>JAAFCF010003739.1:11345067-11495793 GCA_013389785.1 Helicorthomorpha holstii | reverse complement strand
AACCTAACCTAACCCAACCTGATTAAACTAACCTAACCTAACCCAACTTGATTAAACTAACCTACCCTAAACCAACCTGATTAAACTAACCTAACCTGATAAAACTAACCTACCCTAACCTAAAGGAATTTGAAAGCAGTTTCAGTAAGAGAAAGAAAACACGTGACCTGTTTCACAAATAGAAGTGCGTGGGGGAGTGGCTTCCACATCATTCATCTGGCATTTACAATAACGCGCCCCGGACAAGAATTTGGATTTTATAAATCAGCGAGTTACGTGTAAATCACGAACTTTATGAATCATCCCGACTTGAGTTTGGAGGTTTGTTGTTAGGGACTTAGGATTTACTACCGTATCTATCTCTCTGAGTCCGAGCAAAAACATCTTGCATAACCATAACATCAATTTGCAAAACGTTTTGAAATGAGTATTTTCAAAAAATTGTTTTATATTTTTAGTACCAGTATCTGACTGTTATGCAACATTATAAGCTGAGTGTGGCAATGTATTTAAAGTGATAATAAATACAACACTAATAATTCACCGAACATACTGTAATGATCGAAAGTTGCTATTTTTGAAATGAGCTCTACAATAAGTTATTGGGATATTATCCCAGATAGCATTCTACTTCAGATTTTTGGATTACTTGGTGATCATTTTGATGTCTGTAGAGTGGGACTTGTTTGCAAATCCTGGTCTAGAGTCTCATACGACGAGTTCTTATGGAAAGATTTATTGTGTACTCGATGGAAGTTGCCAAAAAGTAGCCACTTAGCTTTAGGAAGAACTTGGAGAGGCGAATTCATCAGGCTACATTATCACACACCTATATATGAAACAGAAAAATTAACTAGTCATACTGATCAGGTGTTGCACATTAGCTTTTCACATGATGGAAAGTTGTTTTCTTCTTGTTCTAAAGACAGTTATGTTAAGGTACAAAGTAAAACTTAATTTGGTTTTTAAAATGAATGACAGTTATTTGTTTTCATATATCTTAGGTATGGAATGTTGACTACCCAGTATCTTTACGATATGATTACAATATGAGCCGATTTCAATGGAAGTATACGCAGTTTTCTCAGTACAATGATTCTGACACATTGTTAATGGTGTCTGGAGTGCTTGAAAGTGTTCCTACAACATATGGAGAAATTGTAGTATTTTCATTAAATGGTATGAATTTAACATACTGTAATTATATACTGTATGTACGGTATAGACTTACTGCCTATTTTTGTTAATAATTTAATGATGAATTTCAGATGAATTAGTTCTACAATGCAGAGTTCAAAATCGCCCTTATGATATTTTTGGCGCTTGGTACAATGATAGCTATTTAATTTCTGGAAATATGAAACATTTTACTGACGAAGTGTCGAGTTCAATTTTATGGTTAAATAGCGCTTTTCAAGAAGTCGAAAATGTAAATAAACCCGTTCTGAAACAGTTGTATAAATTTTATAACAAAAATGCCAGCTCAATACGTACGGTAATGGTAGCCGATTGCGTGAACTCAACCCAAGAATCTCAAGGAAATGACATAAACGGAGAATGTAGCAAAAGTATATATGACAATTAGTACATACGGTTATTAAACTAATTTAGTAATTACAATTTGTTATTAAGAGTGGTCGGACGACGATACAGGAATCAAACACAGGAGTTTAATGACAGAGGAGTCTGATGACAGTGTGGACGATGATGATGAAATTCTTTTAGATGATAGAGATAAATATTTAATTTTCACAACTGGTTCAAAAGCCTTTACGCCTCATGAAATTGGTGATTATTATATTATTAATGGAACTGTGTTAATTAATAGTATTTTTATTTTCGATGCAATTTTCTTTAGGTTTCAAACGAATTAAGCCCATTCGCTTCAAGAAAATAATTGAACTAAATTTAAAAGAAAAGTTAGCTGAACGTAAGGAACAGGAAAATGATGTTAATCGTAGACCACCACCAAATTTATTGGATGAACGAATCGTTATGACGTTTTTTGATAGTATTGACTGTCGAATTGATCTGTTTGGGCACATAATAGGAATGGCATTATCCCCTGATCATAAGTTAATGATTTCAACTTTGTTCGTAATTACATATTAATATTTGTTTATACTGTAGATATTTATATGTAAATAGTCGACCATGGCCAAATGGTGCTACAATAGAAGATCCATATGAGCCACCTCCAATTGCTCAGGAAATTGATATTCACGTAATTGATATGTCAACTTTAACAGAAGTTGGCACCATTTTAAGATCGCACAAGGCGTTCACTCCAGTTGATGAGTGTTTTTTTATATTTCTTGATGTGTCAAAAGACTATGTTGCAAGGTAAATACAGTTTTATAAGTTATAATTTGTTTCTATTTTTATTTATATATACAATGCCAATTGCAGTGGTGCGGAAGACAAATCAGGATATTTATGGGATCGACATTACAGTACGCTAATTTCAAAATTAAATCACGCTGACGTAGTCAATTCAGTGGCTTTTAATCCACATGATCAAGAAATGCTAGTTTCGGCGAGTGATGACTTTACAATCAAGATTTGGCGATCTAAATCGTCCATTAAACATCTCGGTTGTTCATCAAGAAACAATGAAATGTGCAAAATTTAACACTGCATTTAAATTGCGATTATACATATTTAAGTGATTAAAAATCACATTATTTTAGAAATTTAAACTTGATTTCAGTTATTTAATGCGATATTTTACATTTATACACATTGATCACGATGCAAGAGACAACGGGAATGCGTTTACTGCCGTATATGATCAAATATAGTATGTTTCAATTTCCTCCAAATTAGACTCCTTACCATTATTATCAGTTGTGCATTAAGAGGCCGACTGCGGATTCGTTTCTTCGTGAGGTTTTTTTTTCAGTTCCACATGTCCATGGCAGTGATCACATTCGTCTTCAGTGTCAGATGAACTTTCATCGAACTGTCGTGGTTTTTCATAAATGCAGCAACCTGTAATGCGCAGTACAATATTTGTCAGTTTTGATAGCTCGGTTTCAATAATGTTGATATTAAACTTGATGTAAAACAGGAGATTCACGAAATACTTGACAAAAGATTTATGGGAAGTAATCTCTTGCTTTTAGAAAACTGAGTATTTTACAAGTTAACAGTAAAAAGCAACAGATTATGATTTCGAATTTGGTTCAGTGGTAAATTTATTAGAATAATTGACATCATCTACTTGCTAAACCCTGGTGTAAATAATCAAATTTGTAGGCTACAAAAGATTTTCATAAAAATTAAAAGTTCTATGACTTCGTGGTTGTTTTAAAAGATAAATGTTACTACTGTACTTCCCTAATATTATACAAGCCCTTCACTAAATACAGTACTTTATGAATCTCAGTTTATAAATTGTCAATAATAAAGCTAGTTTTAGAGAAAGAAAAAACCGTTTGTGATAAAATATACAATAAACTAAAAAATAAGATTCAAAATCATCTAAAAATACTGTATGGTTATTACATTTAGATTTTTTCTTGTTCATGTGTTCATTATCCACCGTATCCGATGACCATGCGACTTTCTTGTCATTCTTCGGTTTTCGAAGTTTGAGACGTAAAGGTGGAGTTGTAATCTACATAATAAGTATTACAATTTGTAAAAAGTATTACAAACACTTTCATCATGTTGTTAATCAATTTGAAAACCTACCGAATCGTTTTGATCAACGCATATAGCAGATGTCGACGTTTGGGTTAATTCAGCCATTTAAGAGAAATAGTATCCAAAGCTTTAAACACGAATAACTTAACTAAAGATCAACAAAACACACAAATATATTTAAATTCCTATATGAAACAAAAGTGTTAGAGGAAAACTGGTTACCGAATTTACCACTGAAAAAATTTCCAGAACGTAAATTTGCATAAAAATCGTCTGCAACAAACAGGGCTATTTTTTCCCCAGAGGTATGGGCCCCAAATAACACATGACTAGGTGTTTACCATCTACCTTATCTCTATGAGGTTTACTATTGTAAATATCCCTGTTACATTTACATGTCTCCATTTCCATAAAATAATAAATTTTTGCTTTCTACGGTACTTATATGGTTCAGTACTAAACTACAGATATTTTATTGGACCGTATTAACCATAATCTTAATAGCTACCTGTATGTAGTGCGTCGGTTGTATATCCTGTACTGTAGTTAGCTGTTCGAACAAAAATTGTGCACTCAGAATGTTTTGATATTTTTGTGCAGTGTAAATGTGAAACATCACTTCCAAGGTCAACACAACAGCTACAGTATAACGATTATGTAACTTGTAAACTTATTACTGATTAGTTATATTATAGCCTTAGACTAAAGTACATTAATTCATGAATCTACAACGTTTCTTATAATGTGGTCAACGATTCCAAGATCCATCAGAGCTACTCGAAATATCTTATATTCGTTGAGATGGGCAGGTTTGAGAAGGAAGCAACTATGCACAAGTATGTTTTAATGCATATTTAAAATAATTATTCAATTTTTAATTTAATAAGTTTCGTAATTTATGTAGCAACTATTCCTGAAATTGAAGAATCGGAACATGACACTGTTAAAACTCACCGTTATAACGTCTTATATGATGAACACATTTCAACATCGCTATTTCAAAAACTTCTTCTTGCTGCTGGCTCAGGTGCTATGTCTCTATTTGACCCTACTAGAGATGGTACTATATTTACATTTCCGGATAATCAAATCTTAGTGAAAACTTTTAAAAGAATTTAATTTCTGTTAAGATATGATTGCTGTCTTTGGAGAAACAACAGGAGCCTTTGCAGCAAGTCGAATTCGTGAAAAGATGCTTAATAACGATGAAGGACGATTGATTTTAAAGTAAATATTTAAGTAAAGTTACCATTCTTTCCAAAGTTCACTAGAAGAAATGTTCATTAAGTGTAGTATTATAATGATTAATGTAATTACAGTGTAAATTATACAGTCGTGTATACAGAGTAAATACTGTATTTAAATGTTGGTTTTGGTAAAGATCAATTGAGCGTTTTTCTTGTGAATTTTAGTTCCTGTGAAAAACTAATTATTTTTTTTTTTAATTTGATTACTTAGAGAAAAGCCAAGATTGAACACATTGACCGTTAATTTTAATTATTTGAAATCATTACCAGAAAACACCTTGGGTGGTGTTTATGCCAAATTCTTTGAGATAAATGTAAGGTTTTAGTAAATGATTACTTTCTTACTTAAGACAAAATTTTAAAAACTTGTTCATTTTGTAGGGTGTTAGTCCTGATACAAGACAACCTGTGCATTTCATCGATGATAAAGAATTAGCTTACGTGATTCAACGTTATCGTGAAACTCACGATTTAGTTCATGCAGTTTTATACATGCCAACTAATATGCTTGGTGAAGTAACTGTCAAATGGATTGAAGGTATTCAGACTGGCCTCCCCATGTGCGTCCTTGGAGGACTTTTTGGAGCGTATCGTTTATCAAAAAAGTAAGTTGTTTAAGACTGCTATAATTATTAGGAATTATTTTCTAATAAAATACATTTCTTTAAGGCAACGAGAATTGTATACAAAAATTTATTTGCCATGGGCCATAAAATGTGGATACCAAAGCGTGTTTTTAATGAATATTTATTTTGAGCGACATTGGGAAGAACCCATTGACGAATTTAGATTTCGACTTAAAATTCCTGATTTGGATATAAAAGCAGCTCCTCGTTGAATGACGATTAATGGCTATTATAAACGACAAACCAGGAACTAAGTTGAAAATTCATTACTGATTTTAATTTAAGAATTCAAAATCGTATTTTCATTTATGATTAACATTATTATGGTTATAACAATTAAAAGTTTAATAAAAAGCAATTTAATTACCTTATTTTTTTTATACCTAAGTTCGAACCTTTCATAAATTCGTTGACATCGCTTCAGCTTGATTTGGATACCATTCAATAAATAATTAACAGGCAGTCGAATAGCCCAGTTGGTAAAAGCGTGGACTGGGAGTCGGAAGATTCAGAGTTCGAATCCCGACCACTGCCTACACGTGGAATGGATGATGGGTTTTTTTCATCCATTCCTCCTCGACTCATCCAGAGGATGGAAATGGTCGAGGAACAGTCGAGCCTCTGCTGACTTAAAATAGTAATAAGAATAATTAAAAAATATAATAGGTATGACTGATGTAGGGGTGGAGACGCAGGCGAGTGCTTGGAAGCTCCATAACCCCACTGTTAAAGGTTGAATTACCAAAACAGGAAAAAGAATAATAATAAATAATTAACATAATTGACTTTCGTTCAACATAACTATAAATTGAGTTTTATTTAGGCTACAAAATTAGACATAAAATACTTGCTCAATAATATAATCATAACTTTCACCACAACTACTAACCATTATAAAATGTACATTTCTCTGAACAAATATACAATTAAATAACGACATAAATAGCATATAAACACGAATACCAATTAAGTATTTAAAAAGAGCTCGCTCAAACCGTAGATCTATAAAAAATGTTACATACTCGTATAAGCGCGCTGCATTATAATAAATGAAATTATGACATTAAAATTGGAATGCAACAATAATTATCAGAATACTTTACAAGAATTCATAATATAATTGAAACAAAGTTAAAACTACGTTATTATTGGAAATTTATAATATTATTTATACATGCGTCATTAAGTGAGCAACCGTCAGCTAAAAAGTATTAGCTAATGATTATACTAGTGTATATCATATTATACTATAAACTACCCAATATTATTGTGAGGTGTTTTATGAATTTTCAACCCTGTGAACGTTGTTGTAATGTTCTATTTATATAGGATGAAATTGGAATGACCTTGTTATAAAACTTGAGCGAAATTATTCTAGCTCAATTTAATTTTTAAATGACAGCTAATCTTTTGATTACCAAATTTTGCTATTTAAAAAATGCCTCACACATCAACATTGGCTACTTTTGTATTCCCCGGCAATTTCGCTTAAAGATGTAGCTTTCGAAGAAATCCCATTACAAGCTTGTAACTGGTACTGTTCCTTCATTTGCATAAGAGCCGAATGCAGTTGAGCATTAGCTGCGTGAAGACTTTGAATTTTTCTATCTTGACTTTCAATAATGCGATCTTTTAAATTCAAAGCAGCTTGCATCCGAATTTGTTCTTTTTTTAATTCTTCTTCCACCGATATTAATCTAAAAAAGTTTTCTCTAAAATGAATTGGTACTCGAACAATGTATATGAATGCTTTTAAAAATTACCTGGCTACAATTTCTTTCATTTGGTCGTCTTTTTGCTCTTGTAACCGCCTCGCTCGATCTTCATCAGCTCTAATCCGTGCCCTCCAATCCTGAACTGCCTTTTCGGTAGTGACATCTTTCATCTGCATTTTTCGTTCTGTTTCTTCCATCTGTAGTTCCAGACTGTGGACAGTCCGGCGCATCTCCTCAATCAAGCGTTCATACTGAAGACCACCACCAAATTACCATACTACCTCAAACCCACTTCCCTAATCCACATAATGCCAGTCTATGCTTTGTAAACATAATATCAAACCGACTACAAACTTGTACATTTAATTTATACAGTATCTTTAAGCCATTAAAAAAATAGCACAATTCGAATTTCAAGAATAAAAGTTTATACTACAGTATATCACGTCAGTTTGAAATATGTTTCCAAGTTTTACATACAGAAATCTTTTTTTTACACATAAACATAACCAATGTTTGAATGGGGCTCTGTTTAAAGTCCAAAAAACAATTTTGCTAGCACATCCAAACAATCTTTAGACATTTACTTGTTTATTTAATTTGATCTATTAGCTAAAACTTATAAAATTACAGAAAATTTCATAATTCGCAGGGACAATTTCGTTTGATAAGAAAAACGCTTTTAAAATTTCCATATGACAAGACTAGCAAGTGAATTTGCCTAATATTTACTATAAAATTCTTTAATTAAAGTATCACTTACTTCATCTGCTGTTCTAGTGGAGAGAGATCCTGAGACATTATCATCATTAACAAAAGATCGGTTTCCCAGACTACGTGATGATTGACAGAGTTCTACTGATCCAGATGGAGTAAATCGGCGAGAAATTAAAGTAGGACTAGAAGGCGATCCATCAAATGAGCTTGCGGCAGAATTTGACAAGTGATAAAAATGTGGGCGGCTATCTGGAACCTCTTGAGAACTATGACTATCCACTGATGATGTTGGTGTAACGGGACGTACGGGGTTGGTGGTAGGCGTAGAAAAATGATACATGGGATTCGAAAATGCTAGAGGTATTTGAGTCTGATTTTCCCTGGAATTTGTAGTTTCAACTGGCGAATTTGATTGGCTATATGCGTTAGATTGATAACCTGATGATGTAACAACTGAGTTCCTACTTCCTGTGAGATTAACGTCCTCATGAACACCATCATCTGCGTAAGAAATATAGTCTAAATAACCACCGGTTCCATTTAAATAACGCCTTGCAGGAACCACCGGTACCGGCTCATCTGTATTCGAAATAGAGTCACTTTGTACACCTCGAGTTGTAGATAGGCATAAGCCGTTTTTTTGAGATAATACCGGGGATTCTGGAATCACCCCAGCTAAGTAAACATTGCGTGGTAATGTTGAAGCCCGAGGCTGCGGTGCATCATTTATCACACAACCGTTCGTCGATTTTCCCGCTTGCACATCTTCTGGGTTACTACGTACATTTAGATTATGTAAGCTTGCGCATTTACCACTTAACATAACTGTTATCTCGTCCAAAAGTCGTTGAATTTGAACTACTTTTTCACGAAATGCCTAAACAAATAACAAAATTTTAAATCTATAAAAGCCAAGAAGTATACAATTAGTTTACTACCTTTGAAGTAACTTTTGGAAGACATTCACAGAGCAACGTATGAAGTACAGATAATTCCCGTCCTAAATCGATGTGACTATCATGGTCTACTGGCGGAATCTTTGGTAAATCTTTAGAACACGGACTCTGTATATGTCGTCAAACAAATAATATTAATCATTTTTATAACAACTTAAGTTACAAAAATATTTAACTAACGGAGATTTGTTTTAAAAATGTTTTCATCGGTCCCTGCTCTCTCACCACAAACTCATTCATGAATTCCATATAATTCTCTTTGCCAACAAAACTGAAACATCAATTGAAATAGTAATGAGACGCAATTACGACTTAATTAAATTATAGAACTTACCGTGTGAAATTCGCTAATGTTTGTATCGTTTTGGCAATTAAGGTCAGGTTCCTAGAAGCCTTTTCATTTGGATATTCTATTCCAATATTAAAACTATTAAATTACTCTTAATCTAAATATGTTATTGACAACAAACCTTGAGTTAGATTAAAAAGGCTGGGTGACAAAACTGCAGGACATAAAAATCTAAGAAAGATGGAAGCACTAATGAGATTATCACTTAATTCCTCCTTTCCAACGCATGCTAGACGCTGTCGTTGTATGCCAAATACTTCTCTCAACTCCCTATAAATTAATATTTTAATAAATATTTTAACGAAAAAGCATTAATATACTCACGGTGGGAAATAGCAGTATGAGTTAATAATTTTAGCCCAGGCCATTTCGACATACATGAGCAAATTAGCTTGCTGTTGTTGAAGATTCCCTGGCACCACGACTTTTAAGGGATCAATCTAGTAATATTCATTTTAGAGTTAAGTCTTACAAATATTGAAACAAGCTTACTTCACAATCTTCCGACGACTCTAACACCGATTTAATAAAATCTGACAGTGTGTCTTGCAAATAACGTTCTCCAACAAGTTTCATGTACGCTTCCATGGATTTAGTTGCCAATGAATTACCACGAAACGTTAAATGCTCATCGTCTATAAAATAATTATAAAATATCATAATGCAGCGACAAATTAACACAAATTGATTACCTATTCGGTGAATATCTGCTAAAACGATATCAGAAAGAAACTGTTTTGCAAGCCTTTCTTTCTCCATAATGTTGACTAAAGTTGTTGCTATGTCTTCCTAATTTAAAATAAAAAGCCATTAAAATTGAAATGAATCTTGCATGATTTCACTCCACTTACTTTGGCTTTGACACTTATTATGGGTTCTAGCATTTCGCATACAACTACGTAATTGCTTCTAAGATACTGCAAAAACAAACTCACAAATTTTAATTAAATTAAGCTGATTAAAAATAATAACTTACCCTTAAAAAGTTTCCATAAGCTTCTATAGGCAATATATCTACAACTTGAAATCGGCATTTAATACGCAGAGACGGAGATTCTTTGCCATTAGAAATTTTATCTGATGTAACCGGGTACCTATTAAAAATATATTAAAAAACATTGCACAATTTCATTAGCCAAACTATTTTACCATTTTTCAATTAAATGTCGGCCTTCAACTACTCTAGTTGGAATCGAAACTGTTCCAACTAATGTATTTTTTTCTTTTTTCTTCTTTTTGTCCGCCTCACGATACAAGTTTATATGAATTTCATGAACATTTGCTAAATTTCTACAAAATCAAAAAAAATTAAAATGTTAATATAAAAACTGTAATTTCGAATATAATACCCAAAATCGAAATGTTCTCCCCAAAAACAGAGTGAAGATTTTTGCTTTGACGAAGTACGCGCATATAAACTTCTATCTAAGCAGAGTTCACAAAAATATCTCTTTTTTGGTGCAATTCCTTTAGCCTCTAAAACCCAAATATTAAGAGAATTGTCTGTTCTTCGTGAGTGTCTTTGTTCAGGGTTAACAGATCTACGAATTCCATTGATCCAACCGTCTCTTTCTTCAGACGTTCGGCAAGAAAAATATTTCGTCCCAGACCTCGTTGTTACACGAAAACAATTTTCACGCCCTAACACAGAACCTTTATTGAACAGAATAAAAAATAGTTTTAATAAATCGTAAAAAGCCAATACAAAACAACGGTACCATGAAGAGGCTCAACGCGAATGTCATTTCCAACTAGATCCACAGACTGCATGACCGACTGACCAACGTTTAACGATTCATGTGATCTGGACATCCTTAAGTGCGACGAGTCACTATAATAAGATAGACATGAAAATGGACATAACTTAATGAAAGTATGTTCTGAGAATAAATCAATAATTATTTTATATTCAATTACCCATCACCATCGTAAGGACATCTCTTGCGCTCTAGCTTTGTGACACTCTTAGTTCTTTTAAGAGGATTCGTCTTGAATGATCTCTTTGAAAAGAAATTCTGTAATGTTTGAAAACATTGCATTACAAGTACTGTCGAAAAATACAAGGTGACTGACACAGTCATTTGTTGATTCTATATTACGAAATTGGCATATGCATGTGTTTCATTTAGTTCCATTAACCTATTATACTATATAATTATAGATTCGCTAAATATACCGAAATAAGTTAGAGCCAAGCTACATCACTAGATAGAAAACTAAATAAGACTTTCCTTTATTACGTCTAGTCCTTCTGCAAATTGTTTTTTGATTTATTAATATAATTTACTAGTAACTTGTATTAGCTATACACGTTCTATACGGGCAATTTTAAATTAGTTTGTCAAGTATTTAACGATTAAAGTAATACTTCGCAAGTTAATAACGAGTATTCCATTAACATGCTTTCAATAAAAAACGTCCCTTGCGTCATTATTTTATATTGAAACACACAATAGAAAAGTATGTTACTTATAACATGTTTCAAAATAATTGGTTGTTAGTATGCAAATTCATTTATACTGTCAGCTATACATTTTAAGACAATACATTTCTTCAATCTTTTCATTTACAATGGATCTTTTAAAATAATAAGCTCTGATGATTGATACATCTTTTCTTACAGAATGCTCATTAAAATGAACTTTACACTAAACATTTTGTACACTATCGTAAAGCATTTTAATTTCTCTTATTAAATATATTTTTTTCAAAATGATAACTGTTTGATAAATAATAAGAAATCAATAATTCCATTTACAACAATAATTCTCAAAACTATAAACATAAATTTATCTTGCATTATAATAAGTTAATTAACAGTTTATAATCTCTATCGAACACCATATTGTGGTAAATGTACTGTAAAGCTTTAAGGTTGATAAAGTATAGCGTTGGTAAAGTAGATAACACTTTTTATGTATAATATGTACATATTTAATCCAAAATATATAGTATTGTATTAAACTACATACTGCAATTATCACAATGAATCGATAATATTCCAGTTAAACGAGAGCCAAACGTTTCACCCATTTTCTACCGCAAGGATTGTAAATTTGTAATATTCGTACATCATTTTAATAGCTCTCAAGTGTATTGTAACCAATATCCATTTTTCCTTTCCAAACTAAATTTGATATGATCTATTATATTTTAAGCGACTATAAAGTATTTCATTCACGAACAACTTCGTGCTCGATTTTACATACTTTTTTCCATTGTGTTTTAACAACGTACAGTATTATCTGATCGTAGAAGGTTAACATCATCATGGAAATGCAAACGTTAATAAACTGTGGGAATTGTTAAGTTCCACTTAAATCAACAAATTAATTGCTTCAGAACAATTTTAGAACTACAGTAGTTGCAAAAGAACACAAATACAATTCTTAGTAGATATATCTGCCAATCTAACAAAAACTTCCTTCGAGAAATTATAGTACAGTACTTTCATTTAGTTAAATAATCCTATTTTTTCCTTAAATAACCAATTTATTAGTTTTCAAATGTTGACCCAATTAAAGCATTCAATCCTATCTACTACTCTGATCATATTGCTGTATGAAAGCTTCAACGATACCCAATTCCTTTCATTATTAAATCGCTTTTAACGCCCGTTAAACATCAAACAATTAATCGCAAGTGTCAATTAAAATGAAAACAGAAATATATCAATATCAAAATAACATACTGCCAGTCGGGATGGTGCTGGCGTTGTTGTTTCCGCATGCCTTCCTCCGAGTATTGGTGTAGTTGGAGCACTGCTTCTTCGTTCACCACAGGCCTTCTCATACGAGGAGTCTGGAATTTGCAAAGCCATACTTTGTCAGCAAACATTCAAAAGACATACAGTAACTAAAATTCTTAAACTAGAGCATCAAGTTTGTATTTTGAACAAACCATAAATAGGTCAAACGACATTAACTACTGTTTTAAAAGCTTGATGCAGTTTAACTACATTAAGCCATTCACATACTGTAATGTCCTTTTGATAACATAATTCCTATCAAAAAAGTCGGAGATACAAAATCAATAGTATAATCATAGTTATCAAGGGCAAAAGTTCAGACTACAGGTAAACAAAACGAGTGATTAAAAGACTAACGCATGAAACAGCAACCAATCGGTTTAAGAGACATACAACGTAAAAAACGAAAACTAATCTTTTAAAAATCTCTATGTGGTGTATACTACAATCTGAGAAAAAAAATAAAACATCGCTTATAGCGATAATTTGCCAGAATTCTATTATCTAAGCAGTAAGAATCATTAAAATTATTTTTAAAATACAGGTCAGCAGGGTCAGGGTTTTCAAACATTACATTGAAAGTCATCATCGTAAAAATGACAAGTTAAATACAGTATTGCACTCACTTTTCACTTTTTTCATTGGCTTAACAATTGTAAACTTAAGTTGATATTTTTACCTGTATCATAATCCCTTCTAAGTGCACAAGAACTAAAAACCATACCAGCACAAACAATTTTTTTGTACATCTCGGTCAAAAAATGAAATGCAAAAAAACACCGATAGAGGATTACCACCACAATGCCATGTTAATTAGTATCCATGTATAGAAACATCTCAAATTCCCTTAACTACATAAAGTAATAAAATATTATAGCACTGTATTTAATAAGTAGTAGAAAGCTAATAAACATGTTAACATGTCGTTGTATAGGAATATACTGTACCATATAATAATTTAATAGTAATTTATTTTAAAAAAAAAATAAGGCTTTATGGAAACAAAAAACTTTTTAAAGCTTACAAAAAAAACAAAAACCTTCTAACAAAGACCATTTTTTGAAGGTCATTATGCATAATTGACATCAAATAACATTTGCAAACTATAGTAAAAATACACTATGAAGTAGACCAGCCTTATACTATTCAAACTAATAACAAAAAACCAAGTGATGACTAAAATTGCATCACTGGATTTTATACAACATATGACATTTCGTAAACAATTAGAAATACGAGTCGATTAAGTGATTTTTTATTAACTCTAGTTACGTTGCTAATGGAAATTTGTTAGCTGAATTATACTACAAATTCTAAAAGTATTAAATGGCATACTATTATACACTAACATATTGTTTTAGACTTGTATTAAAATACAGTATGTAACTATACTGTATACCCAGCCGAAGCCTCTGTCATAATATTACGTCAATAATGTGTAATTAGCTGCTTTGAAAAAAAGTAGTCATCTCCCACAATAGACGCTTATTTTCAAGATCACTTTAAATACTGTATGTTAACAATGAACAAGCTTGAGAACGTATATAATCTCGCCAAAAGTCAAACGTTCATAAGCTTACAAACTCTGTTAAAGTTGCCAATTTTTTTTGACCGCATTTTAGGGAAAGGACAGTCCTTTCATATTTGAATGACACCAGTTGTAATCGAGGCATTTTTCTACCTCCAACTATTTATTAAATAATAAAAGAAATGAAATGCATTGCATGTCACGACACACCTGGTATCTTTTGTACGCGACGTAGCTGCTTCTAAATCTTCCTCCACTAAATACTGACTACTAAGTTATAGCTTGTTTAATGGGTAGAAAAACCAATCATAACTGAAACGTTCTTATGTTAAACGAGTTTCAAAGATAAAGTCGCTACCGCTTCCTATTACACAATATTTTTTCCCCCAATTTAATTTAAAATGTTATTCCTAATATTTCCACTGCTATTTGAATAAAGATTCTATCTGATGTTAAAAAACGACCCCTAGAAAGGGACATCCTCTCCTTTTGCCAGCCTCTATTCACAATGACTCCTCCCTTATTCACCTCACTTTGATTATTCAAGAGCTGCAACTTTTCATCAAAATATCTTTTCAACTTTCGCCCATGTTGCATTGATTGTAGAGCAGTCATGCTGAAACACCTATAACTTTTCAACAAATAAAAATACACGCCATGATATCACAAGAGTTTCATCGAGACCTGAATTTCTATAAAAGAATGACTCACATTTCTTCCGTGACATAAACAGTCATAAAGTTCTGTATTCAACACATACCGACTTTTTATCTTTAAAAATACGAAATGACAATGGCTACTGTTGACCAAATACTATGAGCTAAGCATCTAAAAATATTTAAATGACCGTACCAACAAGTGCAAGATTACAATAATCATGTCTATTAGTAAAAAAATCTTTAAGTATTCTTTAAGTGTTTTGTACACTCAGTATTATATAAAATTTTGACAATAAATTAACTTTTAAGCTTAGTGAAATGCAGAAATCAATGTGGTGATTTGACAAACGAATTTCCTTACATTATAAAATTCTTGACCAATGTGTTAAAAAAGCTGGTACGATATGTTACAAGATGTCAAGCAAATAACAGCTGAACTAACATCATATACAGTATATTGTGTCTAAAAATTGTTCAACATAAAAATTCTACTTTTAATAATGTTGGCTGTTGTTGCATAATGCATTGATTGTTTAGAAGCATTGGAGCAATAAGAACATACCTGCATTCTAAATACGTTAACTGGACAAGAACATGCCAACCCTTAACAAGAACTGTATAAATATTTTTAGTAACGATATCTCGTATACCGAGTTGGACATGATACTAATACAAATTTAACTGTATTCTATAAACAGCTGTCGATTATTAGTTGTCAACCAAAAAAGAAGTTCTCATTCAGATTTAATTAACCTCTAGTTTGTAATACCGGTAATACATACTATTCACATGGTTACACTAGTTCATATTATATTTTACTGCCTACAGTACAACAAGAGCAATCATTATAAAATACTACAGTGCATTAAATCATTGTATATTATAATAAGTTTTTAAAAAACTTTCTCACACTAACGTAATACTAATTATTTAGCCATCGAAAATAAACATTTAAATGTGGGAGAGTTTTACAACCAATTTATTCTTAATCTAATTATTATCGAATTGCATAATTCAAGAGCAGTATAATTATAATCAAATGTATCCGATTACTTTCTAAATTTACAGCACTAATAAAGAACAAGTATACACTTGCGACTTTTTAGTCAAACCACTGTTCAGTCAAGATCATACTATTATCTAAGAAAAGAAGTTGGCAAAGTCGAGGTTTTGATTAGGTTTTATAATATTACGGTACATCATAACGTGTAGTACATTTTAGTACAATGTCAGCCTTTCTGAACAAAATTATTACGAACAAAGTTATTACGAGCTAGGTGTGCCCATTGCCTTGATAACGACAATAATACTACTGTAGTATTGCATATTGGCTGGATATTTTTCATTAATTTTTAAAACGTAATCGTGATGTAGTTTACGTTTCACATGAATTCAGCTTACTCGTATAAAGGATGTACTCTGATCAAGTTAAAAATACTAAAAATTCATGGTTAAACTTCATATTACGAGTAATATCACAGCCAATCCATTACATAAACAAAAAACAAGGGCGGAAAAACAAATTAGAAGCGTTCATAATGATGACCACGCATTAACGCACCCATTTTAAGAAATAATATCAAACCCACACATTCTATCTCTTTAAACGTTTAATACTATTGTGACTTGTGACGGACACCATCTGCATTTTATATAAACCAATCCCTAGGCATACAAAGAAGTCCCTAACATCAGAGGAACCATTTGTTAAAGACTATAGTCTTATAAACACCAGCCATAACTGAAGTGGTGAATCATGCCAACTGCCGACGCATACCTTACATGTCCATAAACAAAGTTTGAAACGCCACCCTCCACCATCTGTACTTGCGTAAACGTTCCTCCATGTATTTAAAGAAAAAAAATCAGAATGACGTTCACGGTCAAATAAATAATATTAAATTCAAAAGAGAAACTCGGCACTGCGTTTGCCAATGTTTTGCGATATACAGTACAGTACTATGTAAGCTCTTACTTTATTTTGAAATTTACGTAGGCTGTTTGAAAGACTCAACTTGACAGACAAACCCCAGCGAGATTTATGAGAAGAAAAATAGTATTAATCATCCCAACAAACGATAGCAATTCAGAAGTATGCCATTATTCAATTTTTCTTCTAACATTTTACTTTACAAAATACCGTACTACAAGTTTTAGTTGGCAATAAGCGTTTATTTAAATGGAATAAACTTGCATTTTAGTTGAACAATTTTTTTTTTCGTTACGCAAAGCCAGACGCATTTAATTTTCCGTTACCTTTGTGAAAAAATGGGGTTTAATACTCGTACAATTCTATTGTGACTAGATTTCCGTAATGTAACGTTGCATGTTAAATCTAAATGGAACGCTATAAAATGCTAAACTTATAATATGAGTGTAACAACCCGTGTGTCATCCTATAATAATAATTGGTTTGCCTCTACAAGTAACCATAACCGATAACTTCTTCAAGTAAACAATATGATGAATCACTGCTTATAAACGACCGTATCTGACTAATATTTCTTCCAAGTTACTTTAATAACGATGAAAGAAATTCGCACACAAATTACAATAATAATTTTATTTCACTCCCAAGTTTATTAAACCTAATCAAATAATAAAAGGGTTTTTCTGTAATAAAAGTTATTATGTAATTACCTGCGTTAGACTTGAAAACAGTCAAATATTTGGCCAGTGAACGAGACAACGACATTTTAACTATTGTCTCCTAACAGCCGTTATCTTTTAATCCAACATTTAAGTTGACTAAACAGGTTTAATTATACCTCGTCAACGACTCCAAATTTAAAGTTGTAAAAACAACTTTCGTAAAAATACAAAATATCCACACCAGGAAAATTAAATCGCGTTTATATCCACATACTGTCCATTATATTCCAGTTAAGTTATACACAAGACAGTCACCAAGAAATTTCACTCACAATCAACCGTTCACTTTTTAATCACAATCGATCATATGCGGAGAACTTTAGTCAATCGAGTCATCTTTGAAACTGACAAAGTTTTAAGTTTAATAAGCGGTGCACCTGGCGAGACCAGATCTTTGTTAATATCTAGCTCTAAGTCCGGATGCCCGAGTATTGCCCTTCTTTTGTTGCGCTGCTTTTTACTAAAAACACCTTGTACACGAAAAGAGCGACACAGTCCGTGCACACCATAGAGATATCAATGCTACCTTGGAGGAGTACAATTCCAAACCAACAGCAGGCAGGTAAGAATCATAAAGACTCTAGATTTTACTAAAAGAGGGTTCGGTCACCTCCTGTTCCTAACGTCACCATGTTACCTCGCTGTTCCCCTCTACAAACATAATTCCACTTAGTTCAACTAGCTGCTTAATCCAGTCAAAAAGTAGAAGAAATCTAAAACACCATCGAAGGTGCACCAAGAACAAAAAATATAGCTCATACCGTGAGAAGGAAAGGAACGAACATAACACTTTATAACTGGCAAACACCAACTCTTGAATGAACCGACAAAACAATCTTAGCTTCGTTTGCTATTCCTCATGCTCCACTCTCCTTCTTACTCAGTCCAAGATTAGAAATATGATTTTTTATGTGTTTTTTTTTACTCGTACGTTAATGATGACGACGAGGAGAGGTCTGGAGAACACAAACAGGGAGGAAGGGTAGCTTTCTTTAAAGTTACCACGCACATAGATAAAGCAACAAACACTGCTCCACCCGTCCACATATTAAAAGAGTACTGAACGAAGTAACACCCAGACTACAGTTCAAACTGAAACAAAAATTGATCGTTTCGTCGTTTTTAATCGGTTATACAGTATACTGTTGTCTGACCTCAAAATCAATCCCATGACATGTGGCAGGCAGGCTGTATACTGCTGTTGATCGCAAAAGTTATCCAACCAACAAAACAAACGAAACCAACCGTTGCTCTCTCTTGCGAAGTTGCGCGACTCCCCCTTTCTCGCCTTATTCAACTTTCTTTTTTTTTAAAAACCAATTATACGATCGAACTAGTTTTCTCACTCTCAACATTTACTATGAAACATTAAAATACTACATAAACTATTATTAATAAATGCAATTGTAGAATAAAAAAATTGTGTTACAATCAAATTACAATACTGTCCATTAAAACCTCACCACCATTGCATAGAAAGTCATTACTCTCGCTGTTACACCGCTTTAATAGCGTAGAAAGTAAAAAATATACTGTATAAATCTTTTTAAAGTAAATTTAAAACACAATTGACCTTATCTACTTCTTGTCTTTACAATCATGTACCTTATTTTCATTTTTTTTAATGCAATTACCTTTTTCCAAATGCATTTTTATTTATTTAAGCAAAACTCAATACAGTAATTCCTACACAGTATGCCAATTATACACAGTATAATTTTTGCAAAATTGTAATCGTTATTTTAGTAAGGGTACTAAGGGTCAAAAGAGTAAAAATAATATGGTATCGATCTCATTCATAAGAACAGTATAACAAGATTTCAATTGATTATTCCAGGTTCTATCATATTGGTATTGTTAACCAATTTAAATCTAGCCACTAACCATATTGCAAGATTAAAAATAATTTTTTATTGCCACAGACACTTGCAAAATTAACAGTAAAGCACCATAGTCTACAAACATGCAAAATGTTAATTACACAGTGAACATTAACTTGGAGTATAATAAGTGCTGCACCGATATACTGTACGAGTATACAATCATGCAAGTACATAACCGATGAAAATAAGGAGATACGAGTTTTTGGTTTCAACAAATGCACGTTACCAATGACAACGCATAAAATTTCCATTGTTTGTTGATCAACAAAACGTTGTTAAACTAACAACCTCCTTCATGGCCGTAAACACGCACAGTGTATGGGCTGTAAGCTGCTAGAGACATTCCACGTCATACTGTACAGTACAGTATATCCGCACACATCGACACTAGAAAAGTAGAGTGCAGTTTCAAAAACATCAATCGATGTTTGAAATATTAAAAGTCCTTTTAAATCCATATATTGGAAGTTTACAGTAGTCGACACATAAGAAGATTAGAATCAATCTACAATATATTCACAAAGAATAATAAACTAACTGTACCCCTCACAAAAAACCTAGTTAAAACTAAAAAAAAGACATAAAACTTAAAACAAGTTAAATAATCATACAACTATTAATTTTATCGCGCATTCAACTTCCGACACTTCACATTACTATACTGAATGTGAGAAAATAATTATGACAAAAACTGTTCATCTGAGTAGTATATCATCGCGAAAAAACTTTCGTACAAGGGCAAAACAAAGGTTAGATAACAAGAATGTGCTAATAGTTTTAAAGTTTAAAACTTTAGACTTTGACTTGGCTCAACGATAACACATTTACTTTAATTATGTTGAATCTTTATTATGATGTAAAGCTACAGTATAAAACTCCCAAGAAAAAAAAGTAATTCATAGAAATCATTTTAAGCTTTTTAGATCTTTGGAGTAGTAAAGTGAAAATTAATTTGCTTTACACTATTTTAAAACACTTTCTAAAAGTTTATTAAATTTATCACTCAACATGGACAGTACACTGTCAATGAGCACTGCTGCTGACAAAGTGACATTATTACCCGCAAAAATCTTAAAATAGTAAACATACAGTATTATAGAACATACAAGATTATTGGCAAGCCGTGCCTTATACGGGTATATTTACTGTAATGACACTGCTACAACTTTACCCGGGTAGTTAGGATCGATGCCTAAAATAATAAACAATGTCATTCGAATTTCGACTGTTAACAAAATTGAATGCAAACATTTCCGTATTAACAGCTGCAATCAATTTTACGCTAAATGACACATGCTAAAATTAACACATTCGAGTATACAATTACATTATTAGAGACACATTAAGTTTATTGTATATAACTTTTGATACTTGTCAACTATAACAAAACAATTCATAACAAACTAGTAATATATCCTATAGTAATTACCGGCATATCTATCCTTACTTTAGAGAGGTAGTTTAATTAAAAAAAAAAAAAACTTATTTAACCTTAATAAAACATTCAAGTCTATTATTCTAAGAATTCTATTGCTTAGCGTCAAGTTGTTATCACATTTCAACAATCACTACAATATGGCTGTTGTAAAATATAAACACTAACGTATTATTAATAATCTGTCATATAATCAAAAATCATATGGTCTAACATTGTTATTAGTTTCAGAAAGTCTAAATTAAGCACCATGTATGGGGTTATTGTAGACTTTTATAGCATTCGGAGATTTGTTTATGAAAACAGATTATCTAGAACTATTATGAAGAAAAAGTTTATAAATTCTTACAAAGCGTGTACAAGAAAACGCAATTAAAGTCATACAAGGAGTATTTTTTTTTGTAAGTTATATCGGCATTCGATAAAAATACATGAACTTGAAGCACTTCAAGAAAAGCCATTCCCTAAGGGCCTAACTTAGACTACGGTATGTACAGAATTACAGCAGAAAAGTAATGGCCTGTTTTTCACCAAAAATTTGGACTACTTCAAAAGTGCATTTCCAGCTACGTGAAAATTTGATGAAAACGTTTTGTCGTTAAACAGTATTTATATTTCATAATAAATAACTATAATAGTAAGATTGATCTGACTGAATTATAAATCGATTCAAAGTCAATGACATTTTGGCTTTTACAACATAAATACACTAAAATCATTACAGAAGTTAATTTCAAAAATTGCAGTACCGGTAGCTGATAATGTTAATGCCCAGCTTAAATTGCTGGGAATTAATAGCAAAATTTCTTTATTTGCAATGTTTTATATTATTAATGTACTGTCGTACGCGGTATCATAGCAACGAAAAGTAAACTTACATTGAGTGAGAACACAAACGATCGTGTCCTAATCAATTCTCTAGACAGTTTGTTGTGTCAATGGGGTAACAAAATGATACGATAAAATATTCAACATCTACTACAATTATTATTATGCCGCGTCAGCCACATTTATATTGAATGCAAAGAACTGAGCTTATTGGCTTGTATTACACGATATCATAAGTAAAGGAAATACCAGATGGAAAAGGTGGAAACAAATAAAAGACTTCACCGGAAATGACCATAACCTTACGCTCCTGCAGGTGTATTTCTAGCCCTCCTTTTAAAAAAAATAATAACTTATGTAACCTGTAAACTTCTTTTATAATAAACATTTCACCCGTGAAAATTCTAAGCGCTAAAGTTATAAACTTACATCTTAAACAGTTTTTAAACGTAATTTAGAACAAAAGTATTCATATCGAACAACACACAGTACAATCAACTTTATGTGACACGCGTGTCATTTATAGCTGGCGACACTTAAATGTTATGACTAAGTTTACTTTATACGTTATAAATGGTCCACATGGCGCACCAAGACATGAGAACTGGTAAAACTGAAGTTTTACTTCATCAGCAATCTTATACTGTAACTTGTAATATAATTTTATATTACAAGTAAGTAAAGCACCAAATATAACTTACGTTTAGTAGAAAAAGACATTTGAAAAAACCAACTCGATTAATACAATTTCTTTTAAAAAATTATATTAAACATGCTGTTCAACCGCAAATAAAGCAGTTAAGAGAAGCTAAATTTCTAAATTGTTTGTAGCTAGACTAATTCAGCAAATTCACTAAAAGGAAAAGGAAATGGCAAAAAGGAAAAAAAAAACCTGATAAAACTCAGTCAGATGGAGTTCCTACCTCATTAATTTTTCCTGGATATGCAGTTCGTGAATTTATTGTTAGATTTTGAAATTTAGTTTTAATCCTCATATCCTACATTAATATTCAAAGTTAAATGACACTTAACAGTAAACAAAGTATTAATATTGCAAAGCTTATCACAGTACACATCAGACGACCAACAATTTAAAATTATACGGATAAACTGTATATTGAACAACTAACTTGTTTGTTTTAAAATAATCAGCAAATTACTCAGTTACTAACGCACTAATACTGTACACACGCAAACGCGCATATTAATACAATACTTTCAGATTGGTGCTCGACTAAAACTATTCGGATTTTTAAAAAAATAGGTACATTGCATTTGCTTACCTAAAGTTGCATGCCTTAGAAAGCCTTCTCTTAATGATGTAGTTTCCGATAGAGATTCACCAGCATCTTCTTCGTCCTCTTCCATCAGAGGAGGAGGAAGACCCAAATCGTAACCCCATCTACTCCGAAAAGCTTGTCGTCCACCATCAAGTCGAACTCGTGGTAATTCTGGTAACATGTTGTCACCAATCTATAATCACAATGACATCATTAGCACAATCTCTTAGTGAAATAATGTAGAGTTAACACAAAAGTAACATTATACACCGGAACTAATAAATGGATCGATTAATGAAACAAAGCACTTAATAAAAAGTTCCGTCACAAAATTCATAATTTGCAAACACCGAGAAAACCGAAGATAAAAAATCTATAAAAATAATATCCAATACCGTAAGTGATAACCAAACGCAAGTAAACTTTTAGCAAAACAACTACAATAAAAATGTGAGAAGTGGCATTTGGACTTAAAGGTAATCCAGTTTCCGAATGCCTCGGCACACACAACGAAGTAAACAATCAATGATCCGACGTTTCAATGACAAGACCATTCATAAACACTAACGTCACTCTTTTGTTACGTATTATTCGATTACCGTCATGGCTATCTTAGCAACAATCGACTCGCAAGTAACCACAAAGAAGCGACTGCCCGATCATCAGATAAAGTACAAAGAATATGTCATTAAACTTGGAATAAAAAACAGACAGCTAGAAAAAACACACTACCAAAAGAATGATGATGGGTAGGGCTGAAAGTACATGTGAAACAAAATATGATAGGTGGTGGGAACCAAAGAGTAAAAGAGAGAAAAATAAATGAAGGTACAGTGTACTGTAGTGTTCAGTTTTATTAAATAAATTTTTTTAAACCACTACCATCTTTCAACTCTCAGAAAAAACCCAGTGAATAATAAACTTATCAAACATAACACACTTAAGATTGTTTATTTATAAATGTTATTGTACATGTGTGATGAAAATTAATTCCCAGCAAAGTTCAGCTAAATCATACAACTTTTTAGAAACATTTTTTTCAATTTACTTCTTTCTTATTACGATATATAAACAATAGCTATTTAAAGAAAGAACATGTTAACTCCCCTTTTCTCAATAGCTGCAACCAATTTCCTTATTTCAATCATTTATTTGCTCATTGCAAAAATGTGTCGCACCCAAACAATGACCGCAATATACATGTACCTCTCAAAGATTGTTTTTTCTCATTTCAACTATTCAATCTGAAACCAAATTGTCAACCATAACTTAATTACAAGTCGTTGAAGCACAAATCCTTTTCGCCTAATATTGTTGCATTGTTTTCTTAATTAATTTGTGCCATCTATGACATAATACCTTGCAGCTGTTGTCCATGTTAATTAAACAGTATCTCGAATTTTAATCAATAATGCATGGCCCACACAATAAAATGTCCACTTAACTTAGCTTTAATTACGCTTTGCAACACATTGCCGAAGAAAACCGTCGTCAACCCCAAACTAATAAATAAAAAATACCGATGCCTTCTCAAACACAAGTGATAGTATAATAAAATTCCAGTCATTAATAATCATAAGAAAATCAATGAATACAATAATTTGTGAATCACATTATACTTAATAACTGAACATCGTTAAAATCATCAAGAATCTGTTTTACATACAGTATTTTATCCATAATCGATTTTAAGTGTTTCAAAACAAACTTATAAAAGCAAACAAAAATGTATTAAAAATTATATTTAAAAACCGTATTTGTATAGCAATTATAATTCATAAACGTATTGCTCTTCACATTGTGAAACGATTGATATTTTCTATTTAGTGCAAAATTCTAATAAAGATTGCAAACAAAATTAGTCAGTCATAATCTCAAAATACAGTACTGTACTGTAGAATAATATCATGTGATGATTCACTGTATTTTTAATTGTACGAGTTAAATAATATTATAACCTCGTTGTTGATGAAGAGATAACACCAAAATAAAAAAAAAGTTAATTTCAAAATAAATTTATCGTAAGAGCATTCAAATATATGATTAAAATGCATACAATATATTGGTTGAATTTAAATTAACTTTTTTTTAATTTTTTTTAAATTACCATATTTTAACTGATAATTTCAATGCAATGCGCAAACTTTCTAATTACAGAACTATTACAATAAAGCAAAGAAGGTCACTGCAATTTCCATATTATACAGGTCACCCCAATGCACTGTAACAAATTTAATATACAGTGCAGTATAATTATATTGTACATTAATAGATAAGTGAATCTTAGCAGAATGTTGCTTTGCATGTACGTTTTATTAATGTACTCAAAATAAAACCGGGTCTACAATTTTAGAACAATTTATTATAATGTACTACTCAAATATGAACCTTTAATACTAAAGGTAGAATGTTACAAAAAACCTAACAAAATTAGTCCAAAATAAATTAAAATACACTCACATAAAAACAAAAATTTCTTCTTAATAAACTACTAACTACTATGGTTGTAATTTCTTAGTATACTTTGATTCCAGCATGCTATAACTACAAAAATAGCACAAATTCTAATCAGGAATGTAGAATTATAACCTTATTATCCATAACCAATATACACAATTTATATCTCTGTTCTAATCTATACAGTAATAAACATAGCATACCATTTTATAGTAAGTTAGATGCGATAAGTACATTATCATTCATAAGTTTACCGTCATTATTTTACCATATCAATTTTAATTATTTTAAAAAGAGTAGTTAAAATTTGAAAAACTATTTTTATTTAAAAAAAAACAACTTTCAAAAAATTCATTAAAATTGTAAGCAACGATTTAAACAGAATATTTCTTGGAAATGAAAACAAACACATGAAAGGAGCTGCGCCATAGTTTTGCTATTTATAACATAGTTTATGTGTCATTATTTGTTCCAGTTTTAAATCTTGCAAACATTTTCTTTTAATGTGGTAAAAGTTTCTCCTTCCCCCATCAAAATACAATTTAATTTAAACCCCGAACCAGTAATTTGCTAATGTTGCACCCATTGCGAATCGGTGTCACGCTAGCCAATAAATAAAACACTATTCTCCAATAATAAAACCCAATTACTGTACTTGTACAGTGTGCAAGTTTGCAAGCTTTCTTGCTTTAACCAACATTATGTAAAGTACTGCAATCGTATTCATCATATACAAAATTAAAAATAATCAGTTGCTGTGTTGTTCTAACCGCATGCTTCTAAATTTCCATCCCAATATGAATTAAAGTAAATTAACAAGCAATCCACAAAGGATTTTCGCTGATGCTGTCGGACTTAAAAGCCAGGATATCATTCATAACAGCATTTGTTCGTGACGTCATAAAAGCATTGTAATGGCTGTTGTTGTGCAGTAAATACAGGCGTGGTTGACATTAGTTATATTTAGCCCATTTTCAACTGCGATAGACTATACTGTAGAATAATGTATAGTTGATAACTTAACAACATTGTATGCAAAGGGAATGTAAAATTTTAAATCAATACAGTCATTCATCGAAATAAAAATCAATGGAATTATTCATTTACAATAGTACCGCTATAACATTAATTACTACTCAATAAAAACAAAATACTAAAGTGACTGAACTGTCGCTGTTGTTGCGGCTTGCACATTCGAAAAAATTTAATCTAAAAATTAGCATAAATCTAACACATAATACAGTATAATCTATCATACAGTATATCCTATTTGTTATCTTATATTCAAAGAGTTTAGTTGTGCTAGACTTTTAGCTTCTTTTTTTAAATCATGAGTTCAACAGAACGGTAAGTAAAATCGATCACAAATTCATCTTAGCAAAACTGAAAACAATTGTCAAATAATCTACACAAATGCACGTTCTGTAAATCTCACATTTTAAAAAATGATACACATTCGTTAATTTTGTCTTAGAAAATATTAAAGAACTTTCTGCTTTTGTAGCGGTAAACCTATACCTTATTTTTTATCAATGTGAACACGGATTTGTTTTGAAAGGCAGCCAAAGACAATAAAAAACCCACCTTGTCTAAATGACGATAACTTCCAATCTGACGCAGAAAGTTCTGGAGCATCGGTGAGCATAAAAATAAAAACGCACGATAAACATGATACATACAGTATACAATATTTTCTATACTTTTCATTCATAGAAAGCTTAATATAATGCATTTCAAATAAAAAACACAATTAAACTGAAGAAAAAAAACAAGACGATAAAACTAATATTGGAATGTAAATGTTTCAAAACATCAAACTTGCAAGAGTCAAAGTCTCAAGAGGTTACGTTTAATTAAAAAAAAATTTAATGAATGCTTACACTCATCTCTTCACTGCGATATGTTGTCAAGGTTCTCTCATCTTGAATAAGAACACAAAAGTAAGGTTCCCAAAACACTAAATCAGGATCCTCCCTCCACAAACGAGGATGATGAGCCAGATTGACTTCGCTATCTGTAGAAAAAAAAGAAAAAAAAAAAGAGATCATTCTGGTGAGATGCCAGATTGAAATAACGATAAGTACAGCAGTGTAATGTAACATCATAATAAACCCTCGCTTTACTATACTGATACTATTGAGAATGTTATGCAACCAACAGTATATTGATAATCTCAGCATGAAAATCTCATTCTATGAAAATAATTTGATCACCACTGCTTCTGCTATGATACTTTTATCACGATGTGAACAATTCTAAATCTTTTCAATAATAGTTTCTTAAGCAAGTAATGTGAGCATGCAAACACTGTCAATCTACAATTAAAGACATGTACTATGCTAATTATACGTTCAATTTAAATGCAATTGATAAAAATCAGATTGAAGCCATTTCCAAACGAATGCATTTATTTTGACAAAGTATCTCAGTCGTCATTTGTTTGAAATTTATTACTAGAAATATATCAGATAAACTTAATACTTTAAAAAATAAAATACTGCAAGTGCAATTAAACGCTAATTAATGTTACAGTATACGCTGAATGTAATCGATCACTAGAATTAATTTTTACTACAAGAACTTTGGAAAATAAACACGAAAGTAATCTTATGACTTACAGTACTGTAGTACTACTGCTTATACTGTACAGCTTAAAGCTTATACTAAAGCGTATACTAGCTTATACTGTACAGATTAAATTGTACACGCTATACGACATACGATATGTTCAATTGTATATTCATTGCTCCAATGCCTTTAAAAATTTCTAAAACAACCTTTTGGAATAAATTAATGACACATGCTTCTGTTATTTCTTTCCATTCAACCTATACTAATAAAGGTCGTCGACAAGAAAAATTAAACTTTGGTAGAGAAGCTGGAGGATTTCCTGTCAGGGTTTACGACGTTCGCTAACCCATTTCCCCGTTACAATACCGCCCTAACGTTTCAAACTTTAGGTCAACCATGCAAATCTAAAATTAGCAGACAAAGTCACAAACCATCCAATCTAATTATTTATGCTGTATAACATAATAGACTCTGCCATTATTCAGAGTAGACGTCACTTACTATACCGGTATTAAGATTATAATAACAGATATTCAGTAAACTGTACTTTTACGTGTTTCTCAGCAACAAACGAAATATCAAGTATTGCACGTATAGCAGTAATTTATCTTCAAATTCCAGAAACTCGAGTAAAATGAAGGAAGTTAAACGGTTTCCGAGTGATAATTCCCTTAGGGATTACTGAAGTGCCAATTCTATGTTTATTTTTTTAAGGGCTTGTGTTACGTAGACTGTATGTTGTATTGTAACATGCGGCACTTCATTTTTTACTTATTTGATAGTGCATTTTGACACTAAAAGCATGAGGGACTGAAATTTAGAAACTTAACAGTAAAGCTACCAACACTGGATTCAGTCATACAACGTTACTGCGTGATTAGATAGGCTTTTTTGTAACTTTTTCACATAAGTTTATAAAATACATCGTAATACTAAATTTTATCAAATATAAACTACAGTATGTACGAAAAATAACGATGTAAAAACTCGTGCGTAATGCTGGTTTCTTCCATTTAACTAGTCAATATAAATTATAAAAACAATTACCGGTAATTTCCCAATTATAATATATAAATTACTATACACCGACATGCCATTCCATTAAAATACATTTTATCCCCAGTTCTGCAGTTAGATCTCTGAAAATGTTTTGAGTACTTGTCACAGCCTAAGTACAGTATACTGTATGCTTATGTGTACACTAAAGACCAATACAAATTATAAACTACTAAGCTAACATCGGCTTAATTTGCAAACTTTTAATGTATTCTAAAAAAAACAGTGACTCGCGGAAACTCAATTCAGCAACTATAAAAAATAGAAAGTTAAGAACATTTTTTCAATTTATTTTATGAATTGAAAAGTAAATGTGCTGTATGTACAACTTAGCAGAAATATAAATGCAGCAAAAGAATCTTCATAAATCGTAAAAACTGCCAAGAAACGATAAAGATGACATAAAAGAATCCAGAGATAATGCATGAGTTTGCAATTCAGAAGTACATGTCCTGAAGATCGTCGACGGATCTTCCTTTCACGTTACGTAGTGTGCAATGGACTTGAATTTAAATGCATTGAATGTGGAGCATACAAAAGCATATAAAGTAAAATTTTAGTGGATATATTTACCAATCGTAAGCTAAGTACAGTGTTTTATGTCACAAATGTTTACCAGCCCATGTGTGCATCGTGACGCTTTTTGAGATATTACCGTCATAACTTAAATAAAAGTTAGATTATATATTTATGGTATAAACCAACTTCAAAATATTTTACATCAGAATGCTTAAAGTTGGAGGTGTAGTTGTAAAGAAAAAAGTGACCGCTTAAAAGAAATTTAACTGCCTCGACAATCTGTATACGTTCAACATGACATGCAGTACATCAAGACTGTCCAACTTCTAGTAATTCGAAGACCAAAACTTAAAATAAAGTAATAAAATTATAGCAGAAATTTATTAAATATTACGAACCATAACATATCTATACTCATATTTTCCTTGCTGGTAATGTAACAAACAGAATACGCTGTACATTTTTACATGGGATACCAGATAGATGGTTTGAGAAAAGATGACTCTAGAAGTCACGTAGTTCTCAATGGTAGAATAACTTATTAACAAAAATTATTAAATATTCAGATTAAACAGAAAACTACTAAAAATAGCTTCGAGGGCAAATCTTGACCTACAGGCTATGTTTTGAACAGCTCGGACATCGGTACTTATTTTCATGAGAAGTTTAGTGCTCAACCTCATAACCCTTCCTCAATGTAAAAAAAAAACTGGTTCACTTAAGATAATTTAGCTTTTTTTAGATTTAACCAACTAAGTAGTGCAATAATACAGCTGTAACAGAACAAACGTCACCAATTCACAACACAAAGCATAAGTTAGTTATTAGACAAGTACTGTAATATTGCAAAGTACAATATAAACTTATTTTCCCAATTAACAAATTAATTTGGTGAATTTTATATTTATAAACGCTTTTGCTAAGACAGATTTTATCCAAATAACCTTGTTTTGCTTCACATTTAATAAATTCTCCAACAGTCTTTTAATAAACTTATCCACAACAATGATGTCTCGTAATATCAAAGTGTTGAGCCAAATTTCGACATGATACTAACTTGAAATAATTTTTAACTTATATAGCTAACTACCGTATAATGTTCCTTATATAGTATTACTTAAAAAACGTAGCAAAACACTACCATTACCCATTAAAATTAACTTAAATCAAGCCAAATAATTAAAATCGTCTTAATCGTTACCTCCAAATCATGTAAAAGAAAATTAACCAGGAAGTAAGGCAACTTAAGTAGCTTATGCCTCATTAAGTTAAATTAACTACATTAATAATCGATATTACGATCACTGATTTCAAATAAATGCAGTAGTTTACATCTTAGTTATCTGAAAAGTCAGTTTGTATTACCAATCAATGTTGTTACTTTAACCATTTCATTCCAGGTCAAGGAAATAAAACGCAAATTAGTCACAAATACATACGTAATACAGCAGAAGCAGCAAAATTTTTCTTTTTTAGTTAACATTCAGAAAATTTTATGTTAATGATGTTGTCATGCACTGTTAATCCAAGTTAACGTTGCACGATGCACACTTTTGTCATGAAAATCAAAACTTCCAATAAAAACGCACACAACAAAAATATTCCGAGTAATTTCAGGTACGTAAAGTATAAAAACGATGAAAATTAAAATGAGTAGTTAGCAATAGTAGCAAGCAATAAGCGGTTCTGCATTTCAACGCAAATGCATAGATATCACGACTTCAAATGAGGACAATGATCACGTGGAATAAATAGATGCACTTTTAACCTCAGTAGATCCATCCCACCCGTTAATAGCATCCGGGAATGGGACGAGAGTACAGCTACTTAAGATGTATACATCTATTATAATCTTTTTTGCACCTGTTAACCTGTTTTGTCGATCACCTTGTTGCGTATACAACTTATTATCTCAGCTGACTAAATTATTACTGATGACTTCTTTTTTCTAACTAGGTGTGCCGAAATGCCTTTTCGTTTTAATTAATACTGTAATAATGAAGAACTTAGAAACAAAAAAACAAACAGTATTCAAACAAATACCGAGTTTTTAAAGCATCGGTATCAGTTGACGAGTACTGTATTTAAAAATAAATAATAAAGTCTCTTTTAAATTTAATGGTGAGATTTAAAACATCCTCCTCTTTTACGTATTTTCGACACTTAGGAAAACTGCCAATTCCATTAAAACACAAAAGCAAAATTTTCAACAGTCTAGACTGACGTCAGACTGTCTACACGATTATCTTAAAGAAACAGAAAAATCGTGGTTTTAATTCTCGCCATATAAACGCTTTATTTAAGCGCGCTGCACTCTTAAGATTTATGCAATTAACCAATGCAACGAAATTGTTTGTTTTTGTCTTTTAACTTAATTTCACAAGCTATAATTACAACTTAAGTTTAATTTTAAGCTACGATTCTGAAAACGTTTTTGTTGAAAACTTGTAAATCTGTAACCTAAACTAAAGTCAAGCCCATTAAACACACTGCCCACTGTGTTAATTTATCAAATAAAATCAATATTTCACATGCCTGTTTGTCACATATTGAGTCAAAACTCTGTATGTATTACTGTACTAACATCGATGATGTTACTACAGTTATACAATATGTCATTATACACCAACATTATCCGTATAAAAACGAATGAATCTTAATCTTTTAAAAAGAAGTTAAAGTTAAGAAACTCTTACAACTGAATATTAGTAACATCACTGCAATGTCTATAAAAAAAACTTTATCAACAAACAAACTCATCTTTCATTATCATTGCAACTTCAAAGACTAACGACCATTCGCAGAATGTATTCCTATAATGCTATTTCAGATTTAAATGTAATGCTCAAAAACAAAACTTCCCTGCAACAAACTAAAGTATACATCAGTACCATATTATACTACTGTATTATAAGCAAGCAATAAACAGCAACGATTTTCTCCTGAAGTCTTGTTGACCTGTCATGTACTGTAGCGAAAATTGTAGTGAAAATGTATGATATGGAGCTTCCAAAAACTAATGAATACGGTAGATTTTTTAAATTTTTCTTAAAAACAATTAAATGTCATTAACCGATCATTTGCGTCCTCCAATAGCTGCATGTTTAGTGTTGAACATTTTTCTTTATCGATTGCAACTTTTGATAGAAACCTCTAGTATACAATTGTAATGTTACTGTAAGAAATCTAGAATTTAAATGTTATAATATTGCACTACTGTTTTCGATTTATCCTTTGCTCTGTGACAATACATCTATGAATTAATGTAGCATTGAAAGCTTTTGACTATAATCTTCATAATTTTATTTCAACAATACAATAATAAAATTAAAAAGATAACTAAATACAGTCATTAAAATGAACCGTATCGATTGATAATCTTTAATTTTGTTGCTTTAGTTAAAATATACTGCTAACAATAGCAAACAAAATCTTTTATACAGTACTGAATATGACATTGAAAGGGTCATCGTCATTCAATTGTTCATCAATCATTTTAATTACAAGACAGTTATTATTTACCACCTACTGTATTTTATATGCATTGTACTACTGAAGGAGTGCAATTACAATAATAAAGGAAATAACATATTTACTTGTGCTTAATCAAAAACTTTAGTGTTTCAGTCTATTCACACTTCATAAAACAATGCGGTTTTGATCATTCATTTTTCACAGCGTAAGTCAATACTTTTAAATGCTACGTAATTTTAGGGTTTGTTGACAACATTACATCACCTTTTCTAACACTTTCTTCTCAGTACTTTGGCGCAAGAGTTTTTTTTTTACAGAATGTAATTAAATTGCTGAATGCAAAACTGTCTTACCACTAACGTTGAGCCATCCTTCAATCAAAAACTCGGTCCCTCGCCCCGTTTCACTGGGATCCATTATCTCAAATTTGTTTTCTACGGTTTTGCTTGATTTCCAACGACTTAAAACTATTGTAGTGTGAGTTACCGAAATTCGTCTAAACAACGCCTTACAACCGCCATCATATCCAAACACATCAACAGAAAATAGCACACGGAAACGGAGAACAGCGGTGATGTCAGCAGTCAGTTCTCGCCTTTTACATTTGTACGAGTAGAGTTGATGCTGAACCCTTTCCTATGTGGCCTCCGATTAACTTCCAATTACCACTTGCACCGTCAGTACAACCATTAATTTTCACATTCTTTTGTAAGCTTTTATTTGCGTTTAGAAATTTTTAAATACCGCCAGTTCCACTTGACTTATGAAGTGATAAACACAGGTGCTTCCACAGTTTCTTCTACACATGTGCTGAGTGCCTACGGCGCGGCGGCGGCTCAACAAACGCTACATCCTACTGCGCATGCGGTATGTCCATTGTTTCCATCCACAACTCCGACTTTTCTCATTTTCATGAGGGTATATCAACAAAATTCGATTATATGCTTTACGAATATTGTACACTGTGCAGTCAATTTATTTGGCTTCTAATCAGAAGCCCAATAAAAATTTAGTGTGTACTGTACTTAATTACTTATTCAGCTAATTCTACAGTATGTACGAATCTGTGCATTCTGAATTCATGATATGAATGGGTTGACATTCATTCTCTAGTCTGAATAATCCAATACAGTAATCCAATTTGTAGTCAACATTGACATCGTGACGATCTTGATATAGAATCATGTTAATATACGGTCGATTCCAAGAAAATAGAACCCGAACAGTACATTTCGATTTGCAATTGCTTATCCAAACTACAGTTTTTCCAACCCACACTATAGTTTGGTAAATGTTCATTCATTTTAGTTAACTTTACCAACTGCTCATAAAGAATCGCATTTTGTTACAAATTCAAAAAATCGCTGAAAACTACATGTCCTAGCTTATTTATAGTAAAAATAACCGGTTTAAACTTCCACTATAACGTTGGCAATAAATTAGTACTGTAATTTCAAGTATTACTATGTATCATTGTTAGATTGAACCGATATCATTAATTAAAGAATGTACAGTTTAATTTAATTATGGTCATTTTACATTACTATTCGATTCTGTTATCCTGCTTGAAAGTCTAGAACTTTTTCTTGGTTGTGATAGTTCTTCCTGTCTGTCTGGTCTTTTTCTTTTCTGCCGCGGACTTGACGATTTCGATTTTTCAGTTGCAACACTTTCTTCTAAAGATATAAAATTAAGTGAAGACTAATGAGCAACTAGTTAAAAATTTCATTGAAATAAGATCGAATATAAATGATTTACCAGTTCCCAAAGTCTTCTCTTGAAGCTTTTTTCTACGCCTCCAATGAGTTTTTTTCCTACGTGTGTTCTTTTTTATTTCAACATCAGCAGAAGAGTTTTCCAAGATGTTTTCATTACTAAGTTTACATATAAATAAATTAATAATAATTATTTCATTGAAAATTTTAAAGAAATGTATTTAACCTGTCTTTAACCGTGTCAATTTTAAATGCTGATAAAATGGCAGGCCAGGAAAACAGACTGGCGAATCGTTGAAATAGAATCTGGTATGATTCAGAGTTTGCTAAATTATGCAACTCTTGCTTCTTCTGGTCATCAGCGGAATCATCAAAACGTCGTTTTGAAGCTAACACTTTGTTTTTCAATAACAACAAATTTCGAAACCAGGCAATCGTCTTCACCATTGGCGGTAAAAGTGTAATTTTGTTTGTTAAGGTAGTCGGCTGAATTTTCAAGATCGATTCCAATCCTGTATAATGCTCGTCATGATCACTACTGTTTTGATCGATTTTACCTATGAAAAAGTAAACATATAATTATATGATTAAGACCAACTAAATGCTATTAATAATGCAATACTATACGGGCGATAAATGGACGTCCTTTTGTTGGCGGTGCTTTAAAGAAGTACAGATACGAAGCAAGTTCTTGTTCTACATCACATTTCTTCTTTAATGTATTCTTGACAACTGATGCATGTATAAGACTTCGGAATTCCTCACATGAAAGTTGATAGCATGCCCGTCGTAAAACGTTATCATCAGCCACCATTTTGCCACTAACACTTTCTCGAAACACAACTGAATTCATAGCAGTCAAACCACGGGTCCGTTTCATCTTGGCAATATGGTTTAAACATTTAAACAGAATATGATACAACTTTTGCTGGTACTGAAGTTGGTGCCATGAATTATAATCGTTTCTTGGTCGAGAATTCTAAAATTAAATATATTTTTTGTGAAACTTCAAAAACATTATTTATTATATTGTACCTTAATAAGTCGAGAATATCTACGAGTAATCATATGAGGTGTTCGTCCTTCAAAGTGCTTCGTAACATATGCCCATTTCTCTGTAAAACAAACATTTGAAGATAATAATTAAAATATTCTATTTAAAACTTGTTTACTTCCATGTTCTTCCACCAGTTTAAGCAAATGTTGATCTTCTTTCTTTGTCCAATTTCCAAACTGTAAACTAGGATCCAAGACTTCATGCCACCTATCAAATATTAATACTGATAAAATCAAATTATCATCCGTTATAGTATTACGATTACCTATCGAAACATTGGCGGCTACTTCGATTTTGTACGTAATCTTTTGCTTTCCAGAAAACATTTTTAATGTCAAACAGCCACACAGCAGCGATCAACCACTAAGGAAACAAAACTCAAAAATACAATGTACGATTTCGAAAAAAAAAACTCAATGTCATACCAAATCTTCTTCTTCAGTCCATTTTCCTCTTTTAATATTAGGATTGATGGTATAATTATATTGAAACCACACTTGTTTCAATGTTCGTCCTTCCATGACAGCTGCAACTAGATTTTCAATATTTTTTTAATAATTTACAAACGTAAATATTTGATAATCATTATATGTTACCTTTTCGCCAAGGTATGTAATCACCTTGCCGATATTTCTCAACTTCCAAAAGAAGTTTCGTCTTTTCTTCAGGCGCCCACATTCTAAGTAAATAAAATTAGAATAAAAGTAAGACATATATACTAAGTTATGTAACAACTAAATAAAATTCTATTTATCAAGTCTGTTATATGGAACCTTTTATGTATAGGATTAAAGTTTGACTGGTATTTAGCACAGCATTGAAGAGCAGTTCGATCAGTCTATAATATAATCAATTATTATTAAATGACAATGATTTCTAACACTATTGAATTTTAAAATACCGCAAGAGTGTTTGCAATTTTTTCCCAATCATAAAACGTCATGCTGTTTATGATGCTATTCAAATTTTCCAGTTCCTCTTTACTCCACTTTTTTTTATTAATTGAAGGATGAAGATAATTCTTCCAATACAAGTTAATCTCGGTTGCGCTTCTGTTACCGTCAAACTTAACATAAATTATAAATAAATATTTGATTATAATCGATTTCTCAAAAAAACACTCACGTTAGAAATGCTTATTCGCATCCAATCGCATGAAAATTCTCGAGGAGGTAATTCCATCATTTTTGCACGTATCCTGCAAATAATAAATGTATTAAAATTCTACTGAAATTAAAAAACATTTTTATAGTTAAACTACTTTAAATCGGCAAGTTCTTGTTTAGCTTTCTCAAGTTCGTCTTTCTTACTGATTAACTTTAGTTTATCATAACTGCCATATGTAATTTCAGCTTGTAGCACTTCACATCTAATAAAGTATCATTTACCAAAATAATTAATACCTTTAAGTTTAAATTAAGTTTTAACATCAAATTACTTGGCAATTTTAGGAGTCAATGTAACTTTATATGCATCCTCTTTAATCGATTCTAGTAACGTTTCTTCTTCTTTACTTGACCCTAAACAATAAATCTTTGTAAATGATTGTCAGCAACAAAGTTTTACAATACAATAAATGTTCTTACAGACGCAAGGTTGCGTGATACTTAACAAATCCTTATTTAAGTTTTTACGCCGCATATCATCATTGGGTGGTGGATTCTTATAGAGAAATTAAACGGTAAAACAAAATATTTTAAAACAATCGGTCGTTTTAAACTTACATGCCCAGCTTTAGTTTTAAAATAAGGCGTACAAAATGCAGACCATTGAATTACTCGCCCATCCTTTTTGGATACCGATTGTGTCAGTTTTTCTTTTAAAACACTCTAATTAACAAGATTACAATCAATAGTATCATTGAATTTTAGAATTACATTACAAAATTATACTTGTAACTCCCGATTCTTGATTAATTCCAACTCAAAGCTATTGATAACTTCCACAAGAATTCGTTGATAATTGTGATTGTGTCTTAAACAATTTACTAGACTTGGTTCATCATCAAATATTTCAACATTCTCCAAATGAGAAGCCGGCTTCTATTAAATAAATGATCAATTTTAAAATTTAACAATAGTACTAACTTACAATTCAAGTAACTTTAACTTACATAAAAAGATGACCAACTTGTACCATCTTCGAGATCTTTTACCAAGTTAAAAAAAAAAATAAAAGATTATTCTTGTCATTGTTATTTGACATTATAGCGCTTACAAGACTACTACAAAATACTTATGATTAACATGTAACCCTTAACGTTCTTTCTATTCCAATAAGTTACATTTTGATTTTCAATTATAAAAAATAAACAAAAAAAATACCTTTGATTTCTAATTCACCGTCAAAATCACTGTTGATAGAGTGAACACTATCCTCATCTGATTCATATACCTGATTTTGATACTTTGCAGTATCTGTTTCAAGATGCTGCAAGTCTTCCATTCCAACAATATGCGATTCCATATCATTTACAGGTTCCTCCATTATATTTATACGATACTGCAATATTATAAACTTTTAACTCAAAATATTTCCATGTGGTCAGAGAGATACATAGTAAACCCTAACTAAATATAGTCTTGGACTGTAATGTTCCTTTGAAAACGTGATAAGACTGATTGCGTCTGATAATTTAACAGCTGATGGCTGTCTGCTTCTGTAGTGAATTACAAGAAACTCCGAATGGCGGCAGCACTTAATAGGTTAAAATTGGATAACAAATACTATGTACGACAATACACTCTACAACAACTGATATCAATTTAACTCTTTAGAGTCTTTACAATTGGTTCTCTATTTAGCTTACAATAGCGACGAGTTATAAATATTGTTTTATTGTTTAGATGAAATTCATTAGACGTGTTTTCGGAAGATGATTTAGCTTTACTGATTACGTCATTCAGTCAATTAAAAAAAAAACAGATAGATAGCAAAGATAGTAAACCCAAGATTTTGGCTAGCAAGACAGTCATTGTTAGATATTTACCAACATAATTGTTAAGTATTTGAATTAAGTATAAAATGAAGGAAGAAGCTTCCGAATTGGCATGGGTTTGTAATGAGAATAAAGATGTTTCATACGAGTTTGAAGATGATTTTAAACCATTCTCAAAAATGAATGATAGCAGTTCTTACATTGCAACTCTAGGTATTCTTACTAATATATATATTTTTTATTTAAATATGTCCGTTATTTATTTTATGTTTAAATATTGCAGAAAACAAGCTATCAAAGCTGAAAAATGGAAAGAAGCAGCTTAGTGGGAAGGATATGGTTGATGCTTTATTTGTGGCAAAAGATGATCATATGAGACATCATTTGAACGAAGATTATACCGCTACTGCTTCTGAAGATGAAAGCCATAACGATAATTTAGCAGATAGTTTGTTGCAGACAATATTAATTGGGAAGTTGTACCCAGAGAGACAAGCTTTAACAAATGAAGAGTTAGTTCATTTATTGGCAGCTGATAAATTGGGCATTGAAAAACAACAACTGGACACAAACGCTGAGAACCAATAAACGATTTATTTTACAGTTATTATTATCATAATAATTATGGTATTAAAGCGTACTAAAATGTTATTAAAATACTGTATATTGTTAACTATACCCATTTTATTGTAATTACAGTACGGTATTAAAGATATCAGTTACTTTCAGTTTATTATAAATACCTAAGATGACCAATTCTATTGCTTTAAAACAAACATTGACAAACATTTGAATTCTCGTATAAACACATCGATTCGATTTAAATATAGTTTTTGAATCACTATAATAATTATTATGCGGATTAAAAAATTTATTGAATGACAAAACAGCTACCAACAAACAATTTAATCCGAATAACTGCAGTATCAAATTTAGGTAATGTAATTTAATGTTTTTTAAATAAATTTTAATTAGAAAAATAAAACCATTAATGTGTTTTAAATATTAGTTGTAGAAATACGGTATGTACTGTATATTATTTTCCCAAATTTAATGCTAAAGATATGTTATAAGCATTTTATAGAGGTTGGGCTAACAAGACGTTTCCGTAGTGTAGTGGTTATCACGTGTGCTTCACACGCACAAGGTCCCCGGTTCGATCCCGGGCGGAAACACTTTAATTTTTTCTTTTAATTTTTTTGGCTGTTTATTAATATTGTATTCAGGATTAATCATTAATATCTATAGTAGAATTTAACCTAACAACACATTTTTTTCCTTTGAATTATTTATCATTTTGAGGTTTCCTTTATTCAAAGTTGGGCAGTACAGTATAACCACAAAAATTGTTAATTTGAACAAATCAACAAAATTCACATATTCGTGCTATTATAGTTCTTCAATTGCATGTTTATGGTTGAATTAAATGACTTTTCAATAGAATCTAACAACAATTATTAGCAAATTGTCATTAAAGAGTAAGGTAACGTTATCCAGCAAAAATTATAGTTCAATTATTAGCAGTTACGCTTAAATTAGAAATAAAAATCATAATATGTTTCATTTTGATTTCATGTTGCAACACATGATAATTAATAAAATACAAACAAATATAATTAATAAAATACAAACAAATATAATTAATAAAAACAGAGATCAGCAGTTACGCTTAAATCAGAGAAATTATAAGAATTGTTTTAATCAAACACCACTACGTGGCAGCACGTTATGGCTATAATAAAAAGCAGTGATCAGACGTTATGTTTAAATCAGGAAGAGTAATAAGAACTGTTTCAATTAAACGCTACTACGTGGCAGCACACCATGAATAGTATTACTGTATAAACGGTGATCAGCAGTTACGCTTTAATCAGGAAAATTTATAAAATAATTTGTAATCAAAACAAATAGTGATCAGTCTTTACACTTAAATCAAGGAGAGTAATACGAGAAGTTTCAATAAGCCACCTCCATAGTGGTAGCATCTTATACATAAAACATAATTCATTACAAATGCGCTTTGAATATTGTTTCCCTGTATTTTGAAGAAACTCGGGAACCAAAATATTTCGAATCATACAGTATATTTGGTGCCCGAACCGGTTTTTACGACGCCAGCTTTTCGATAAGCAAAAAATTTGCAAAGTATTTTTTGCAAAGATTTCACTATTATACTTTAGTTATTTTGAATCCCATAACGTTAAGTTTCCGTAGTGTAGTGGTTATCACGTGTGCTTCACACGCACAAGGTCCCCGGTTCGATCCCGGGCGGAAACAACTTTTTTTTTAACTATTGTGAGAGAAAAAAAATTTTGGGGGGGCATCCTCAATTAAAACTAACCTACCAAAATTTGAGGAATACCTGTTCCTACCATAGCAGGTCAAATGAACTACATATGCAATATAAGGCTACTGTCATTTCTTCTTACAAATTTGTTAAACCCTTCCGTTTTTTTTTTTTTGATATTTCTGGATATTCTTGTTGAATAGATATCAAACATTTATTTGGACTTATTTCAGAGTTCTAGTTAAAGTAATTCAATTTAACTAAAATTTTCGGGAGCACTTTTAGAGTGCTTGGGGAGCACCAATTGGGAACCACTGACATAAATGCTGGTTATTAATTGTAAAGTATCTATAATTGATTTCTAACTACTGTTTTAAAAAATTACATGAAATATGTGTTTTCGTAGTGTAGTGGTTATCACGTGTGCTTCACACGCACAAGGTACCCGGTTCGATCCCGGGCGAAAACAAATCGATTTTTTGAATTTTTTTGCTATACATAAATTTTATAATACGTTTAGCAGTATTTTAATTTTCCATACAGTATGTTTCTTCTTATGGTTCAAATAAGTGTTCATAGAAGTATGTTCATAAAAGTTTCAAGTTTTCCCGAAATACTTAGTGTTGAAAACGACTTGTAGAAAGAATAAAAACAAAAATTATAGTTGAAATCCTTTATTAATTTCCACTTGCTAAACACTTTTTAGGAATATCTTAACATTTGTGTAACAAATGATCGTTTTAATACATTGCAGACAACATCTATGATCTTATTAGATAAAAAATTATGATCCTGCTTGTCTAATTGCTGATTTCTGAGTAAGATTGACTTTATCTCCCAGACTTAATGCCATTCCTTGACTTTTGGCACGAATGCGTATATGACCAATAATATTGGAGCTTCCGATTTGTTTTTCAATGCTTAGATTTGCCAAGGCATCTTCACCAAATATCGATTTAGCATAAAGATTGGCAGCCATAAAACCACAGTCTCCAGCCAAAGCCTATATTAAAATTTTTTTAAAAATCTTTTGCAATTAAATTAAATTATTTTTTACTTTTTCCGGTGTTAAGCATTTCATATTAGTCGATTTAATAAGCTGATCAAGGTATTCGTGCAAGTCCGTGAGATTTGTGTTAACTGACACCTAAAAACATTTTTTAAACATTTAATTTAGATTTAAGATAGATGAGGTTATTTATAAAAACATTTACTTTATTTTCCCATTCAAAATCTGCCCACATCTGACGAAATTCAAAGTCAGTACAAACAGCAGGCACAATGTAATCCATAATGTCAATGTGAATATCGTTCAAAACGACAACATTTCGATCACTGGTTGAACCACTAACATCATAGACTGAATATCACATAAATAAATTAATGTTTGTAATAAAATAATTTTACTATATTCATTCATGCTTACCAATATTGCCAAAAATAATGCCATTTTCAGTTGACGCTACCTTAACATTTGCCTTTATGTTGCAAAAGTCGTGAGGACCAAGAATGACTGGTGTTGGCTTTTCTACCAACTTCAAATCACCCAAAGTTGCTAATTCCAATGTGCAATTTTGCAACGTGTCAGGAGTTTGATTAACAACTAACACATCCAAGACAATGTCGTACTGATTGACGTTTACATAAGCTTCTGCATACACCGGATCAGAGAATCCAGTCAACTGTGTAATCTACAAGATAAAGTTGGTTACTTTAACGTTTAAATTGTTAAAACAAATTCAAGCTTACCTTGCTAAGTTTATTTGATTTAAGATCAAAAGATTCCTTTTTAGACATTCCGACCGCTTGAGACAAACTTAAGTCAAACAAATTCTAAAGATTCAGAAATTTAAATTAATTGAATGCTTTTAAACTAAAATTCTAACATGTTTGTTCTAACCTCAGTACCACCCACATCATTTTTATTTGCAAACTGCACAAAGTTTATAGGATCATCAGCTTGAACTAAGGAGCCCTTGGTTTCCTTGGCCTATAAGACAGTTTCAATTGAAAGCACATCATCTTAGTGGTGCTTGATTAGTTCTAAATTAAAAACTTACTTTTAACTGCTCGATCTCTTCCTTTTGTTTCGCTGCAAGCATACATGCTAAGGATTTTCTGCATTCATCATTAAAAATTTCAATCATCAATGGTGATCGTTCTGACAAAACCTTCAAACAAAATGCAACTCTGTCCAGATCGTCGTCAGTAATATTCTATTATTAGAAAAAATTGTATAATAAGTTTAAATTTAATGGAATTATTCAGACCCAGAAAAGGATGAACAAACCTTTTTAACTAATTCCGATTTTCCCAACCGTATTATGCTAGTCATAATAAGCATAGCTTCAGCTATAAATGACTAAAAAATAAAATTTTCTTAAAATTGTCTTTTTAAATGACAAATCTAATCAAAAGTTTACATTTTGATGCTGCTGGTCTTGAATTAGAGTAATATATCGCAAAGATAATTTCGTCAAACAAGTAGCCAGAGCTGTTGCAATATAAAAGTCTCCATCCAAGAAATACTTTCGAAGAGGAGGTCTAATCAAATAAATACATCTCAATTCTAACGCTTAAAAACACAAAATCTAAACTACAACCTTTCTTCAGACTTTTTTCCACTGGTAACAGCACTAAATACACTTTGGGTAGCATAAGTTCCATCAGCAGTAACAAGTTTTGGAACATTTTGCTGCAAAAACTCGTCCTTCTTTTCGTTGCCATCCCCTGCTAACTTTCGCAACTCATCGTCAACAATCGGTATCTAAAAACCGGTAAATAAAAACAAAAAACTCCAGATAAAAATTATGTGAATTGTCATAATTTACAACATACCTCGCCTAAAGCTTGACGGATTTGTGTCATCATACTTTGAATATCATCAACAGAAGTTGCATACTCTCCTAAAATCCACAGCGATGCTCGATGAACTCTATAAATTTTTTAATGTGTTGAGATTATGAGATAAATAATAAAATAAACTACAGTACTTACTTGACTGATTTAATTGATGGAAATATTTCTAAAAGTTTCAAAATGATAACTGATCTCAGATGCTCAAAACGTTGAATTGCTTCTCTCACAAATACCAACACGTCGATAGCTGCCAATTCGTTAGTGTCACTTAAAAATTCCATCAACTAAAAATTGAGAAAAATTGGTTTACTCAAGTACAAGTAGTTAAATATACACAATTTACTAATGGAATAACAGTAGTTGACACATCAGGAAATTTAATGCAGCACTGATGTAAAGTTCGCACTAGCAGCTGTCGATATTTTCCTACATCGTCATGTTCGACAGTGTTATGAGTTTTTATGACTTCTTTTTTCAAAACCAATACCATCTACAATAAATACTGTATTATAGAACTAATACTATTATATAAAGCAATTTATACGAACTTCTTCAATATTTCTGGAACTTATAAGATCCAGAGCCAAGTTCAATGTTTTACGTCTAACTTCCAAATCTGGAGCAGCAAGAACACGTAAAATATCCATGGCCAATTCCTTTTTCAAAATAAAAGTGAAATAATATATTTACTCAATTATTTCTATAACCTTACTTGCAATATTTTTTCATGTGTTGGAACTTCTCTTAAGGCAATGAGACGATCCAAAACTATTAGTTTAACATTATTGTCACTTTCTTTAACAATTAGTTCAATATAACAACTGGCGGCTGCCTATAAAATTAAATCACAATTTGCAATTACACATTTTAATAATAAACTTGTGTATATCTTACTTTAATTGCTGTTGGAGCACTTGATAATGTCACCAAAGTCCCAGCAGCTTCATAGCGCACAGCTGGGCTAGATGAATTTAGAAGGTTGTATATGCATCGAATGAAACGGGATCGCTCAGCCGGATTTGCATGGCAAACCTAAAACGTTATTAACATGTGATATACTAGATGAAACCCTTCAAGAAATATTTACCTTATAGATAAGCTCCACAATAACCAGCTGAAGAATATCACCAAAACTATGAACTTGATCAATACAACTGCTCAAGTAGTTTAGAGCCCTTTCCTAAATTTATATTAAACATTTAGTTTTATTAAACAGTTACTGCGCAATAAACGTTTAATCGATTAAATTTGACAAACCTGATCAGCGTGAATTAACATCATAAAAGCGTTTCTTTTGCAAGACATGTCTTGTTCACCTTCTAAGAAATTGGCAATTAGCTCAGGTGCGTCAGGAATCAGAAAATCGAAATTTCTACAAAGACAAATTCATTTAACATTAATAAATTATTCTATTATCAATATAATTATATTCGTATATATAAAAAATACCTGTAGATCGTGTAGATGGCCAGAACAGCATTTCTTCTCACATAAGAATGTCGGTGTTCCAAACAAGCACGGATAGCTGGCATTAAAGGTTCAAGTAGTTCAGGTTCTTTCAACTTGCACAGAAAACGAAGTGTTGAACCTCTGATAAATTCGTTTGGATGTTGCAAATCCTAATAGTATTATAATTAAATAAACAGTATAACAAGATGTAATTTCAATTCAAATACCTTTCTGTATGCGTCGCATACTAAAATCATTTCATGTAAAAGTTTACCATCCGCTGATGTTTTAGGAACAATTTCCCAAAAAATTAGCAATAACTTTTTTAGCATGTGATCTTGATGGGGAAGGAGAAAACGAATGACCGTCATAAGAAGACCAGGCATTTTCTCTCCGTTGATAATCAAGTGAATAGTTTTTTTCAACGCTTCGATTTTCATTCTTATATCTCCTTTTTCTATGAAATATAAAACCAAGCAATTAAGGTTGCTGTTATTAATGCCTTATATTAATACATAATTACCTAAATCTAGTTTTAGTTGCATTTCATTTGGAGGTTCGGTGTCCGAAGGACCATTGATGAGAGTGTAACACGCTTGTTCACTCATTTTTGGCTAAAATATAAATTAAACTAAATTAATATTCGTCGCTTTTATAATAATTCATGTAGTAATTTGGAAGGTCTGAAACAGCGACCCGTCACAATTTTAATTGTCACAAACTGTTAACCACTAAGTTAGAACACTAATGCGTTTTATTAAGTAACCAAATTATGCATTACTCGTGGTTTAGTTCGATTATATAAACTAAAATATTGTTACTAAAAGTACCGATTTAAATCTCTTACAATCCCAGTAGTATCAATGACGTGCCCAGCAATACCAACAAAAAGTAGACGTGGCACACAATTCTTCAGTAATAAAGATTGCTCTTGTAAAACAAAATATGCATTATTTTATTAAAACATTTATTATATTAAAAACAAAATGATAATGTCAATACCAAGAATAATCCACAGAAATTCACAAAATGTTGCTAATGTCAAACGCCGCTAGACAACATCCCATCTTACTATTCAACCAGTGATGCGTTGTCAATATGGCCGCCAATTACGTTCTAGTGACGTAACTATTAGAGTAGGGCGACTTTTCCTTTTTTGAGAGTTGACTCAACAAAAAGGAGTCGACTCGACGAGTTTTAGAGTAGACTCTCTACGTGACGTCATTTATAAGTCAAATGACTTGTTCTATATGACTTCATTTAGAGAGTCGACTCTGGCGTTTATACAGTAGTAGGATCACACTCAAATGCAGCTAAATACTGTACAATACACTCAAATACAGTAAACTAAAAATAAGGATTAATTGATTAGCAAGCTGATTGTTTAAATTAAATATTGACAAGATTTTAAGTAGTTAAGACCCCTTAGGTCTCTTATGAGTATCCACTTAAATTAACTTTTTTTAAAATTTTTACTATTGGTAGCTGTTGCCATTAAGTGGAACTTCCGTGAGGCAAAAGCAATTTGCATTATTATAAATTTTTTAATATAAAATCTTGTAATTGTAAAAACTTTTAAAATTTATAATTACTGTATATAAAATCCATGTAACCATGTACATACTTTTACATCTACACAGTTCAAAGCCATTACTAATTGAATTTGGCTGGCATAATTTTTTGAGACATCATTCAATGACTATTATAGGAGTAATAAAACTTGTAAAATATTGAGAATTTAATCGGTTATAGAACCTACTACCTGAATAATTTAACAACCAAAATGGCCAAGACGTTTATAGTATAATATTAAAAGCCAAATTTAAGCTTCTAATAAAGTTGTTTTTTTAAGTTAAAAAAAAGCTTTTAAGTTTTAATAAAAACAAACTTAAAAACTTTTTGCATACAGTAATTATAAATTCATAACACTTGATTTTCTCTAATAAAACTAAAATTTAGTGCCTTTGTTAACTTGTAGCATCACGATAAGTATACCTTGGGCTTAAGTAATATTATAAGTTGATGCTAGGACAGTATATACTGTATAACTAAATTAAATTGACTTAAATTTCAAAGAAAGATTTTGTAATTATAATATTAGTTAAAAATTAATATTGATTTTAAAAAAATATTTGTTTACCAAATTTGATCACACAAGCTTTACCGCAAGTGTGTCAAATATTTAGTTTATGACATAATCGCTATTCAATCTAATTTCTTTTACCATTATATTTAAATAGCGACTGCAACTACTGTACTTTTCTTGTTAGTGCTTAACTTTTACCTTTTCTTAGCCATAATCTCCCTTAATTTGATGATGCCTCTAAGCTTGCTATCTCCAAAAATATTTGCTTTAATAAAGGACCCTCTAATGGCACTTATCCTTTTTTTATCATTTAGTCTTAGCAAACAGTATCTTTAAATATTAGAAAACCAGTATAGTTATGGTAATAAATTTTGCATAAGTTAAATCGCGATATTAAAATTAAACTTATTGTCAATTCTGTAAATTATAAAAAAAAGTAAAGATTCTTGCTTTTTATAACAAGAATTTTAGCATTAAAACCACACAACATAAAGAATTTTTTATTTGAAGCTGAATAATCGTAAACAAATGTTATTAATTACAGCTTGAATACCACCCCATCCGCCCCTTCAAATTGCAATTAATAACATTTATTTACTTGTAGTAATGTGCTCGTCGTAAATTTTTTTTGCATTCAAAATTATCTGATTACATAAAAATCGCATCAATCTTATACTGTTAACAATCACATAAATCTTATACTAATAACAATTGTATCAATCTTAAACTATTAACAACCACATAAAAATTATTCTAATAACAACCGCATCAGTTTGTCTTTACATTACAAAAAAGTTCAGTAACACTTATCAATAAAATTCAACACTTTGGTTATAACCATAGAAACCCTAAAAGTGTGCACACTTTACAATTACACGAAAAACCCTAACATCCTCATTTTGTTTTCCCTTTAACAATCTCTTAAGAACTTCTATGTGTATTTCTAGGAGTTTCTCTTTTCGAGACGTCTTATCTTCTATTGCATCGGTCTAAGGTCCATGGCACCCTGTATTTAAAAATCAATCTATAACAAAAATATGAAATCAATTCAAAACTTTACGGTACTAGAAAACTTTGATAAAATTAATTACCCCAGCTGCAAATGGTGTTGTTGCCGATACCCATACTTTCAATGAATCAACTCATCTAAAAAAATAAAAACTAATTATTAAGCCAAACAAATTAGATAAAAAAACTCGCAAGTTTACATCCAAGATTGCCTGAAAAAATATTAAAACTTTAAATCAGAACTTTATACCTTTCCAAACTTCTGATTTAGCTCTTAAACAAAATTACTTTAACGTATCGGTGATACCTTTTGATGGTTGACAAAATAACTGTTATGCTGTAAAAAAATTTAAAAAAATAAACAAATAAATTAGTATTCACTTTATACTTACTATTTCATAACTTATAAAACCTGTTATAAAAATAAATTATTGATTAACAATATAAAATTATACTTATGATAAAGTGCAGGTACTTGCATTAATTGCCTGTTAAAATATAAAATTAAAAAACAAATTACAAGTTTACATTAAAAATTGCCTGTAATAATATTAGTTAATTTTAAATCAAAACTTTATACCTTTTCAAAACTTCACGGTAAAAAACTATTTAGCTGTAAAAAAATTACATTAAACATAATATTTATAATAATTTACATTATAATAGACAACACTTACTGTTATTGTTTTGCTATTAAAGTTTAAAAAAAAATAAAATTAGTATGCACTTTATACTTACAATTATAAAACCTATTATAAAAACAAATTATTAGTCACCAATGTAATTATACTTATCAAGAACTTACATCTTTTTCCTGTTAAAACATGAAAAAAATTAGTTATAAATTTTTACTTACTGTGCATAACATTTAATGCTAGTTAAAAAAATTAATGGCTTCAAATATATTATGATGACCCGTCGACACCTGTAAAATACAAAAATATTAGTAAAATTATACACAAAAAATAAATAACCTGAAAAAAATACATTCAAAATTAATTAAAACACATTTCCTAGCTGAATATGAAGCAAAATCTAACCCCTTTTAAGATTTTGCCACATATTCTTGACTCAGTAAGTGACCAATGAGTGGCTAATTGTCAATCAAAACGACCAGTAGACCACCAATTGATCCAATTACCAAGCCAAACTAATTCGCAGCGCGCCTAACATGTTTCCTAACAGTCCCTAACCATCACACCCATTTAATAATTTCCCCCAAATATCACAACCTGAAAGAATTATTATTAGTACATACAGTAATACAATTATACACTTTGGCCAATGGTTTTCCTAACTAAACACTGATAAAACTGCTTCTTCAATGGCTGTTTCTTTCGGATTTGGCGTCAGGTTCTTGAGTCTGAAAAATAATTAAAAAAAAAAACCACATTAAAACATCCTAGTTAGGGTTTTGACACTAATGAGCTATCCATGGAAAGCACCTTGTAAGTACGCCACCCAACGCAGCAGTACTGTGCTCTAACATACTAAGTTTGTGTAAAGAAAACCCTTCTTAGGCAGTTAGAAGGGGGTTTGTGTAAAAAGATTACATAAAGTTTTTGTTTTTGGGAGATGGGAAACTAGTGTTGAGTACAATTATACGTCAACACCTGACCATTTTTTAATTCACCGGCGACTCCTCTTCTTCCTCCCACGTTGGTCCCCTGATGACTTCAAGAAAACATATACATGAACAACAATATTTTTAAGATGTAAACTTTCAATCAAATGAAAGTTGACCTCCCAAAAACTACACTCCTATCAACTAGTTGCGAATTGTTTAAAAAGTTAATTTAACCAAAGACAGGGTCGCCTAGAAGGGGTTTACTAGTGACCACTTTCTTTGGTCCTAACTAACTAATTTCACAACCCAACAACACGAAAACCATTGACCATAAAACATATAAAAAAAAACATGTGTTGAGCTTTGATTTTTTCACCTTTTTAAATTTTTTTCTTTAACTACCGTATTAATTATTTTAGATTTTCAATTTATAATTATTTTAAAAATAAATAATGAATTAATTTTTTAATATCAAAGCTGCATTAAAATTTTAAAAAAATTATTTTGAAACACTCTGGCCTGTTTTCATCAGTTGTCACAGCTTAGATTGGTCAGCAAAAAGTTTATAATGTCCAGCCGATGTCCCACGACGATTTCACGTGAACACACACACACACACGCGAACTATACACACACGCGCACACACAACATCTTCAAATGATTCAGCCACCTAAAACAATTAATCAGTTTTAGTTATTGATTAATTTGAACTATTATTACTATCAACAATATCATGAGCTTTAGAAATAATCTTAAAATATTTTATATCCTCTGGCATTTCTACAACACACAATATAAGGCTGCGTTTGGAGCTGAACGTATTTTGAATGACCCGTCTGGTACAACTTTTACGCCGTGATAGGCACGGAAGCAGCTCGCACAAGGTCGTTCAAAATGCCGTTGAGGGTGCGACAGTGAAAATACTTTGCGTCTTTCTTCACCTCATTTTACATAATTTCAGAGAGAAAACAAATTGCCAGTAACATCATATATTTTTTGCAAAGTATTTTGTCCGAGTGGACATTGAATTAACGTAGGACCTGAGAAACGGAGAAAAATTTCTTTTCGTGTATGCAAGAAAGATCTGAGAAAGGGTCGAGATTATAATCTGACCGCATTTAAAACATTGATTATTTACAGCAATGCAAATTTTTTTTTAATTATTTCGATTAACTAGTGTTTACTACTGTATAATGATTGAATTGTTACAATATCTCTTACACTACCGGTAATGTCATTCATAATTTTTTACAATTATTATCGTCGTCCATCAAAATCCATTTCGCCCAAGCATTACCGTTGTTTTTGTAAGAATCGAATTGGCCGATTCCACTATGTATTTAACGTTCCTAACTATTACCATCAATTTAAATACCGGTACTTTAAACTATCGGTAATTGTATGAATCTAATTAAACATAAAACTACAGTATATATTTTTAAAAGTAAAATTTCAATTAATTCTCACTTACAAAACTTGAGCGCAATAACTGTATTGTTGACCGGTTATCAAATTTTATGCTCATGTTGTTCTCTGACATTTTGCTTAACACCCTTAAGATCACGATTGCACACTAGCCACTTGTTTTAAATTAATAAATAAATTTACATTTGACAAGTTTGTATTAATTGATTTGATTAATTTTCGAAAGTCTTTCATTACAAAATTTCTATTGGGAGCATTCTTTATCACACCTCTGGTCGGCGTCCCAGCAGCAAATTACCGTAATAACATTTTCCCACCAAATAATTTCCCTCCCAATTTTACCGCCTATAAGTAATTATCATTTTAGCGCCCAAATTCCAACGTTACGTAACATGTAACGTACTGTAGAACATTTTGATCTGAATGTATCTTATAGCAGTAAAAGACCAAAGATTAGCGTAATAAATAAATAAATTAATAACATATTTGTTAATACTTTTTAATCAAAAATAGCTAACCCATAAGGGCTTATTATATAATGAAGAAAAAATATTGCTGCAAAAATACCGTATTACGTGTGCCGTATTAATGTCATTTTAGCGCGCACAACTGCCGCCAAAAAGTTGTTTGTAATCAAAATGATTGTTTTACATTTATTTCTATCACTCATGAAAATACATCTAACTAACTTAACGGTATCCACCAATTAATTAAAAATCAAATTAATGTGCTAAAATTAATTCTTACCTTAAAAACTTGAGCACAATAATTGCCGTGATAAATGATCATGTATGGAAAGTTGTGCTCATGTTTTACCGATTTTTAGCACCGAATTTTTAAACACTTGAAATCGCGACCGCACTTAATCAATTATTGAAATGTTAATTAATAGTTATATAACTTCATATTAATTGATTTTATAAGTTTTGAAAAGTTTATAAGTTTTGTAAAAGAAAATCTTGAGAGCCTCCTTCACCACACCTCTTCTCCGCTCGGCGTCTCAGTAGCCAATAAGTAATAACGAGGATGGGTTCCCGCTTTATTTTCCCTCCTTTTTATACTTACGAATCATCTGATTGGTTAATTTCCCCCGTCCCGTAACTCAGGTAACAATCTAATAGTTGCCCATCATCTTCCGCCACCAAGCGGTGGTTTATATCAACAAAAATGTACATAAATATATTGTTGAATAAAACATGCAACCAATTATCATATTTAAATAATTAATTGAGTTGCGTTAATTTATAAATAAAAGAATGTAAAGTTATTCAGAAGAATGTAGCGATATTTTGTTAATTTTAAGCGTTTAAACTGACTGATTGAGTGTTTTTATGATGTTGTTGATTAGTTATTAGCAGTTTGGACGTGTAATTAAAATGTTTTAATTTTTTTACTGATTTTGAGTAAAAAAGTTTAACATTGGGTATATGCGTCTGAATATGTTTTTGATTTTAACACCAAAGTGAATTTCAAAATCAAAAAATTTACAAATTAAAGCGATTTAACCGACTACCACTTATTCATAACACTAAATTAAAGTAATCTGTGCAATTGGATTATCGATTAATGTCGATTTAATTAGTTTATTTCAACTTTTAAAACAACGGTAAACCTTTTAGCCGAAAAAAAGTGACTTTCATCGGCAGAATGTTTGGCGCGCTTTCACAATTCCCGTGCTTAGACTTGTACCGTAGAAGTGATGGGACGATTTTCCACTCACGCATTGAAAATTTCCCATCACTTTTAACATAGGAAAGTCCATATCCAATTACCCAACACCCCCATAATTGAAATTCGACATAACAAGACGGCCATGATGACGTATAATGTAAACAAACAAAACTCCGCCTTCTCTATCACCAACTCAATGTGATCACTCAAATTAACTTGTACTTATAATCAATTAATTTAATTAGTTAATAATTAAATTTATTTATAGCAAAAATGTATATTTTTTATATTAGAATATTATGCTGCTGATTTGAAGATGAAATTATGGTCATGGTGGCTACATTGAAATTATAACTCGAGATTGGCGACTCTGCCTTTTTTGAGAGTCGACTCTACAAAAACGAGTCGATTGTGCCAGAATCAAGTCGACAAATTTTAGAGTCGACTCTCTATAAATCATTTGACTTATGCTATGTGACGTCATTGAGAGAGTCGACGCGGTCATTTAGAGTCGAGTCGCCCATCTCTAGGAACTATGCACATGCTCTTTTAGCGGGATTGTTCAGCTGCTTAAATTTTGCGTGCTAAGATAGTTGGGTTTCTTATTGAGATTTTAATAAGTGTTTCAGTAAATTAGATCAACTGTGTGCACCTAACTAGTAGTCATGAAGCTGCTTGAATCAAGTCAAGAAATTACACGTTTTCAAGATGTTTTAAATATGACTGGATTGGATTTCACTTCTGATAATTCAGGTACTGTACTCCTTTTTATAGTAATAAAGTTGTGTTATGGGTTTGCATCATTATGGGAAAGCAATATGTACAATAAGTACAGTACAATATGATTTAAAACAGAAATCGTGACAGGAATAGTCGATGAGATATCAGATGTATTAAAGGATATTAAACAAATGTGTGAAATTGATGAAAAGTGTTTCGAAGACGCCCAAAACGATATACATCTGCTGCTGCTTAACAAAGCATTATTGTAAGTTGAACAAAACTGGCATTCAGATCTCAAGTGCTGTGCTTTACAATTTATTATAAAAAGAAATTATTAATGTTAATTTAGAAGTTCTGGAGAATTTAAAGATGAAGAAAGACGAAAATTCTATGATCATGTTTGCAGCTATATGCCGAATATAGGTTGGAACTTTTATGTTAAGTTTATTGAAAGTTGTAATTGGTTAGAGATAGCAAAAAAAGTAAGTTGGTATAAATGAAGTTATTTTTAAGTTGTAAAATTAAAACATTTTGATTTACAGACGTGGATAGAAGAGCCCTATCAAACACAAATACTTATTTTTGAAAGTATCTTAACTGTTACAAAAAGTGACGCAGATATGACCAATATAAAAATATTTTACATCGTTTTACAAGAATTAATTACTATTTTAATAAAAAAAGAAAGCAACGGTAATGCCTTATTTCCTAAAGAAAATTTTCAACGTTGTTTATACCTGGTGGCAGCTACGATAGAGCTCCAAACTAAATTAGAGGCATTGGAGGCATTAATTGACACACTAACGCATTTTTGCACGGTTCTAAGTGATTCTAATACCGTAAAACATGATGATAAAGTTGATCAACTTTTACAGTTATTGATAAAATTCAATAATCAGAAATTTAATGAATTGCCGGCATACAGAGAATGTACAACAAATCTACTGAATTGTTCAGTAGCTATTGAAAACATCATGTTGCTTAATCACATGTCACAAAACTTAAACTTTTTACAAGAGTTTCAAACTATTCTTTTAAAAGAAATAACAACAAATTACACAGATGAAGAAGAAATATTGAAAGACATTAAACTCATTGATTCTCACGCAGTTCACAGTGAAGGTACACACTAATCGATATTCCTAGTATTGTTATTATGTAATTATTAACCAAGCAAATATTATTAGGTTCAATCATTCGGATATTAGGACATTTGAAGACAACTGATTCGAACGAATGTCTTCAGTGCTTATTAAGGAATTATAATGTACTTAAACCACATCATGTTATGAATTTAGTAGAACTTGTGGATACTCAACTTAATGAAGAAACCGTCAAATCCTTGATGGGAATTGTTGAATTATGTTTTAAGAGTTGGCCACTTCATATTCAAGATCGGTTCCGAGATGAGTGTCATCGTCAGTATACTTTAGTAGAGTTTGCAATAAGCAATTCGAACTTTTCGATAGAGCTTACAAGGCTCATTAATTTGCTGGCATCCACTTTTGAAATGGATAAGTTCAATCAAGTAAGCGTTTGAGTAGTTTTGTGTATATTTATAATTCAAGATTATTGCATCTTAATTTAGATTTCTGGTGATCTTTCATTTTTATGTTTTCAAAACCCAAGTAAAACTGTGAAAGCTTTAATGACATTTGCTATGGAAAGTGGGCAAGGAAAAATCGTGGCAAAGGTTTTTGTAATAAATTTATTTGAAATTATATTATAATTCTAGAACATTATCTTATTTTAGTTTCTTTGTAATCTTGAATCATCATTCCAAAGTTTAATTGACAATGTGCCTCTTGGAACTTCAATCCTATTCCACCTAATTCGAAGTGATTTAACATCGCATCAACTGACCAATTTAGTTTCACTGACAAGAGAGCTAATAATAGTAAGTAAAATGTTGATTTAAACATTGCCTATTTTATAATGATATATATTCAAATATTAACAGAATAACACACTGAAGCCATGTGAATTTTTAAGGAATTTACTAAACAACTTTAACCAGAATTACCAGTGTTTCAAAACGCTTCTTATAATCGAAGTAAGTACTCATAATTATGAATTAAAATTTTATTTCATTTGTAAATTGTATATTACGTTTACAGGAAACCTTAAAGTCAGCTAATGATAAAAATTTAAAAGAAATTTACGAGGATGAGGCTCTTATATGGATATTACTTCTAACACTTGGTCGAATTCTGAATTACTGTAAAACTATAAACCTTAATGAATTACAGTCAAACATTCTGTCGACTAAGCAACATACTATTCATCTAATACAACTAATTTCTCAACTCTCTCGAGGCATTACTCCATCATCGAATTATCCAAATGGTACGTGTCCAAACATTCGCATTTGCACATTTTTATAGATATTCCAATAAATTATTTAAAATTACATTATGAATGGTTTAACTTTAAATTTCAGAAAATAAATTATGTTGGCTGTCCGTGAAGCTTCAACAACTTGATTCCTCCATTGTAAATTACTTTGACCAAATATTTTGTATGAGCAAACGTTTCGGTGAAGACCTAGGTGGTACGCTTTCATTTTCCTTAACATAAATTTCATATAATAGAAGAGTAAAATCTAAAAACGTATTATTGTGATTGTTATAGTTAATAATATGGATATTGCTGAACTGCTGGAAGTTACCTCTTCATGCGAAAATATTTCCAGAAAAAAGAAATATTTAGATTTATATACAATTAATAAAGCTCCTTGGGATGTTCAGTGTGTTACTATCGCAGTTGCAAAAGTACTTAAATATGACATTTAAACCTACTTAAATTATTTTTAATTTGATAGTTTACGTTCACTAGATTTTACCAAGAATGACTGAAAATGAATCAATAATGCTAAAAGATGTGCTGCTCAATATGGTTGAACTACAAACAACACACGTTTCTCATAGTATAGTTATACATATTATTGTTAACTCTGTGAAATTACTAATGGAATCGTGCAAGGGCAAATTCCCATTTTACATGCAAACAGCAACTACTAACTGTTCTACTATCATAAAAGTTAGTACACTGTATTATCTAAGTGTATTTATATGCACAAACTACTTAATAACCATTTGTTTGAACTTTTTCGAATAGAACATCATTACTACACACCAGCCTTTACCAAACTCAACGTGGCTAGCAACTGTTTATCTTGTTACAACGTTAACGAAACAACTAGGAACGATTTCAAGATTAGGCGAATTGCTGTTGATGGATTTACTGAAGTCGCCAAATGCCGGCGAGTTTCCACAAGTGACTTTACTGGTAGCAAACCAATTTCATAACGCTGATTTAACTAATCAAGTCTCGCAATTGTTTAAAATAAAATAAGACAATTGTAATTATCGTCCGTTCGGCCTTTATTGATAATTTGTAATTAACATTTTAACGATTAGATTTGGCTACTCTCTCTAACTCGTCCTTCTTTTTTATAGCATAGCTGTTTGAAGAACCCTAAAATTATAATTCATTTGTATAACATTTATTACTACTCGTACAAATAATTAACAAGATTTTACCTTTGCCGCATTAATGAGTTCGTCAGCAAGACATTCAGCGATCGTCTTGATGTTTCTGAAAGCAGCTTCACGAGCTCCAGTGCATAGAAGCCAAATAGCCTGATTTACACGTCGAAGTGGAGAAACGTCCACGGCTTGTCGTCTAACTGTACCAGCTCGGCCAATTCTGGTAGAATCTTCGCGAGGTCCACTATTAATGATGGCATTAACAACTACTTGCAACGGATTCTATTCCCAAAACAAAACAGGTAAATCAGGTATAACTGTTTGAGATAATACTAAATGAAAACATACCTCTCCTGTTAGCAGATGAATGATTTCAAATGCATGTCTGACTATGCGTACGGCCATCAATTTCTTTCCATTGTTTCGGCCATGCATCATTAAGGAATTGGTTAAACGTTCCACAATGGGGCACTGGGCTTTCCTAAATCTTTTAGCCGCATAACGCCCAGCAGAATGTGGCAAATATTTAGCGTGCTTCTCTTTTACAGCAATGTAGTCCTACTTTTTTTAAAATAAAGTTATTAGCAAATGATTAAATATCGTTATGTAATTTGAATTACCGTCAAAGACATGTCGCCAACTTCAACATCATGGGAACTCCATTTTCCAAATAATTTAATATCTACTACTTCAGAAGCAATAGCAGCTGGAGCTGATTCTTCCCAGTCTTCTCCCATGATTTATTATATCTAAAATACAAATTTGTAAAATTCATCATTTTACATATAATATAAATACAAGATTTTAATACGATAAAAGAAAAAGAAATCTTATTAACTAGTTTAGTTCGTTGTAATTACGAAAAATAACTTTGAATAGTACCCACATGTGACATGCCAGCATGCACCACTTTCTAAGCTAAAAATCTAATCATTTCTTTATGAAATTCATTATTTACCAATCATTATACACTACAATTTTAATTTAATTTTTTCAGTAACAATAACAATCACATATACTGTATATTTAATACATAAACTTAAAAAGTTTCTACCTTTTAACCACAAATATGACCACGCTGCAACTTAAAATCCAAAGTAAAAAAGATCGCTGTTACGGGAAGTTTCGAAGCGACACCCTCGCTTCTTTTTAGAAGTATATTATTACGCTTTCACCAATTTGAAGTACAGGTATTGCAAATCAAGCGGCAAGTACAAGATGCCATCATAACCCAAAATTTCATCTAAATTAATTTATATGGCACACTCTATATTATTCAGTATTGAATTTATTTATGAAAATGCAGTAATAATAATTACTGTACATATGAATTCAAGTCTACCATTTTTTTTGTTGAAAATGTGACTTAATTCACTTTGATAATGAACGATGAATTTCAAATGTTCATAAAACAGAGTACAACTTATTAGAATGTGCTCATTTACTTTATTGCTTTAATCATGTTTAACAGTTATACAACACTTGATTTTCAATAGATAACATAAAAAATATCAATTATACCAAAAATACCAGCTTGAAACTCCATCACATGAAGTCTATCAATTCGCTCTGTTGATCGATAGAATACAGTAACTATTAATGACACGAGCTAACCGGTGGCAAATTGTTTCTAAAAACTTCATTGCTTCTATCTTCACTAATACTATCTAAAGCTGCAGCCGTTGAATAAGTCGTTTGAATGCCAAGGTTTGGTTTACTTTGTTGTTCACTGTTTATTTGAATAAGTGGTTGTAATGCATAATATGCCACTGCAGTACCGATAATTATGGCAATGAACAGCCAGGCATTGTATGTAGATAAAGATAGCATAATAATATAAAAACACAATACTTCCAACATATACAAGCAAGCTTGAATCGATAAATATGCACTCCTAGAAAAATTTAACAAAATATAATTATTAAAAAAAAATTATGAACGTTTTAATAGTTTAACAACACTATTGTGTTTTCCCATAATCTATCTTGTTTATAAACTAATACAAATTGATTTATGCTAAACAAATATTGGCTTTTCTTGTACTGTGTACATACAGTAAGTTACACTACTCAAACATCACACAATAAAAGTTCCTAATCTACTATACATGTCTAATTTAAGTTTAATGATATTTATAACATTATTACATTAAAATTGATGTTTAAAACATTATCTTACCTGTTCAAAATGGAAAATGGCTTTAAACCTGTCCTTAAATGAACAGTTTCTGAGCTAACATTATTTACATCTAAAGAAGACATTCTTCTATTTGCAAGAAACTCGCGTAATAAATGCAGAGCTTCAAACAAGATAGGTAAAACTCCCATCAAAATACTTATTCCAATAATACCTATAAATATTATTTAATACATCTGACATTTTTATTAGTTAACAAACAATCTCACCTCCATATGATGAAACGCTTAAACCTTGGAATAAAAAATCTGTTAAATTCTGGGAAAAATTAAACCCTTGGTCCATCTATAATTCAGAAAAAGTGACAATAACTTTACCTAAATAAAAAAAATACGATCTAAGTTACCTTTCCCAAATAACGTAAAAGTTTCAAAGTGGATTAAACAGTCAGTTCCACAATTAGACAAGTTCTTTTACATGAAATTATATTAAAAAGATGGTAACAAAACGTTTTTGCATTATATTGATTAACAGTAGATTATCACAATGTCACATATGCATCTTCAACAACAACAAAAAAACAAGTTGACATAAATTGTTAAATTACGATATCATATACATATTCAAGAAAGATGTCCGCTGTTTACAATATCCAAAAACTTTAGAAAGTTACAACACACATGATTACAACAATATTAAATTATTCTACGTCATTTTCACCTGCAAATAAACAGCTATCCACACGAATGAAGGGTGGCTTTGAAGTTGGAAACATATGCCGCGACATCTGTTGCAACTCAACTATAGGTATTACAAATAATAACAAAATTGACAATCGATATATTATACTATTGAAAATGCTATACAGTAAACTTATATACCGAGTTGTGCTTGTATGATACATGTCATGTGCTATAGTACTTTAAACAACCTTGGAATCATCAATTGAAGATCTTTAAAGTTTGAATCGAAAGCGTACGTTCATAAATGTTAATAAAACTTTGAAAACTGTGTCACCCAATTTTCTTACAACCAACTTAACTAAAGCCTGTGTTTAAAAAACTTCATAAATTAGCAGCAAAATATGCTTGAAAGTAGAATTTTTTACGCTGATCAAATGTGAAACGGGTGAGTGCTTTAGAAGTTTGTAGCGTAGAAATGAGAACATAATAATTAAAGTAATCTCTATGAAATACAATATACCGTGTCTACTTGTACCATGCAATTTTTACAAATTGAAAAAAAAAAATATACAAATAAAGACACTTACCGATACAACTGTCCAACTATTAAAAAACTTTTTTCATTATGATTCATACGAGCTTACACAATATGTTTGCACTCGCCACACTTTTTGTTTCTAAATTGCGTCTACATTGAAAAACTTAGATCAATGTTGAGAGTATCAGATGTCAAACATTACAGTAAATAATAACGACTTCTGATGTTTAACTCGTATTTTGATATTAACTGTCTTCTAGCAACTAAGCAGAAAAACGTTTTGGCAAAGTTTTTATAATCTATGTGAGCTTGTGATATAAATAGTAATCAACCACATTAAAGCCGACGCGGAATAATCGACAAATTATTTAAATAAATTCGAAGCTTAATTTTGAACTTCCTTCCTATCATTAACATCCAATTATTGAATTACAGTATTGTACAGTACTTGCTTTAACTGTGAATCAACGATTTAAATTTTAAATACTCCTACTTTCTATTTCCAATAGCTAAAACGCTTGATGTAATTTTTTCCATGTAAGCACACCAGATGCCAAACTAAGCGACTGGCAATATATTAATGTGGATGACATCATTAAAATAAAAAAAACCCATTTCACGGTATTAACACGGTTGCCTTGACATCAAACAGTAATGACATAAGCCAACATACTATATTAAGCATAATATTTAGTATTTAAATCGATTGTCATCACGGTATCTGATCAGCAATTCAATTATAACCCAGCTGAAACAAACCACCCCATAATGAAACTTAACAACTGTATTGGTCACTTACAACGAATATTAACAAATTTAAAACTGTTGTGTATCCCTATACAGTATATAGTACATAATACCTGTAACGTTGAATTTTGAGGAAATATATCAAATATTAAATTATAGTACAGTACAAATAAAGTACCAATAAAAAACACCGTAATTCTCTATACTAATATGCAATCTTAAAGTTAAAAAAAGTTCAGAATAACTTATAGACTTTTTGAAAGGATTTGCATCATATGTATTTCTTTAAAAGGTAATACAGTATAACACTTAGTAAAAATATTTATACTAAAAATCTATTTAAAAACACGTATTTAAAAAATTCCTTCATTTCACAAACAACCATTCACTGCCAAGAACTAAACTATATACCGAAAATGATCTTATTAATGGTTAAGAACCAAAGCACTATCAACAATGTAGCTACTTTAGCGAATTTTCTGTGAACTGAAAAGCATGATATATAAAAAAAAATTTAAAAATCTTTCAACGCTTTATTATTTCATTAATTTTATAATACACGTTAAAAAAATCTCGATACAATGAATGGCAACTTTAGCTTTAAGATTTCTTAATATACAGTAAAAATAAACTTAATGAGTGAGATCCTTACCTCGATCTGTAAAACGAGAAGAAGCTTTATTACACCATCATCTCAAAATATAAGTTATTGAAATGGCTAGAACAAAATCATAAATTAAATACAATTCTATTTAATATAACATTAAATTTGTTCATCTTACATCCATCGGAGAATCTCTTCCATAAATTAAGTCATCACCATCTAGATCATCATCATCATCGTCTCGACTAGACTCATCACTATCATCGTCATTCCCATCGTCTTCATCCTCAGAGTCGTCTTCTTCATCGTAATGCTATTATTTTTATAAGTAAGTCAATAAATAACGAATGACTTAAAAATTTATTTAAATACTGTAGTATAATTTACCTCTGAAGCTGTTTTGCCAATTGGTACAATATCACTTCCTTTTTGGCCTATGCTTGTCAACTAAGATAATTTAATAAAAATAAGTCATTAGTTTTGATATAAGATTCTCATTCCTTTATATAGTATTTAGATGTATTGCTAACTATGCATAATAAAAAATGTAATGATTTAAAGTAAGTATTAAGTTTCGAAAAGTAATCAAGATTGGCCGATTTGAAACTACTGTTTATATCTATAGCCGCTTGTTGTTTAAATGTTGATATCGAAGTAATAGTTTGAATACAGTAATGGTAATCGCTTGTTTAAATCTTCAGTTAAACCTTGATTTAAATTACAAACTTTTAAATTTAAACAAAAAATAATTACATATTTTTGATGATCTTCTTCCATCTTAGCTAGTTCAAATTCATGATCACATGGTTTGTCAGCAGAAAACCACAGCGGATCCGTTGTTCGCGGTAATAAAACAGGAAATTTCCAACTGAACGTATTATTATTATTCATTTTAATCGATTTCAAATTATGAACGAATAAACGTCTGTATAATTTAACAAATTTAATAAACCCAGCACGTCAAATTTGCGAATCTTAAATTTTCCGAAGTTAGATCTTCCAGCAGACGACACGGAACAAGAACTTTTATCATGAATAGGAACTGCATACTTTTGAAGCTTTTTGAATTTATCTATCTAAAAGTCCATGTTAGTTTGTTATGGACGCCCTCTTTGAGGCTTTGAGTAAATTAATAATTATGGTACCGGTAATTGCAAATTTACTCAATAGCTCATAGAGGGCTCCCATAAGACATTGTCAATGCTTTTTTGCGAAATTATTTTTAAAAACTTCAAAAGTGTGCAGTCACTATTATAGAAATACATACAAAGAGAACACTGAAGCACGTAATAGGAAATACAAAATTACGTCACTTAGTAAAACCACGCCTACTTTACATCATTCTATTTTTGTCGCAGTTTTGTGTTATGAATGAAATCATCTGTTCTGAGTTTAGCAATATGAAAATTGAATGCATGGAATAAAAACTGAGCTTCAATCATGGAATTTGATTTTAATGTAAGCTCACTATTTGACTCGGAAATCATAAAGTTTACCTGCCACACATTCGGTGGAGATGATACAAAATTAAATAGGTAAAAAATATTATGACAATGTCATGTACTGTACTTAATTGTGCTACTAACGAAACCTATAGTAAGGAATAAATACTGTTAATTCCGTAAGTCTAATTGGCTACGATTAATATTAATCTAGTTTTCTATTGATATGTTGTAGACGTAGCTTGTTATCAAACAATCGAGACTTGATGGAAAGAATCGAAATCGTTATAAATGAAATGGGAGATGCTTCTGCAAAGGTACATAAAAATTTTCATAAGCTTAATATAAATTTAATAAATGTCAAGTAACTTAATGTAAAATAGTGCATTATAAAATGTCATGATTTGTCAGTACAATATATTAAAAATAAAATTGATGGAGTTTTATGAGCTGCTATTGTTGTATTTAGTAGACTTGTAGTATAAATTGAGGAAATTATATAATATCAAGTAACCTTGATATTGTTTGATATGACCTATATGGAGTTAGTATAGGTTATTTTCATTCAGTTGTTAACCGCTTCAATTTGACGAATTAATATCGTAAGTTATATTTCCCTGCAGGTTAAAGCTAATTATTTTAACGTCTGTATGTCAATACTAAAACTTATTTTCTCGATCTAGAAGATGCCAACAAATAAACTTTTACAAATACATTTAGCTAAATTTTTAAATGTTGTTTTGTAGGCCCAAGGTCTGCATAATACGATTACAACTTACAAAAAACTTTTTGAATCTAATCATACATTGTATCTCATGAAAGACGACCACGACTATAAGTATAATGATAAAATATTGCATAATAAATTTTAATTTGTGCCATACAGTAGTGTAATGAGAATATTTTCTAGAAAATGTGTTGTCGTCGGAATTCTCAAAGTTGGAAGGAAAAAACTGTTTCTTCAAGATTCTGAAGAACGATTGCATGAAATGGACCCCCTCTGTGTTTTAGATTTTTATATTCACGAAAATTATCAAAGAAAAGGTTGTGGGTTAAGGCTATTTGAGCACATGTTAAACGTAAATTTTTAACACACTGATATCGATGTAGATCAAATATTTAACCAAACAATTAATTGAATTTTAGGACCAGAATGTGAAAGTTTATGAATTGGCGATTGACAAACCATCTGAAAAATTACAAGGGTTTATGAAAAAATATTATAAACATTTAGGAGAACCGGTGCATCAAAGGAACCATTTTTCTGTTTATAAAGAAATATTTCTAGGTATTATATTTTTTTCTATTCTATATAAAGGATGTATACATGTTTTTGATCCATCTCCAATAGCGTCATCCCAGACGAATGCATTTGGAGAACTTAAATGTGGTGATATTCCAAAAAGACGTCTCAGATTCTCTGATCAAATTGGGAGCAACAATTCTGTTAATGATCGAGTAAAACGATTATTTAAATAAAAATAAAAGATTTTTAAGCTAATTGATTTATTTTTTTAGTTAAAGTCTCAGCAAAGACATTCATATCCTAACTACGACGCTTTAAAGTAACGTTACTTAAATACTGATGTGTTGGTCTAAGAACTCATAATTAAATTTTAAAACAGTTCCGGTTGCAGTTCTGTGGCAACTGTCGTATTTGGACAGCGGCTACCACAAGGTAATATTTATTCAAATTCAGTTTGTAATAAGCTGCTTTTAAGCTGGTATTTAACAATAAATGGCAGATTTTTATCCAAAAGTAGAAGACTCCGCTGTTCGTATTCTTGAACCCAAGTAAGTAATTCCGTTTTTTAACTATTTTAAATGTATACAATTGGTTTTATGAAGTCGATTATAAACTTTGCACCTCCAGAAAAATTGTTTAAACAACACAATAATATTTGAACTTCTAGAAATGAAAATTCTGGATCGAACTATTCCGACAAATGTCATCAAGCAGTTGATAGTTCAATGAATATTTTTGGTGTCCCATCGCCTCTAAACAGATATCGCTTAACATAAAATTCTCGTGCTGTTTTGAAGTCAATATTTAATTCTCGTACTAGTGATAAACTTTTGAAACTTAACGTTACAATTTGACGTAAATGATTGATATCGTTGATATGTTGTGCAATCGCGTTGGCATTCATAATAATAATTGTGAGTGTTATTTATTCTCTGTTTAAAATGTGAAAAATTATTTAAAAATTGTTAACAAACACCAAATTTAATACGCAAGTTTATAATGTACTTGATGGATGTGTTTTTTCAAAATATTTAAGCATTCCTTAGCATAATAAATTACTGTATTTCAAAGCTATTTCGCAGGTATCTTAATAATTGTCATGTATTCATTTATATACTGTAACTATACAATTAAATGATAAATTATTTGCAACTTACATTTAATTAGTGATTAACATATGTTTTATTTCTATACTAAGGATGATGAAATACAAGAAAAAAATAATTATAAATAACATCACAGCAAGTAATGATACGGATACTACGTGTTGCACATAGACAACCTTTTTCGTATTAAACAAAAAACGAACATACGAAAATGAATGAACTTAATTATAACAAGTTCGTTCGTTGTTTTGACTGGCTGCATATATGGAATAATTATTTGGCATGTCAAAAGGCATTTTACAATTGATTATAGACTAATTAATCCACTTTTCAGTCGTAAGCATTGTTGCAAGCAGCATTCGAAAAAAAAAATAGTAAAGTATGGAACCGCTACATAACCCCTGAAATACTTTTATTTCAAAATAGGAGTAATATCAAATTAATTAAAAGTAACTGTAGGGCATCGCTTTTCATATTAGCTGCATTAATTTACACATTGTAATCATTACAACTAACTAACTTTACGATTACTGTAAATTGATGATACTGACACTGTTAATACAAACTACTACGTCCATAATAAGAGTGCTTTTCGTTTTCTTGAATTTAACATGTATGTGTGTGTGAGTATTGACATGCTTTACCTTTAGGAGTCTCATAGGATAGCATAATAGCGCTTTTATCATGTAAGGCTAACTACTAGAAAGTATATAAATTGGAATGTGTTGTAGATATGTCAAACACTAGGCAAATTTAACATTAATAATGATTAATGGACTACTGGATTTTAAACTAATGGAAATTTAACGATGAAACACGATAAGAGTGAACGACATCACTGAACTGTGTACAGCACTAGATTTTCACATAATTAATTGGAACCTTCCTTAGTATGTTAGACATTCATAACAAGTAATTATTATTGTTGGTAATACCATAATACAATTTTAAATTTATATATGATTTCGGTTGCTTTTTATAATTCAGATGCCGGTAGCTATTTCGTAGAAGAAACTTATTTCACAAACTATTTTCATGTTCTTCCACCGTATTTAGCTGCTTCTACATCATGAGGTTGACCTCTATCATCTACTAAAGTCACATCTTGTGTACTCTGAGCTCTCGCAAGCATTTCTGCTCTTGGTGCCCTTTTTATATATACAAAAAAATTAACTTAGAATTCGTTCATAAAGTCACCAACAACTTACTTCTTTCCTAAGGCCATCATTCCATAAAGTACAGCCGAGATGATAATAAAGCAACTACCAAAAATAGTGGAAAGACCAGGGCAAAGAATGATATCTGGTATAGCTAGTCTACAACATTTTTAAAAACATTGACCAATGTAATTATATAAATCAGTAATTATAACAAATTTCGTACACCGTATATCCGACGGCTTTCTGCCAATGTGGCCTTGTATCTGCCCAAGAACTAAATTGCTGTACAAAGTCAACAAACATGCAACAACACGGAGCCTCCAAAGCAGTCACTATAAACCCTGCTAACCTGCAATTATAACCGTAGTCATTTTAGCATCAAGAAATGAATAAATGGTTATATTATCTTGCTACAAGACAACCATTTACTTAAGAAATATACTTACATCAACCATATGCCTGCAATTATACAGGAAGCACTAATTTGTATACACGTCCATACACCAAGCGCCATGGCCACTAAAATTATACATACATGAAGATTATAATAACATTATGTATTGTCATGTGATTAATATAATTAATGTCACCAATTCCACCGCCAAGTCCGGCGCCGCGGGCACCATAACGAAGCCACCTTTTTTTAAATAAAATTTATAAAAGTAAAGTACAGTATATGATATATTATCTAAAAAAAATGAAGAAAGATCGAGATTAGTTGTGAAATCATATTTACCATGGTACATCATCGTGACTTGGTTGTGGAGCTTGCGGTGGATTGGAAGCCATAGCGGCATTTGCCATTTGAGCACCAGCTAAAATATTCGTATTATTAAAAGTATTTCCAGAATACATTTTAGTTTTTCACTCCTCCAAAATTCGGCAATTCTTTTTATCGAATTCAAGACCAAACAACCACTAAGCTTAAACTCTTCACGTAACGATAATGCTTACTGACGTAACTGACGCTGTCACGATAGTCGATACTTTGCAACAGTAGGAGTGAGTGAAGACTACGATAACACCTTACGTCATATCAAAGCTAACCACAGAATCTATGAGGCACCATGCATTTTCAATACTAATTTAAGTTACATAGCGCCTTATAGACATTGTGGTCACGTTTATTGTAACATAAAGTATAGTGAGGTCATCAAACCAGTTCAGAAAGCGAGCGTACAACCGCTGTACATTTAAAGAGCGCTCTTCCCGTAGCGGTGGATCATAAAATTTGGTTTTCTTTTTTAATTCTGTGTGGTTTTTTTTAAAGATTTTCTTTTGATTCAAAGTTACTAGTTTCAAATTTTAACTTGACTGGCTTGTTAGTAAATTACTTCTTCTTCAACTTCACTAATTTTTCAAATTTAATTATTTTTTGAAAATGTATTTAATGTATTATATTGACGAGAAAACAGGGGAAAGGATTTACACACTAGAGGTAATTTTGTTAAGCCTTGTATTCATAAGCATGGTGCTAAACGTGTTTATAACTTTTCGTATGTACAGGATTAGTACATAACTTTACTATTAATTTTAAAATTATAATTTATTTATAGAAAACTGACCCAAATGGTAAACCTTGCAAGTCTGCTCACCCAGGTAAACGTTTTAAGTAACGTGCAAGTACGATTATAACATGACATTCGTACCTTTATACTGTACAATCATACAGTACTATTTAAACTTTGCGAACTATGATAATATTAACTGGTTTTTTTAAATAGCTAAATTTACTCCAGAAGACAAATATTCTCGTGAACGATTGCTAATCAAGAGAAGGTTCGGTTTGTTATTGACTCAACGATCTAAGCAAGTTTACTAAAATCACTAATGTAAGTTTTCTTTTAAGCAAAGTTATGAAACGACTTCTTAATAAACATATTTGGTTTCTTGTGTAGGCCAGTTGACTATGGATTAACATTAGGATCTACATCTTGCAGAATGATTTCACTGATTTTGAAACTATATTGACAAATCGTTAATTTACGAGTGTGTTTTTTATTTCACTTATCAATCTTATAATTAACGTTTATTAAATTGCAAAAAATACTTTCAAGATGGAATAACAATCCTACAGTTAAAGCAAAAATAAAACTTGTGTAAACACTAATATGTATTTAATCAACCTTTTTTAAGTTAGACTTTTAAAAATGTTTAAATACGAGTATAATAGTATTAAGTTCCTGGTGTTTGTGTCATCGGTCGAATTGACAAAATAGAGCCAAAAAAAGTATGTTGGATCACTGGAAACTTAGATAAAACCTTAAAAAAATAAACCATTAAATGATAATAAAAATATATATTAAATTGTATTTTTCATACCTCTACTTTATACATTTTAATCAAACCAGCATTAACTTTTGCCCAGGTTGGAACTCCACTGATGTTCCACAACTGATTGGAATGCTCCGCAAATGGGCCAGTTTTTACCTGTAAGTCAAAGAATTGCACATGTCAAAACCGTTTTTGTATATAGTTGGTTTGTGTGCACCTTATGAATAAAGTGAATTGCACCTAAAAACATGTAATCTTTAGAAAAAGCGCCGGCTATATCTTGTTCAGGAAAACTTTTTGGTAATAGCCGTGGGTGATCTAAATTCAAACTTGAATTTAGTTTATTACATCTTTTGTAAAAACTTGTTTCAATGTTACCAATCAATTGTGAACTTCCCCAAACAAATGGTAAAAACTGAAAATCATCTAAACTCCAAGCCCCATGACTACCAGCTGGTTCCATACGATAAGTAATCTGAATCTTCCTCATTAAATCGAGATACCTAAATAAAATATTTTACTAAAATCACTTTTAAAGATTTTTTTCAATTTTACCTAGTAAAAATCTTCAATCCTACGGCTAAGGTATCCTCGGTGTTGAAAGCTCCAATTTTGAACATGCAACACAACAGCATTACAAATGACATTTCATGTCCTATAAATATCAAAGTTTAATCTGAAGAAAATCTACAGTAAAATGTAACGCTATTGTACCTGTTCCATAGTCAATTCGTTTAGAATTCCCAACGCTTTCTATCAGATAACACTGAAGTTCAACAACTGCAGGATGTAAATGTTCGGGAAGTACTTCTTTTAACAGTGTTGTAGCATTCTATAATATGGATTTAAAATCTAACGGCATAAATTCGAAACTTATAGTACCTCTTGAATTTTACTAAACCAAGTTCGAAATGCTTTATTCCCAAAACGTTGTGGTTGATCAACTGGCGGAGTTTCATCAACCCATTTATCTAATTTGTTTAACACAGTCAGCAAATTTTCTGTAACCTAAATAGTTATATTTAAAAATCTATCAACAGTGTAAAACGTGCAAAGTTTACGTCACATTGGAAATGGTTAAAGGAGCTGTCATTTTTTTGCCTTTTACTGATTCATTCATCATCAGAACAAACCCCATGTATTCAGCGTAAGCCTAGATATATACAAAACACTTAAAATAAATAACATAATGATCTTCCAAATAATAGCTTTATTTATTAGTGCCTCTGATTTTTCCCATTTAGTCATATCTTCTGGAGAGAGAATTTCTTTTTTTGGCTCAAAGAAGTCATCAGAACGAAAGTTCTCAACGTCTGTTCCTAAACAATAAAGCTATTTTAATTTACAAAAAATATAATTAATTGAATCATTTTACCTTCCATTGTTTGAATTATTTAATAAATCAATATTAAGTTGTTTCTGTAACAAAAAAAACAATTACCGGTAATCAGTCTTAATCTTCCTTTATCACCGACCCTTACTGGTCATAAGTACTGATGTAAACAACTAAACATGCAAAATAGTAAACCCAACCTACCCAGGTATTGACTACCACGAGTAAACTCAGGTGCTAAGTTCTAATGAAATTCAGCCAAGGTTGATTCTACTCAAGGTATAGAGAAAGTTTGGTCAAGCATTCCTTCTTTATGATTACAGCACAAAAATCTTTCTCAAGAAACAGATGGCGCTTGCAGCTTGTGAAATATATACAGCTGATCCTTTGAATGCCGATCCCTTAACAACTCGTTTCAGAACGACTCGCGCTCAAAGCATTCCTTGCGAAAATATGAGGCGCTCATTATCAAAGTAGACTGAGTCACAATTGGGCATTGCCCGCTTTGTTATTAAACTTTTATATGAGTCGTTTACAAACAAAGTGAATCAAGTCACATTTGCACTTGGACCACTTCGGAATTGCAAATAGCTTTGACATTTTATATAGCGCCCTCTATGAATTATAGAGTAAATTTGCATTTACAACTTTAATACCATTAGCTCATAGAGGACGCTGCAAATTTTAAAAAAGCTATTTACAATTCCGAAGTGGTACAAGTGCAAATAATACTTGATTCACTTTGTTTGTAAACAACTCTTGTAAACGCCCTCTTTGAGCTAATAAGAGAAGTAATATTGTAAATGCTAATCTACTTACTAACTTAAAGAGGGCGCTCATATAAACTGTTTATTATCTAAGTGGAGTGAATCAATATGGGTCTTAATCCACTTTGATAACTTCTGCTTATTATTTTTTAGCGCAAATAATTGGGAGCCGAGTTGTTGAGTATGAGTTCTAACTTCGTTATTGTAAAGTAAGAGAAATGTTTAAGCTTGTAAAATACTAATGATTGTAAAGTGTCTGATATTCCTTTACGAAATAAGAATTCTAATATTTTGTAAGACTCTTTGGACTCCCCAACACTTGGTTCAAAGCTGTTTTTAATTCAGTCTTTAGGTGACGACCTTTGCTTTTAGGCTATAAGAAGTCAGCAATAAACTTTGTGCTACAACCACGCCATCGGGTGAGCAAAACAAAATCGCGCAAAGTCTGTCCATTAAACAGCAATTGGCTTGGCTTGCCAAAAAAGAGTGTTTTCCTTGGATGAATTTTACAACCACTCTTGTTGATTTTGTATGTTACAGCTTGTAGTGTACAACTGCACATCATAATAATTATTTAGAAGTAATTTTACTTCAGTGATCAACAACTTGAAGCCCGTGAGCTGGTTGCGGTCTTTTCTAACAGAATGCTGGAATGAAAGCACCGGTAAGCTGAAAAAACTAAAATCATTGCAATCTTAACTAAATGTATAATAGCAGTTGCCATACTTCACTAGACTGTATATCTTTAAACTATTAGTGTTTTGCTACTTTTATTTTACAAACACAGCGAACATTCGATAGCATAATGCACTTAACTTATAATATAGCAAATAAATAATCGTAAAATGTAATTAGTATGCCCTTCAATACTCAGAGGGTTGCTAAATCTGTAATCAGGGTCGACGTGACCTTTTGCGGAGCCGAGTTCAAAAATTGTCTAAAAAATTTTCCTGAAAAACAAATTTTTCCAACAAATAAAAATGTCATTTCGTAGACCGCGGGGCCTCGCAAAACGCGCGCTTTTCTGGCCCTGTCTGTAATAAGCAGAAATAATGTTCAGTCAAATGGATAAACATCATCCTAATTAAGCTGTTAAGTAATTATTTAACTTTCAGTAAATATTTGAAAAATGCTGGAAGTAGAAGAATTATTATTCTGTATTTCAGTCGTGTAAAGGCAAAAGATGCAGTATGTTAAATTTTTTTTGCTTTGCAATATGGCTCGTTACAACTAAAGGGTTGTTTATCTCTCGTGTTTTCGAACATCTTTTTGCTGGGGTTTGTTAGAATTTGGACTTCCGGTGTAGTTGAATTTTGTTTTACGGGTGATTGACGTTTGTGTAGGCGTTTTGAGCTAAATGGATGAGTATTTTTTTTTGTTTTAAGTGGGATATTCGTTAAATGACATTAACAGATAAATAATTAGCTTGCTTATGTAAGGATAATATCGTGGTTACATATTTACAAAATTAAGTGTTCGTGTATTGCTGGTCTGCCATGACAGTTGGTGTGTTGGCTTCGATGGAAGACGATTGTGCGGCATTTTAGGAAATTGAAATGCATTCAGGAGCAATTTTTTAGCATTCAAATTGACTTAATGGGTGTGTATGCACTCTTTTAATTTAGATTAAAGCATTTTCTACTAAAGTGGTATCGGCGTTATTTTTGAGGTAAGCTGAAATTTTCTATTTTAATTTTGCAGTGATCCTCAGTTTGCCTACTATCACAGAAATATAACAAGGTCATTGAACCTTTTGTTTAGTTTACTGTAATATTATGTCTGTGACTGATATGTGAAATAGTACATTGCAATAGACATTTCAAATCACCTACTTCTGATTATAACCTGTTTCTACTGTATTAGTAAAGCATCCAATAAGATGATATGAAAAGAGAGAATAATGTTTTGAGAAAAATTTCTTAATACATTGTCAAGAACACCGGCCGTTTGTATTGCAACGCTAGAGCTCTTATGACGGCTAAAACTAAGCTTATGAAAACATCCTAGGCTGACGTTAGTAAAAGATGTTTTTATTTTGCAGTAAAAATGATGGGCTTTAGTCATGCAGTTTGTTATACTTACAGTATCTAATCGTTTAATTTTTTTATTGATATCTATCTTAATTAAGGCTTTTATTAACTTCTGCAACGAATTCAAGGACTTTGTTGCAAAGCAGCTTGATTGTGCCAAGGTCCCGCTTGTGATTGATGTGCAAATAAGTTGAAACTTACTCGTTACTACTTTATAAAACAAGCTTTTATTATAAAGTAATAAAAAAGAAAGAAAAATGATAGTATTGGCCAAAGCAGGCTTAGAAGAATTTGTTTGTAATTATTACTAAAGCGTGACTAAATTATGGAAAAAGCGTGGGCATAAAATTGTGTAATTTTGACTGTTGGAGACTAAAAAACGTGAAAGACAAATTACCAAAATATGATAAAATATTCGAAATACAGTAGTATTATACACATAAATAGTCCTGACTTTCAATAGCATCACTTTGTCCAAATGTTATCATGGCGTAAAATACAGCGTTATATTGTCATAATAATATAAGTTTGACATCTTGATATAAGTATGGTATTACGTTCTGACTTAAAAGAGTATTTTTGCCAAGAATTTTAAAAAAGTGTCGTAATAGCGTATCGTTGATTTGCTCTTTCGACAGTATGTTCTTCATTGTAACTTCCAAGTAACTTTGACATTATCAAGTCACAAATAAAAAATCTAAAAAATAAAAACTTTTGAAAACGCAATAGCCAATGATAGATAATAATTATTATGCTTTTACTTATGAAAAACTGTTTGTCACATTGTCAAGTCAAGTACAGTTATGTATGCTGTATGAATGATGTACTTGTACCATATAAAAATATAAACTTGCTTTCCCTTATCACAAATTAGACGTTTCAGTTTCTTCAGCCCCTTATCCAATTCGTTTGGTATTAAATTGCTTTCCTCATAATATATACTGTAGACTGATATACAATATAAAGTTAATTAAAAGTAATAGTACATAATATTGAAACTGTTGAAGTAAAGTAACTAGTACTTTTATTTTGTGTTTTAATACATTTTGAGTTTATTCCATACTTTTGTACGAAATAAGTTTTCTATCAAACGATATACAGTATTTAAAATTGAATTCTTTTCATGGGTAAAGGTTTAGACTAATTATTTAAATGAAATAATCACTAATTTCACTAATGTCACTAATTTAGGATGGTTTCGTTTGGGCTCAAAATAAACTGTAATAGTAAGGAACTGTAAATCACTATCATGAAAGTGTTTGTGGTTTGCTCACTTATAGGAAATCTGCTATTCTAGAACTTTTAACACTAGTACATCTTTTTAGTTTGAGTTACAAATTTACCATACAATCTGATGTACTGTAATTGCAACTGATCAAAACATACTGTGACAAAGGATAAAGGTTATGAAATTTTGAAACGCAGCAATGTAATATAGTATAGGCAAGGGTGTGGTCATATCAATTCAGGTGTTTATCGTTGTCTGACCTTCGCATTTGCAGACCCAAAACAATGAGAAAAACAAACAATTTGTCATTTTATTTCATTGTTGCAAGTAATTGTTTCATAAATTTGCTTTTCTGTTGATAGCCTTGATTTTTTTTCTATTATAGTATAATTGTGTTAGTAGTGCTGGCACAGTGTGATGATATTTTGTCGATACAGTATTGTGGTACTGAGATGGAGAATAAAATTTCTGAAAGTTATATTTAATTGTCTAAGATACGCATTAGTGACATTACATAAGTGACATATACATTAGTGCCAAATTAGCATTTATGTCAGTATAAAAGTAAACTTAGATGATAGTTTTGCGCTCATGATGTACAGACATTTTAGGTTTTTAAAAGTTATTTAGCGTACTTGCCAATAGAAAGTTTGTTTAAACTTAAAAAATAATGCGTTTAAAGAAGATCATTTAACGTGGTCAATTAACTGAATTTGCTTGCATAACTTGTGCCTTGGTCTAATGCATTTGGTATCAATTTCAAAATTATTTTAGTGTTTAGTTTGTCAGTTAATTCGAATGCTTTTAGAATAGCTGACAGCTTCTGAATTAATATTCTGAGCTTTTGAAAATGGCATACTATACCTAATATGGTAATGGTTTTAATATAAGTATAGACTATTGATAATTGAATCTATTCACCTGTCGTGAAGTTGAATAGTAATGCAATTTTTTTATCAGTATTTTCTCTAATGAGTAATGACTTTGCTGTACATGAAATTATGTAAAACTGCAAGAGAGCTATTTTAGCGTTTGATATTGCATAGTTCTCGAAGTTATGTGCCAATGTACTCGGTAATTGAAAGCTTTAAGTAGAGTGGTGCTTCACGTGCACCGCGCTGTAAGTGTATGTTGCGCGCTGAACAGACAGCTATTAAGGTTGCTTTAACGCGATCAGCTGTGAACGCATTATTATTTATTCACAATGCATCTTATCTATGTCTGAAACCGAATTAATTATTCACGAACAAGTGTTTGAATCGCACTGAGACTTGCTGTTGTGGGTCCATAACATACTCAGTAACTTAGGTCTCAGGTAGCCATACAGTATACTGTACATGAAAACAAAAGGACTGATGAGCGGATTTATTCGGAACGCCTATTATAGTGTTAATTGTCGACTGATTTTCATCAACCTTAATATACTGACAGGATAGATTAGAATTTCAAACTAACATTTTTAAAGGTGATTACTAACGTGAATATTTTTTTTTTCTTGGTATATACTGTGGTTCATATTTTAACAAACTGTACATCTATTGATAATTTAGCGAAAATAGACTATAAATGTCGGTGCTGTTGTGAACTAAACAAGGCGTGGACTTGAACGAAAGTAGAAAAAAAACATTGACTTGCATTACCAGAACAGTATTTTTGCAGATTGATTTTGTTGTGTTAATCGTCGTCTATGCAGTTTCGTTTAAATTGGCTATAAATTGTTTCACTCAAAGCACTGAAGTTTGTAGTAGTTTTAATGCAGTACCAGGAACCGTGTGCCGACAGTTAGTCGAAGTTTTCGAAGAATTTAGCACTTTAGTAACTCCGTTTAAATATCATAGGGCACATCTTATTATAATATAACAGATCAATATTGTATTCTTCTTGTATTGTACTTTATGACAAAATATTATAAAGTGTGCTTAATTGTGTTGTAATTTGGTTATTATCTCATGCATATTATATTGATAAGTCATTAACTAGTACAGTATTTTAAACATTTTATTGGCTGTTTATTAACATTAGTCAAAAACTTGCGTATAATTTTGATGTTTTCAATTTCCACCTCATGTAATTCATGTAGAGATGATTGTTAGCTTATAATTAGATTGGTTTTTGAATAACCATGAACAGCCTCTCAAACGGCATTATTATAGTACGAGTAGTTACTTGACCCATGGATTTGTTTTATTAGCCAATAACCGATATTGTCAATTATTATTATTATAGCTATGTATTTGTTTAGTAGATCTAGTTTCTAAGTTAAAACGATGAATCGTTAAGTAAGACTTCAATTTGTATGGTTCAAGGAATAAGTTTGAATGCTTGCAAAAAAATCAAAAAGGGCACAAACTGTCTAATACCGACATATTTTTTGTTGATTATTGTTTTTCAATTACAGTATTGTATAATAATATTACTATTTAAAAATTTGTGCGAGACTGTACACACATGCCACAGACATATACAGTAGATTGGACCTACATGGCATCCTGAATGACATGTGTGCGTGTGGTTAAACAAATAGGCGTGATTATACTGTATATTCTAAAATCTAATTTGATTCGTCCAATTGATTGGTCGAACCTGACCACAGAGTATACGAGACGTCATGCAATTCTTATTCTAATTACATTGCGTCCCATGGACTCGGAGGTCAGTTTAGACGTGGCTTAAAGTTTATAGGTACATTTATGTGTTAGTCATTGTCATTTCTTTAGTTTTAAAATGGCACGTTTTAGGTTGCCGATTTAGAAGTATTAAATGAAGTTGTTACAACAATTTGAATTTGGAGCGTAAAGTGTTGCTTGCTAAACGTAACAACTGCAATATCAAAAGATGCCGTTATGCGTTATAAGGATTTCATTATGCAAATTATGTTGACATTGTCATTTACAGACTTTTCAGTCAATTATTTGATTGTGTATGAGTTTGTTTTTTTAGTGAGGTCGTGCATGAAAAACATAGTTTTACATGTTGCATTACTTTTGATTAAAGAAAGTTGATTGAGGTATTAATGTACTGCATTTTGAAAATGTGGAAATGGTATCGTTTTCAACGGGGATTGATAAAATGTTAGTACCGTACCATATTAAAGTTTGTAGTGATGGAAACCGTGAAGAAATTTGTTATGGCTCAATAGATTAAATGCTATGACGTAATAAGAATGGGACGAGGAGTAGAAAATAAGGTGCGGGTGACCTAGTTGTCGGGCTTGGCAAATGTTTTGACCTTTAAGAATAACGTTTCTTGTTAAAAAGCATGTTTTTCATTGACAAACAGCGAATGACCGGATTGGGCAGTTTTGGCACATAGCCAGACTAGCAAAAATGTTTTTAAAAGAAATCTGCTAGTCTGTTTATAGGTTTTTTTGTAACATATTGTAAATTGAATGCTATATTTTTAGATTTTAAACGTGATTTGCGTCCTTATTTTATTTGGTATTATAAACAGTTCCAATTGAAATGATCGAGACAGTTACGCTAACAGAATGCTGCAAATTTTAGTTAACTTTCTTGTCTTGTTTTAGTACAATTTTTGCAATTTTGCAGAGTCGATTATTTAGCAATTTTTTTTTTTTTGAACTTGCACATTGTACTTTTGTACAATCAGAAATTTAAAGAAAGTTCCATAGTTATTCATATGCTGCGGTTTTTTACATTGATAGTTGTGAATATCAGTGCGTTTGGACAAAACTGTTTTGTCGATTATATATGCGGAAATGTGGATATGACGATAAAAGGCATGCATTGGGCGGAAGACGTGACAGAAGAAAAGAAAATGATGGGAAAAGATGCGCTGCCTACTTCCGGTCGGGGCTATATAATCTGAAATAGTCTTTCTAGACTTCAGTTATACGCCGTACTGTAGATGGTATGCAGACTGCAAGCGCAATTTTAAAAAACTGAAACAGCAAAATCGAATTGTTGGTATTATTGAAATTTGAAACACTTCCAAGATTTAATTTGATCCAAGTATTATGTAATAGAAAGAAATATTGTAATTTATTCAAAAGGAAATGTAATTTAAGAGACATATTTAGTGAGAATTTTAGTGTGTCTGGCAGAAAATTATACTGCTATGGTTTGTAATACAACTATGAACTACGGTATATTCGTTAAATGTTATAACCATGATGCAAGTTATCGTGATGTTAAATTAATTATTAGTTTATTACTGAAGGCCTTCAATTAATTTCTAAAATACCTGTATAAGTTGTACTTTAGTTTGTCAAATATCAATACTAAAATGAATGGCTACTTTAGTCTTAACTGTTGCACTTACTGTATGTTGATAGTACAGTTTACACATACTATAATATACAGTATACTGCTATACATTACAGGTGAATGAATGTGGGATATTGCAGGGGATTTCTAGCATTACAGTACAAAATGTTGCATTACTGAAAAGTCGCAGTTTATCAAGTTTCGAACCACGTACTTGTTCATGTATGGTTTCTTGAATTTGTTGTCAAAAGCATACAAATGGTGACATTAAGCACGTATTATTCCTATGTGCATTGGTTAATATATACTACTACTGTCAGTTGTTTATTTAAGTTGAACAAATTTAATCGTTTCTTTGTAGAATTTAATATACCAATTTTGAAGGTAACGGAATTTGTAGCTGAAAAAAGTGTACTGGCTGCAGTATCATACTCGTAAAATATGGTACTCTTGTAAAGAATGCGGATGCTTTATTTTATAGAAAATTTGTTGAAGAATTTATTGATTCTTAGAAGTTTAGTTGATAGATGGTGGTTGTTAAAAAAAAAAACACTTATCCCTACAATATCGAAGGAAAGACATTTTTAACCAATCTGCTTTTTTACGTCATCATTATTGATCGCAGTCCGATAAAAGAAAAACACTCAAAAATGCAAGAAAATATGTTAAATTAGTAAGTCAACTATTTAAACATCTTGATGATTTCATAATGATATTAATTATGAGCTTGGCACTTTTTGGTTAATGCTACTGTTAAGATTGTAACAACTTGTAAATAGTATATAACAAGTTATAATTAATTTGGATACAATCGTCACATAATTTGATGAATATTTTTATTATATAAAATTACGAGCAGTAACAAATGACTAGATAAGTCATTAGTCGTACCAAAATACTGTACCAATAATTGCTGCGATTTATACTATACTGTACTGTATATGTATACGCCCATGGTATGGTGGTATATGCAGTGGATGTCAAATTCAAGAGGCAGTTTTTTTTTAAAACTAGAGTGCTTAACTGATATTAATTTTAGTGAATACAGTAGATTTGATTGCTGCGCTGTTTATTTTCCTGTAACATAGTCGTATGTTTGGCTTTTTAATGTTGTACCACGTACATAAAATATTAGCCGCCTAGAAGACAATTTATTTTAATGTTTGCAGTGGCGTGACATGGGTATTTTACGTTTGATTGCAATAGCTGCAAATAATTAGTTGAAAGGAAATTTAGGAAAATGGATATAGTGTACAATTTTGGTTATTATGCTTAATTCTATTGTCACTCTTGGTTGATGAAAAGTCTGGCTTTTGGCATTTCCCAAACCGCAATTAGAAATTTAAGTTTTAATACGCGCTAGTATTTTAATATGCGCAAGTATGATTTGCTGACACTTGTATGTACACTATACTTGGGGTATTTGCACGGTAGCAAAATACGGTAGTACATGTACTGTATTACTGAGCCTGTTACTCAATGCAAGTTGAGCTGAAACAAATCAAGTGAACAGCTGCTCTCGCCGCCACCAACGCCACCACTGTTGTCGCTGCTGTTGCTGTATGTGTCGTTTGTTTGGTGGACGTTTTATGATGGAAATGTGGATACGGAAATTTGGTGAAGGCACGGCCAGCCGCAATGGCAGACTTGCTACGGCATACGTCTCGGCATTGTGTGACATGGAACAAAAGGTTAACCAGCGACAAATTTGTTTGATTTCTGTTTGAACGAGACGAATCGGGTTGTTAGTCAAGCTTTGGTGACACGAAATTCGCGTAATTTAGTTCGATATCCTCTTGACTGCGACAATCTGATGATTGGTCTCGTTACAAGTGCGTTAAGGTTTGCGCAGTTGAAAAATCAATGGCAAACCGCCTTGGTGGGAGAAAATTGCAGGTAAGGTGCTTTTGCTCCATCCTCAATTTTCGTTAAAGTTGGTCTCTCTTATACGGTATTTCAGTTCAGCGTTTTTTGCTGCTTTCTTAAATGTTATCGTAAAAGAATCTGAGAGCTGTTTATTGAGTTTCAAAAGGGATTTTTTTTTTTGGCAATGATTGGCCGGCGTTTGTTGGTTGTTTAGAAATTGATTGAAACACAGCAGCCCGGCGGTTACCAAAGATTGCTGTTTTATGTTCCATCAACATTGCTACGTAGACTATAATATTTTTAGTATTTTAAGGAAGTTTAAGATAAAAGTGTGTTAAGGTTTTCAAAATCACTTTAATGGATTTTTTGTATTAAGTTCTAAGCTTTGTTTGCAATAATATCGTCTCGGCAACTAAACTTTTAAGGAAACATCTTCTCAGACATGACAACTTTTATGTCTACTCGCATGTTATTTTTTGTTTTAGTTTAGTTTTCTCGAAAATGAATGCAAAACGGACATTTTCTTAAATTTGGATCGCAGCATAATAAACGTATTTCTATGGATATACTTTAACTACTGTACGTGTTTGAGCTCGAACAAACGAGCACAAATCTTAAAGGTCTTTGACATGAACAGAACAAATTGGACCTTTTGTTCTGGCGTTTCTTTAAGAATTGAGAGATAAACATAAAAGAAAGTTGGCGCGAGAATGCCAACCATAACTGAGCTACAGTACATTAGCAAATAGAATGAAGAATAAGTTATAACGGCAGTGTATAACCTATTGAGTTATCCATAACATAAGATGTTGCGGGATGCTGCTATTTTTTTTAACTTTATTTTTTTACTGTTTTATTTGCTATTTCCTTTTTCATCTATAAGCATCATTTCATCATTGCAGTATCATCTCCAAAATTCACCTCTGTCCCCTACAACCCTTCAGTGGTATTCGACGCATCCTTCTGCATGGTTATTGATTTTCTATTCCATCCTTGCACTTGCCTAACCGATGCAGCCGAGCCTTTATGTAAACCTCAATATAACTGTGTTCTCGTTTATTCCGTTTCTTTTTCTTTCGACTTAAATCAGCGTTTGCCTTGCTGTCGTTTTCATAATAATACGTCGTCAGTTAATTCGGATGCTGCTGCTTCTTTAAATCGAAGCCACTTTTGTTTATCGCCAATATTAGTATTGTATAGTTGATCATTTTGAATTATACATTTATTTAAACTTGATAAGAAAGCTACTGCGTGCCATATAAATCGTTTTTCCTAAAATATAACGGGGTCACTGGTATAGAATTATGTATAGAATGGGGATGATTAGCACCAATAGCATATCGGATGTAGTTTGAAAGATATTTCCTTTTGCTTGATAACAACTCGTTAAGCTGCTAACAAGATAAACGAATATTAACCGATGTTAATTTACATCGCTATACTAGTTTTTTTTATGTAGTGCTGTACTTCATGAATTTTGTTCTTGAAAGATATTGTAGGTGAAGAAACGTATTTGAAATCTATCAATCAATAGACCTCGGTTAAGAAGCACTTGACTTCTTGATTTGAAGTGCATCTACTCTACATGGTTACTTGATTTATACTCGATGTTTAGAAATCTTGAGAAGTTGTTAAGTCATTTGGGTGGAAGGGTTGGGGAAATGCTATTGCGTTCATTCAATTTCAGTACCGGTAAAGTGAATATTTTTTCTTAACAATTTTTCAATTGGCTACATGGTATCTACTGTGTCTTACAGTATGTCAATTTTTAATACGGTAGTGAACTTGATGTTGCATCGTGATTTGGCTGCTATCGATTGCGATATCATCCATTTTTACATAACATTTCTCACTTTTACGTTACATTTATGGCACTTATTAATGTGTTTTCTAGACATATTTGAGTACAATTATTAACAGTTAAAATTGACTTTATTTCTAAAATTGCAACGAGATTTCCTACCTAGTTCAATTTTTTAATAGCTAAATTTATTGCGTTTAATGATAATTATAGTAGAGTACTTCTGTTTTCTTATACTCTGAATAAAGCTTTTTCTGGAAAAGTTTATGAAAGCTACTGTAGTTGTAATAGTGTTATGAGGGTTATAATAAAGTAGCAGTATGGTTGGTGTAGGAGGGCGTTGCTGGAAGTACATGGACGAAAACTCATAAATCTTATCAAGCGTGAAATCCAAAGATCATCCTGACATTCGAATACCGCACAATTTGAACTGAACGAACCGCATGTACAAAATAAACGGTTGAAAACATCGATGTCATTTAATGCTTCCTTAAATTTATTTATTTTTAGCTGTTTGGTTTGTCGTGCAAGCGAATAAGTCAGGGAAAGCAAAATTGAGTTTCAAACTTGCAAGTAAATTTAGCGCTCTTGCTTTTAAATGGCGTAAAATGAAGACGCATTTGACGCTGCTTTTTCATAAAGAATTATACATACATTTTTATTATTTCCGTACAATTATTATTTGGAGTTTTCTAAACTTCATAATCCAACCAATTATGATTTTTGCTGTATTTAAACAGTTGTATAATACGGCACATCAGTTCTGAATCTTAAATGTTATTTTTATATTTACGCTACGTTTGACGTGTTAAAATATTCACAATGGATTTACGTAATTTCGAAAATTATAATCAATCAATTAAAGGCCCTCTTTTAAATTTATTTGCTCATATAAACTTGTACAGTAGTACCGTAAATCACTTATAGTAGGCATTAATAATTGCTAAGCTTTGAATTTATGAGATTTTTGTATTTCTTCCTATATTTATTGCATACAGTACATGGTTGAACAATTTCTGTAGACAATCAACATCTACAATAAGTAAAACATTTTGTAGGTAGCTGTTGCCTAATTGATACATGTCGATTTATGCGAATAATTTGATTAAAGCATATTTTTATTCAGTATGTTCATTGGAAAATACTGTGAATTATAAAAATAGTCATATAGTCTATTCTAGTAAAAAGTATACAGTAGATCAGTAAGACATTTTAATTTGTTTAGTTTGTCAATACAAAATGTAAACGATTTAATGATTCACGCTTAGATACTGTATGAGTAGATAAGATGACGTTAGAACTAAAAATTCATACTATGAGCATGTACAAGTCATGTTTATGTAGTCGTGATTTATGGGTAGATAACAATCGATAAAAATGGTTTGAATGTCAAAAGTCATTTGATATTCATAGAACTGTATTTGTTAATGCACTTTCACTTGTACAGTATAGCTGAAGAAAGCGAGAGATGTGTTTATTTTAGATTTGCGTGTAAAATTGACATTTTTACATGTTTACGTAACATTAAGCTTGCATTGTTTATGTAATCACGAGTGTATAATATTGTTCTTCACTAAACGCATTAAATATCTTCTGGTTATTTTATTTCAATTTCCTAATTTAGACCTTAATTGGAGAAGCTTAAACAAAACTGGTTTCATATGTACTGTATGAGTAATTTTGCTTAATTAACATGTAGTAAAAGTTCAACTAAATTTTTTCACTCTTAATTTATTTTTGTGTGGGTCATATGTTCAACTTTATGTTATTATCTGATATATTGATGACTTAGTCATGTCATACCCAGCATAAGTATAATAGTTTGTAGAATTTAATATTTCACTCGGGTACATTTATCTAGTTTGTTATAATTGTAAGGTACTGCAAAGTAAATTGCGATTGGTGCAAATTCTTTCTCATGCAAATACAATGCTTGCCGTCGTTGAATTATTATTCATTGGAGTGTCTTGAAATGCGTCAACGGCTATTGAAGTTCTGATGATCGATCGATACTAGAGAATAAGTTGCAACGATTTTTTTTATGTACAGGTGTTTAACTTGTGGAAATATTATTGATAATGAATATTTGATTTTTTATCGTATAAGAGTTCTATAAGTTATTGGTATTGTAAACATTCTGATTTCTGAACATGCAAACAAAATGATTATCAATTTATCAAACAAGTTAAAATAATAAAATTGAGCAAAATACTGTCATTTATGTAATGGAAATATAAAACTTAAAATAATTATTAGATTGACGAGAACTACTTTATGTCAGTATAAGGTTATGTTTTTAATATTGTTGTACATCGAATGGTGTTTTTAATATATTTTTCAGTGCTTTTATTTTGTATGTTTAATGCTGAAGGGCTATTCAATCTACTTTAGCATTGTAGATTAAGCACTAGGCCAGTCATTGCAATTATGTTGTAAGTTTGGGTTTTATTTCAATGAGCAATTACTACATCTAATTTGAAAATTTGATACTGTTAAGCAATTTGCAGTTACATTTTTAAATCTTTTTGTTGATCAATTACTGTATCTTATTTCGAAAACGCTGTAACACAGTACATTTTCTAATAATGTACACGTAGCATATGTAAACAAAATGCAAAGATGTTACCAGGGCGTCAATTAAGACTTTTAGTCTGGCGAAAGAATTCATAGCAATTATTGATTGTCTTTCATAATCTAACAATAAAAGTTTGTTGAAATAAAAATGAAGTGAAGCGTAGAATTGACGAATTGAGGGAACGATTTGCGTCTTTCTACATTTCCAATCTAATCACGTATCATGAATACATCCAACAATGAGAAGGAGCTTTGTTGTTGTTGCACATATTATGTCGAGAGTTCCATCGTTTGCAAGGTTATATAATAATATCGACAGTTTGTTAAGCAGTCCACATACGTTTATTGTACATTGTAGAGCCCCTTTATAGATTATGGTATAACTAATCGTCGCTTTTTAGCAAGACTATTGATCAAACTTTTAAGACAAAACCATGGATTAATCGACAAACGACTCGATAGTTAGCGAATTTTTGAGCTTAGTATTTTAAAATGTCTTGTTGCTCACGTATTAGTTTGTTTTGAAAAGTTGCTTTAAGTTAAGTTAGTTATAATCGATTTTATTTTAAGAAGAAAGGTTAAACGCCGGGATAAAAACAGCAATAGATGTTATTAATTGTAAACAATGACATTTACAGTATACGTATAGTGACTAATTATTTAAATTTCTGATAGAGAATTAAATAATTATATCTAATAGCTTGAGATTACCTTGCAGTACGTAGTTTGAAATCATTTTGTATTATAAGTTATTAAAGTAAGCATTATGCTATCCATTTTTCATACGATTGTAAATCTGTTGTTGTAATCACTGGATTTTGTATTCAAAACAATGCTCGTTTCAGTTGTTTAAAAAGTTGCAATTTTCAAGTAGTAAAGAGTTTTGCTATTTGCAAGCGTTTATTTCTATACGGTATACGCGTGTCATATATTAATGATAATACCTGCCAGTGATTTGAAATCTTGTTTTGTGATATTGTAGTTATGTTTTCTTCTTTATACCACGTAGTAGTTATAATAGTTGCAGGCGTCTACATCAAAAATGGAAAAAAAGGAAATGAAAGTAGAAAAAAGATATTGTAACCCTAATCTTAGAATCGGCTTTCTATTTCTAACCTTTCTAAGAAATGGCAATGCAATTTGTCAGGTCAGAGTAGATGGATTATGAACGAAAACAAAATGCAATTTGGAGGTCTTCGTACTGTACGTACAGACGGTAAAGTAAAATATGGTGGTAATAGTCGATGGACTGCTAACTAAAATCCTTGACTAACGTAAGAGCACACGCTTATTATGATTTTAGGGTGTTTTTTTTATTATTATTATCTACTGTAATTACATTATTTGCTAGCAGTAGGGTTTTGTTACGCTTGACAACTCTATCAGACTTGTTGTATAGTCACTTTCACAATAGTAGCTAAACATATCCTTAAGATATTTGACGATTATCCACTGTGGTATTATTAAGACTTGCTACCGTACTTGTTTTGCTTTGATCCTTAGGTTAAGTATCTTTTAAATTTCTACAATAGACATATAGCATAATATTTTGTATGATATGTGCCGGAATTATTAGTGTACCAGTAGCTAGTGTACAAGTTGTAGATTTATTTGGTTTAATCATCGGAGTTTTATATTTTATTAGTAACAGAAATAATGTGACGTTTGAATTAGATTTAAAAAATAAATTTTAATACGTTTTAACATTGTGTACAATAAATCTTAAAAATAAATATGCTAGCCAAATAGAACTACTGCTGTTGTGCTGTACAAGTAAAACATCGAAAATATATTTTTTTTTTCTCCTTTTTTTTACATTGGCATTTATATATTATATTTATACTCGTATTAGATTTTTTTAGTTCAGTGATGGCACCGTGGTTGAATTCAGTATTAAAGTAATAATAAATGTTTAAGTTTGTTATAAATAATGAACGAACATTATAGCAGCTGCAGCTCTTGTGTAATAACGTTGGGTTATTCGAGCTTTGTGGAAAATTGGTACAGGTTTGCGATGGGGAAAATATGATAAAATGTTTATGGAATCATTTCTAAATATTATACTGATGTTTTGGTGAGCCTGAGTGCTTAATGCTAGAAAGAGTGTGTAAATAATTAAAATCTAATCTATGAAAATGTCTCTTCAAATTACTTTATAAGTCAAGGTACTGAAGGTGTTTGGAAATCATCAACTGATTATTAAATGCAACATCGTATTCTTGGGTGCCATTTATTGGCATTTACCTTTTACACATTTGTATGCATAGTATATGTTGCAGCCTAAGTTGCTATGGTTATGGGGCGACATAGGGACACAAGTACTGAACATAACTTAATGCACCGCTCATCCACATGCTCATAACATAACATAATGGAAGCTATATTGAGAACGGTTTGGGTTTAACTATGTTTATATGAAGTAAGAAACATGAAATTTCTTTCACCGTTAAGCATGGTTTCCAGAGGACATCATTCTATTGCACAAAGCGCAATTAATAAAGTAAACTTTAACCGTATGGCTACGTGCATGTCTACGTGATATATCACACATAAGTTATACAGTAGATGCTTGATTAATCACTACTGAATTGTCCTCGAGCAATGTGCACTTTATTCTCAGCTTTTAATCATATTATTAGTGGAGCTTCTACGGAAATTAATTAAATAAATTTTTGAATGGATCGATGGCTTTCAACGGTAGTAATTAATACATACAGTACTGTATAACTATGAAAACGCTTTAATTTGGCTATTAATAAAGGGTTCAAATACTTAAACTTATAAACTAGTCATATCCAGGAGATGTTTAATAGAATTTTATTAGGATGTGAGCAGGATATTGATTATATTGTCATTTGTTAGCTCTAGTCATCAGTTTATAAACCAGTTGTATAATAATTAGCTGATGGTGATGCTGACAAACTCAACCGCATTAACAAAAATAGTTGTTGATGAAATGCAAAATGAGTTAAATGATTGATAAATTACTAGCAAATACTAAAAGGAAATGTGCTCATTTACGCGAAAGACTAACTTCGGTTCACTGTGAAATTTTGAAGTTTTTTATTTCACGTTTACATGCTTTACTGTAAAGATCAAAGTGTTAGGAAAATTGCATATATCGTATGTATGAAGCACATTTTTTTTTCATGAACTTAATAAACTGTTGAGACTAATTGCATTTTTTTTTAATTATGATTCTGTTTAATTGCAGGTATAATCTTGTAAACGGACGACGCGTGGTGCCATTGTTTTTCTTTCTTTAGAAATTCTTGTGTATGGTACTTTACCAGAAATGCCGACAATTGTGATAAAAAAGGTAAGGTGGTTGTTTTTCTTATATTCCTTTCTTTTCTTTCCCAAAACCCCCTCCTCATTCCTTCTTCAATCCCATCCATTCTCTGGATGATTGAAATACCAGTACGTAGCTGTAGATTGAAAAGAATGCTTAGTTAAATATCGATGCTCCACGAAACTTTGATGTTGCTTGTTTTGTGCTGAATTTTTATTTATTTTTTGTTTTGCCGTAAATTGTTATCGTTGTGGAAAGTGTTACTTGGGATTCCCATTTTATTATTATTATTAATGTTTTTATTCGAGAAGGGGAATGAAGTCGGGTGGTTGGAAGAATTTTTATTTTATTTATTTTTTGTACGAGCCAAACACCTACTCAAAAGTCTGAAATTGGTTTTCACGGACGTGCTTATTCAGTTTATGACTATTATTCTATTTTACACATACAACTACTGTATACTGTATCTACATTGCCGAAATTGTTGCAGCACCCATGCTGAGACGACCAATAAATGTTAACATCAGAAAGCAATTTTTACTACTACGCGCTTTTATGATTTTTTACATGCACTTTATAATATAATACCGTATGACTTTAGAAAGGCGTTTTAGGTAAAGCTAGGACTGAACTTTGTTAGTTACCAGCACATTACAGCATATCCATTTCTTCCAGTCTCAAGTTACCTGCATTTGAGTAAAGATATTTAAATTGCAATGGGTTATCATATGTGATCTCTGCATGATAATGAAAATTCTATCCGACACGTCAGGTTTTTGAATATTATACTTTATATTTTTTTTTCTGTATATACAGTAGTATTTCTAAAGACGTAACTTAGGCGTAGGGTTTTTTAAAGTCATGTTGTATGTAACAATTTAAAGGAGATTTTGTGAAGTGTATTTTACGTTGTTTGTAAAAAAGAAGAATAGGAAATCGATGAGCATCACTCGACTTACCTGTGTAAAATGCCGTCTTTTAGTAGAAGGAGAGATGGAAAGGATTGTCGTATTTATGATTGGAATGTCGCATTGATTTAGTAGATCCTTTATAATCCAACGAATGATCGAAATAGTCTTTCTAGGAAATGATATTGATTTGGAGTTTAAATCCTTATTTAATGTTTTTAACTCTGAGTGCCAATGTTAACTTGTTACGACTCTTTTAGATTATGTGATTTTTATCCTACCACACTTCATACGGTTAAATAAATAAGCTATAAAGGAGTTGTTTAAATCTTATCAACGTATATGTATATACATGGTACTGTATATTTGAAATCAATTACATTAGTTCAACGAAGCCGTGTAACTAAAACAAAAAGATTAAAATTATTTTTAAACATCACAATACTATTTAATTATTAAAAATTCTGAGTTATTGCGTTATTTGCGGTATTATGGCAACTTTTGATCATTAGAGTGCGGTACATTTTATTATTTGATGGAATAGTTTTTACACTATTATTATTCGCACATATTAAATTATTAACTAGTTGTTGAAAATAGCCAATATTTATGAATACAATTAAATTTATCGATTAAAGTTAAGAGATTCGGTAGTTGAAGTTGCATATCATACCGTGTTCTTATTGTATGACTATTGCAGGGTTTTTTTGTTGCCTGGTTTGTTTTTTGTTCCTTTATTATGTGCCAATTTTGGTTGATCTCTTTTGTTTTATGTACGCCATCGTAATTCTGACATTCCGGAAATGCACACTAGATGTTTCGTGCCAGATGGAAAAATCAATGTTTAGCAGTAGACTGTAGTTGAAGTCCCGGTGACTTTTGCATAGTATAGGTGGAGAACTGGTCGTTTTCGTGATATTTTCAGATTTTCTCGGGTATATTGATTTAGAAATTATGGCTGAAGTCATAAAGTTGTAAGTGAAAGTCAGGTGCCCGTTTGTAACATAACTTGATGTGTGGGTGTGTGTTTTTTGTTTGGTATGTTATTGGCCGTAATACGATTTTCTCTAGAATTTAAATAAGTAAAATGGTTGAGTGTATAAAGGTCACTTAATTGTAGTTAAAAAAAATCTAGGCCCTATGGAGATTTCTTCTTAACTTTAAAGGGAGTTGAAATGATCCTAAAGTTTCCAAAATCATCATCAGTGAACCAAATACTATAGAACTTGAGTGAACTTAGTGAAGCGCTATCTCTTCTATGGGTCGACTACACATGTACATTAAAATACAAATGGTTAACTACTTAATACTGAACATTAGACATAAATGGCAGTTATTAAGAAAAAGAATATCATACATTATATTAGGATTTTGTTTATACTAGATTTTATTTAAATTTATTTGAAAGAATATGGATCAAATATCAATGCAGTTAGTTGGGATGTTTATGTGCGTACATTGGACATGTTAACATTTGTAAAATATGGTCTTATTATTTTTGAATGTATATTTTGTCGGATGTTGTCAATCGGTGGTTGTGCTGCAGGCGGTACAAGATATAGAACTTAATAGCACGATTGTTGAAAGTCAACATGCAGTATTTGTTTGCCTTGGATTTTTTATTCAAATACTTGTAGTATCATTTGTGTGTTTTATGGCGATTTTTTATTTTGGCATGTACACAATTTTTAATACAAGTTTAGTGTCGTTCGACGTTGATGCAAACAGATTGTAAGATTAACGACCAGGCGTGATTTCTGTGTCTGTCACTACGCCCGTTGCTGATAGAAAATTAAATTGTTTTAAAAGAAAAGGGGTTTTTTTTTTGCAATTTACAAAAACATCAGAATCAGCCTAATGTTGTAGACTGATACCGTAAATATTTAGACTGATACCGTATAATTAATATACTTTTGTATGTAGTAATTATTTGATAGTCTACGTTATACAGATTATCCAATAATGTATTATTAAAATTACGGAATCGATATGATGACATTCAATACGTACATATCAACTATTTTTGGAAACGTACACTCTTAATACAGTAAATAATACACATGGGAATCACGTTTTTATGTTTTGTGTTGACGCCAATGGCAGAAGGTTGATAATCACCCAGTTTTTGTTGATTTATGAAGCACTGTAGAGACTTATTTTTTAATTTGAGGCATGAAAAATATGGTTATGAAATGATAGATTTTTTTTTGCTTCTGCATTTGACAAATCGGAATGAGATCTAATTGTATGGTGAATGAGAACGTGGAGGCCACAAACAAAGCATGCGGTGTGGTACCATCCACCTTCTAGTGTCCCTGGGAGCTCTCCCTGCCTCAGTGTTAGGCTCGATCCAGTGCGTGGCCCAAGAGTGGGCGGCATGCTGTTCCTGTGGTGCCTTACGGATCGGGAAGCTACTACTGGTACTGCCTGGGCTACCGGTTCGACCGGTGCCAGCCCTACCACCACTGCCGCTGCTACTACTACCACAACTACTACATATTCCACTGGCGGCACCAGTGTAGAAGGCTGTACCCTGTTCGGCACAGAAAGGTCGAACTCCTTGGAGAGCATGGGGGAGAGGCGAAAGGCGAAAAGACAGGTGAAGCTGAGGGTCGAAGACGATGCTGGTGAAGTTCAACAGCCAACCGAGGAGCTGGAGTTTCGTCGCTTCGGGTACGCCGATTTTGTTGAAGACCCGGGTATTGTCCGTGGTCTGTTGGTGAGTTTACACCAACGTGTGGCAGCCATGAATGTCAATTTAAGTGCGAAATTAGAGGAGTTGCATACGGAGCAGGATGCTTGCTCCCAGTTAAGGGCCATAAGACTGCAGCTGACTGAATTGGCTCGGACAGTTGAGTCATGTCAGGGTGAAGTGGCCGATATTAAAAAAGATGTTGTGGCAATTAAGTGTGATATTGAACAGCTACAAGCCACAAAAGAGGAAATTGAAGAACTTAGAGATTGTGTTGAGAGGTTGGAAGAACAGCATCGTAGACGGCGGCTACGACTGCTGGAACAGGTATTTCTTCAGGATTACTATTATCTTAGCTGAAAAAATATATTCATAAAGTTTGTTTTATTTGGTAGTTTTTATTTAAATTAGCTGAACTTGTGCGATACATTAAGGCTTGGTGATTTCGAGTTGTAATAGTTTTTTTTAGAAACGAATCATATAAAGTCATTTACATCAGTTACTTGTATTATGTTTGAAGTTTTTACAACAAGATTTATTTAAGTTCGAATGTGTACACATGTTTACTTAATCTGATTTTTACTACAGTTTTTTCTTCATTTTTAATGGATTTAAAAAGATTTAGATCTACAGATTTCTTTCATTTATCCACAGGGTTTAACCTGCCATCTTGCATTTGCAATCTTTACTTCTGTATTGGGTATGTTCCAATTTGGCTACAATACAGGAGTTATTAATGCACCACAGTCTGTAAGTACTTTAATTGAAAGCTGAATCTACACTTCAGAAGTTTCGATCTTTATTTTGCGGTCTAATAAATGCTGAATTACATTTGATGACAACAATTGTTGTATACTATTTTGGCAATGACACAAACGTTGAAGCATACGAACAATATTTCCTTAAAGCTAAATGTGCAACGAACTTGATTATAATATAATTTAGTTGTTCTTTTTTTGCTATTACACAAAGTTGCCAGAAAATTCTGATGTGTTAGTAAGAACAAATGTTTGTTTGGAGTTTTAATTAAATTTGATTGTATTTGTTTTCTTAAACAAAGACTTTGCAAGACTTTATTGTCACAGTGTGGTACAATCGATATAATGAAGAAATTTCAGAAGGTGCAAGAAAGTTCTTATGGTCAGTCGCTGTGTCCATTTTTGCAATTGGTGGCATGGTTGGTGGCTTTTTAGGTGGAGCTGTTGCTAATCGATTTGGCAGGCTAGTACTGAATTTTAAAGCTTTTTGAGACTAATTGCAAACTGACATATGTCATATTACAGAAAACGTGGTTTGCTATTAGCAGGAGTAATTGGTATAATTGGAGCATCTTTTATGGCCACATGCAAATTGCTGAAAACATTTGAATTGCTCATTATTGGACGGTTTATCATCGGTGTCAACTGTGGTAGGTGTTAAATAATTATTAGAAGCTTTTTATTGATTATTTTAATAATAAAATTTCTTTTACAAGGCCTTTATACTTCACTATCTCCGATGTACGTCTCAGAATTAGCTCCAGTTAATCTAAGAGGCGGTATTGGCACTGTCAACCAATTAGCGGTAACCATCGGACTGTTGCTATCGCAAATTCTAGGTTTGGATAAAATTCTTGGTACAGAAAATGGCTGGAGCATTCTATTAGGTTGTATTAATGATATACTGTATTTGTCAGTAAGTTAACTAAAGTAACGAATTTAACTGTAACTAGGATTGGCCATTTGTCCACCTGCTTTGCAGATGCTGCTATTAATATTTTGTCCAGAAAGCCCTCGTTATTTGTTGCTCACTAAAGGATGGGAAGATTCGGCAAGGGCTGGCAAGTATTCTGATTATATTATTTGACGTGCATTTTTGTGCTATATAAAGTATATATTTATTGAATATTATAGCATTGATCAAATTACGTAATTGTGGAAATGTTGAAGATGATATCGAAGAGATGAGAACAGAAGATCGATTGCAGCAAGCAGACATCAGAGTAAATGTTAACTGAAATTTTGCCAAATTTGACAGTTCTTTTAAACATGTTAACTTCCATGGGATTGTATTTTAGGTCACTATGTTTGAGATGTTGAGAACGCCTCATCTTCGAACTCCGTTACTCATCGCTGTTGTAATGCAGCTGTCACAACAGTTGTCAGGAATTAACGCCGTAGGTCTTTGTGTTTAAAATATTAAAATTCTTTTATGCTGATTATTGCCCTTGCTATTAGGTTTTATTATATTCTACCATTTTATTTATTTCTGCTGGTTTAAACGAGGAAGCGGCGAGAATGGCCACACTTGGAGTAGGTTCAGTCATGGTTTTCATGACCGTTGCTTCTATTCCTATGATGGATCGAGCAGGAAGGAGAACTTTAATGTTGTATGGTCTCGGTGGCATGTTTATCTTTAGCATTTTTATAACCATTTCGTTGTTAGTGAAGGTATAATTATTTTTTATTGTTAGACATTTGTAAGTGAAAATAATTATCAAGCATTATTGTTATAGATTATGGTTAGTGGTATGGCATATCTAAGTATTGCCAGTATTCTGTGTTTTGTAATGTTTTTTTCAATTGGGCCAGGTAATTCTTGAAATATCGACTATAGTGTTTTAAAATATTACGAGTTTGTTTATTTAATCATGCAGGATCGATTCCTTGGATGATCACAGCCGAGCTTTTCTCTCATGGGCCACGACCATCTGCTATCAGTATTGCTACTCTGGTTAATTGGACCGCAAATTTTATTGTTGGCATTGGATTTTTACCAATGAAGGTATACTTTATCTATAGATTTAAGGCATTATATGATTAGACTCGATTTGCCAATAACTTTGATTTAGAACTTGTTTGAAGATTATACGTTCCTTCCATTCACCTGTTTACTGGCCATGTTTTGGATTTTTACATACCAAAAGGTGCCGGAAACTAAGTTCAAAACGTTTGAAGAGATTACCGCCATTTTTAGGCGTCACAACCCCAATACGCTCAATAGCATCCACGGAAGTGCCAAGCTGTGTCAGCTGAGAGAAAATTCTTCTCTAATAGGTGAATCTAATAGCCAGCAGGCTAATTATTTATCTAATAATGGTAAAAATGAACCAACCAGTGTTAGTGCTGTGGCAGTAGTTAATGTTGAGAACATAAACAGTTAAGTGGAGAGACCCCGGTATAACAACCGCTATACATTGTATACGGTTAAACAAATACATGTTCTTTTTATCAGTGCAAATGAATTCCAATTATTCTAATAGCTAGCTTAATCATAGTTATACGCTTTTTAATGTGATTAGTTAAGATAGCATGATTTATTGAAACAGTTTTTTCTTAAAAAAATATATTCCGTATTGACTATTTGCAGATTTTATCAAAGTTGCAACAAGTTTAGTTATGTACTTGTATATATTATTCTTTTGAATGAAAACTGTAATGGTCGTGTTAAATATTTTCAAATGATTGTGATGTAGGTTTAATGTGTTATTTTATAATGTATGGATGTACAATTTGTAGCATGTAGGTGGAAACGTATCCCAATTATGACCTCTCCTCTCATAAAATATGTTATTAGTTATAGTTTATTAACCTGAATACTCTATTGTATAAATTTGTCATCCTCCTTAATTATGAGATGCCCTTGGAATATGTGGCTGCATGTTAATTGCTATTTTTGCTGGCATGTTCGCAGCTTACCAGTTTCCCTTAGCTGGTGGACAATGAGCCTTTGGAAATTCTTCGGACATTTGCTGCCACAGATTATCTACTTTACCTCTCGTCATATCCTTAATTTTTGTGGCTCCTACTAACTGCATGTGACATTTCAATTATTGGTCAGTACCCTTAATAACCTGTTTTAGTTTACATGTCATTATTTTCTATTAGTGTTGTTCGGATAATTTTGAAGTAATTTATCTTCTGACTGAGTAGCCATTGCATTTATTTTGTTTAGTTGATTTTTGAAAATTATTATAACCTGAAAAGCCATTTTTTTGTACAGGCCTTGAATTATTATAGTCACACTTTAATGGAAGCAAAATCATTATCATTACTGAGAATTGATGTTTAACATTAATCATTTATATTTGTCGGTGAAAATTTGCGGTGGCTACTTAGTGGTAGTTTATTTCAAAATTAATATTTTCAGACGAGAGAGACTTAAAACGGAAGAACTTTTCCTTAATAATTCCTTTACTGTACTGTGATCTGAGTTGTTAATTTTTTGCGTTGCTTTATAAAATTGAATGCAAAAAATTAATAGCAATTGCACAGAGTTGATTAACATTACGATGATCACCCTAATAACTTGCTATCAATTTTGTCTTTCTTTGCTGAAAACAGCACCAGTCTCATAAGTCTGCTTTAAACTTATTAACTCATCATTTTTCTTTTTTAAATTCCTTTTCTTTAATTATCTAAATTCATATGCTGATCGCTGGATGGGACCTACTGTATGAATGATACTAACTTGTCTACTAACAAACAGCCACCAATCAATCAGACTATGGTTTGCAGCAACACGTGGTGCAAGAGAATGCCGTCTGACGATTGTGTCCGCTGTCACCGGCGGGTTCAGTTCCTGCTTTGCCATGGTCCTGGTCTCGTCGCGCTGACAGCACTCTCTTAACTGATTGGATGGCATTCAGGAACTCTATTTAAAAGAACTAATAAAGCCATTCTATCAATTTTTCATCAGACATTATTCTGTGTACGTGAACAACATTCTGTGATCGTCTTTTCACTTGTTCTTTTTCCACCTTCTATAGTCAGTATCCTTCAGCCGTACCAAGCTTAAATAATGAATGAAATTTTCGAAAAACTTATAAACATTTCATCGAAATTTCACTTGTACGCTGATTAACACTACTGCTACTAATTAACCTTAATTTTTAACAAATGGCACTACTGGCTTGAATCAATTCAACGTTACAGTATATTTTCGTGACAGATAAGGAAGTTGCAAGAGTAGTTTGAATTACCGGTACTTGTAAAAACTTGATAAAAAGAAGATGATCTGAAATGGACCGATATTTCAGTGCATAATAGGGAACATAATGTTTGTTAACGTGGATAATTTACGGTGTCAACGTTTGTGTGCATATGTACAGGACATGCAGTACAATAATTATTATACGCAAAATTACAAACATATTATGCGGCTGTATTATGGCAGTGTCAAAGTCTTTCGCGGCGTTAATTTTTTTTTAAAATTATGATAGATGTTCTATGCATATGCTGTAGAACGCATAAGCTAAGTGAAAACAGTAACAACTGCATCAAAAAAAAACCTCTGTTAACTGGGTGAATGAATCCTTTTAATATTTGATGTGAACATTTGAAAAGTACTGTACTGTATAGTCACGTTTTTCAAGCTCATTACAAATCAAACTTTCGACTTTTAACTTGGGTTTTAATCGGGTGTCGTCGGTAGTTGTACGAAATAACAATTCTGCAAGTTTTGACGATTTTTGCCTGATAACGATATTTGCGAACCAAACGAAAAATTTTTTTGATTGGCAGCTCAATGAATTTATTCATCAACAAATCGCGCATACAGACACAACATGCCTCTATTTATATTAACGATCGACCGTCAATTAGCCACTTTCGTTTTTGTACTTTTCAAACCATCTTATGCATGAGCAAAACAGGAACATCGTATTTCAGTCTCATTTGTGTCCACACCATATCACATTTTTGTTATCAAAAACTAAAAATACCAAGTAAAAGCGGGAGAATTTTGACATGTACCCTACTGTAATTTACTACCATCATGTTATGCCTGAATTACTCCCGCTAATTTTATTCCATCGTTTTTGCGATTATATGAAAATGATATTCTGAATATCATTTTTGTATATGCTGACCATATTTATAAATATTGATATAACTAGTTCGAATCTTTAATTGTTAATAGCAATGCGGTTAATTAGGGGAAAAGGAATGTCTGTATTTGATGGTGAGAAATAGTCAAGAATTAAGCGATAGTCTTTGACTATACTGCCCATCTGTTATAACAATCTCAATGCACAAACTTTATTATGTATACATATAAAAAAAAATATATATATATATAATTATTATAATTCTAATTTCTTCCAACACTTTCATCGGAAATGAATGATATACAGATATAATATTTAGACACTTGCGTAGTGTAATAATGTTTTAGACTAAAGAGAGATGTAGCATTACTTTTGGTGGAATTTGAGGCGCGAATTAAGTACAGAACTCAAAGAGTAAATCATTGACCATTTTTTAACTGCTGATATTGAAAAATATTGTTTATTCAACCTTTTTTTCTTATGATTTAATCAAAAATGTTTTTTTTTTTATATAATTTACTATTTTTAGTTCAAAGATACTAAAGGTATAAAAGTAATTTTATTTTTTAGAAGTTTAAATGTATTTAACTTCGACATCTTATAATAATTACGATTATTACTAGTGCCAATTTAATTGTTAATAGGTTTAATTGCGCCACCATAAACGTTCAGTTTTCCATCGACGAGTGATAAATATTACTGTATTTTAAAACTTTTAATTTAACAAGTTATTCTGTTAATAAATTCCACAAATGAAATTTTTTTTGTCGATTAAACTAAAATAGTGCAATCATATTTGTTGAATAAATGAATAGTTGGAAGTTTTCTGTACTACATACAGTATTGATCGATATTTCATAAATTCATGTACTGTATTATAAGGGTTTACTAAATACTTTAAAACACGATTTGTTATAAGCGACATCATTTTATAAGTAATAAAATGCTTTTTTTAAGTAAGTTATTTGTAACTTAAGGATAGATTTTGTGCGATATATACTGTAGCTAAATGAGTTTAACATATTTTAGCCATTTAATGTACAGTATCTAGTTTAACTTGTAAAATACTAAATTGACGTTGCAAATGTTTTTTTTTTTTTAATTCTTAGCTAAATGATCGGTGGTCTCAAATTCCCAACCACATTAAATAAACTATTGGAATATTAGATCTTGTTTCTTAAAGTTGAGACCATTGAAAACAACTGACTGGAAATTACTGATCGGATCATAAAGCCAACAAACTACGGTATTTCTATCTAAAAATGTGCTAAAATCATTTTGAGGTCCTGCTGTATATTACATTAACTTTTTTGGGAAAACAATATACAAGGTTACGTAAAACGATCTGTACACTAATATTGTAATTTTAGATGCAAACGAATTATATTGCGCCATAATTACTACAGACTTTTATTAGAGTTAGTTAACGTTACAACACGGTGTACAAATAAGCTTTGACAAGGCTTTTAATTTAAAAGTCCTTGGTTTTGATAGATCTACACAATTCTCATCCTCTGAACCGGTATTTACTGTACGAAACGATAGAGATAGATAATGCAAAACTTACGTACAACAACGCATGCGCTATTGGTGTTTTCCGGTTCCGTTATAGTAATGACGTATAAAAATATTTTTTGGTTGAATATTTCGAGCAACGTGTCCACCGGTTGCTCAAAATTTTAGACCGTCTCGGCCAACATTGGGCCCAGAATCTAAAATGGTGTTACAAAAAGAGTTTATTAGTAGGGCAGAAGATGTAGCCGATCAGGTAAATTAAGTAGTTTCGAGGTATTTTATTAAAACTCTAATATAATGCAGTACAGTAAATGCTATGCGCAAGATCGTTATGATCCGATATTAAACCCAGCAGGCTGGTTCAATAAGTCAAATTTATATGGATAAGAAATTTTATATTGAGTTAAAGGTTGTTTACAAGGTTGTATTAAGTTACTGAATGATAATTAATAAACTTGTACATCAGTGGTGGTTAAATATGTGCATCTAGAAGAAGATGAACCGATGAAGTGGCATGTTTGTGTTCTAAATTGAATGAAAGCCAGCGTGTCAAAATTATTTATTGATCATTTATCTTATCAATTTTAGTTATCTGTAACTTTCGGTACTTTAAATTTGTTTGTATAAACGCGTTAATGTTGTAGCTTTTTGTTGCAATTTTCGATGATATTCTTTAAAATTTTAATGTCATCCGATCCTTTGCATAACATAATAACGATGTGATGGTCGATATTTAGAACTGACAACGTGAAGCTAACTCTACGTTCTTTCAAATTTGTTTAAAGAAAGAATAGTGTAGAATTTACAGGGCATTAAACCGTTAAAATTTTAAAAAACTTATCCATATCCAGTTTGGCAGCTTTGCTTGTGCATTCAGGTTTTGTCCAAAGAACCCTTTGACGAACGTTGACCTATTTTATATCGAGTAGATATGCTCAAGTTATAGCATATTATTGTAATACCTAGTTTTGTTTTCAAGTATTTTTGTGCAATTTATTTTTAAATATTATTATTAATGGGGTTTATTTAGGTTTTAAGACGTGGAAAACATGTTCTTCCTCATTTGGCACGGTTGTGCCTTATTAGCACATTTCTAGAAGATGGAATTCGAATGTGGGTGCAATGGAAAGAGCAGAGAGAATATATGGATATATCATGGGGCTGTGGTTGGTTTCTTGCGACGATGTTTGTTGTCATCAATATGGTTGGTCAGATCGGTGGATGTATAATGGTATTGGTTAGATTTCGTGTCGGAGCTGCGTGTGGTTTACTATTTGGCATAGTAATACTACAGGTAAAGTAGCATTGAATTAATCTTTCTAGTTGTACAGTATGTGTTTTATTACTATAATAATATTTTGCTTTTATATTCAGGTTATTGCTTATAGCATTTTATGGAATGTGGAATTTTTGTTCAGGTAATTTAAGTGATCCAATATTGTTTTTATCTATTTCTCTGCGATCTTCTGTTTATTTTAGAAATATTGCACTCATTGGTTCGCTGTTATTGGTTTTGGCTGAAAGTAGAGTTGAGGGAAGAAGTCTTTTTGCTGGGGTACCATCAATTGGTGATAACAAACCGAAAAATTACTTGCAGTTGGCTGGACGTATTTTGATCGTGTTTATGTTTGTCACCTTATTACATCTTGAGGCTTCACCTCTTCAAATTCTTGTAAATGTTATCGGTTCAGTTCTTATGCTATTAGTTACTATTGGTTATAAGACAAAGTTATCTGCACTGATTTTAGTTGTATGGCTAACATTACTAAATTTCTACCAGAATAATTTTTGGAGTATTCCATCACATAAGCCAATGAGAGATTTTTTAAAATACGATTTCTTCCAAACTTTATCTGTCGTGGGAGGATCACTAATGATCGTATCATTGGGTCCTGGTGGAGTTTCGATGGACGCTCACAAAAAGAAATGGTAGTACTTCAAAAAAACTAAATGTAATGATATATTTATAGCGTTGCTTTAACTGGGTGGTAGGAAATTATACATCTCCAAAACGTCTTCTTAAGTTTATTTTACGTGCGATCTTGAATGAAGTACTGTATGTCATTTTCAAAATTAACCATTGCGCAACATGAAACTTTTATCTGTGCAAGTTATAAAAACTTGAACATGCATTAAATCCCCTTTATATCTGCGATAATTTAATTAAAAAATTATTTTTGCTTTCCCTCAAAACGAGCATTTTTTACTGAACTTGTGCAGAAAGAACGAACCCATAACTAAATAGTATTTGCAGCCAGGCAATAATGTTTATCATACCCACTTGGTAGAAATATATTGGCAAGGACTACATTTTCAATTTAATTATAACTTTTCTAAAACGTATTAAAAGTTATCCAGTTATTTTTTTCCATAAAATTGTATTTGAATTGTTGCTTTATAATAACCTATAAGTGTTATCATCTCTGTCGATTTTTGATTCATCTGGTGATTTTTGTATTTTTGCTCGGGGTTTATTCATTTATTAACTAATTCTACCGAAGGTATGTTATGATTACAATTACTGTTAAGATCTTTTAGGTAATATTATTCCTATTTTATTAAGCGTATCAGGATGTTAATTATATTCATTGTAGCTGTAACTTAACTTCGTATTTTTGTTTGGATTATTTTAACTAACTTGTATTAACTTATCAACAAAATGATACAGTTCGAAAAGGTTTTCAAGGCGCACAAAGGATGAAAGTATGGCATAACTACGTGTTGGACAAAAACGAGCACAAGTAGGAAAAATGTAGGAAACACTAAAATATTTATTATTGTTTTGTCTCGTTATTTCCCGGCCTACATTACTACAGTAACACGAATTATTCTACAGTTTATTAAAAGTTCTAAACAAAATTGATTATATTATGCAATACATTTTAAGGTTAAAATTTATAATTCTGTATTTATAGTATATTCCTCTCATGTATAACTTCATGTAGTGATTCTCAGTCATTTTTCTACGTGTGCTGGTGGCTTCCTTCTTGCGAATTATAGCAAAAGATGATGAGATACTGTATCATGGTAAATTTTAAAAATAAATTGATTGCGGTATTATCAAAGTTAGTGACGGGAACCCAAATATGAAACGCCAAGATTTAGCTGCACCAATTTTGCGAACTGGCTACTATAGTATAATAATTACAGTACCGGTACAGTACTGACATTAGCTTTGGCACAGTTGCCCCGGGTGTATTCGTACTGTGGCAGTGGTTGGGAGTCCACAATTGGTTGATGATTTCTGATGCGTACCAGATTATTGTCACGACACTCTATGCTAACAAAGTAGAGGTTGAGAACCAATGGTTTACTTGCTATCCGTTATCTAGTACGAGTACACTATCCGAGTTATCCAATCTCATATAAAAGAACAGGCGCCTGGTTGTCGTTAACAAACAGGGATTATAGAGGCGGGTCGTTGTTCGGTTAAGTAGAGTCGGAAGTTCTACTCTAGAGCATCTCTCTGTGCTGGAAACAAAGCTTTGGAAAACGCCTTTTGAACTAAAAGCTTTAGACTACGCATTGTGGTTGCATAGTAAGGGGTTTCATTGCAATTATAATTAATTATCTTAACATACATTTCGATCAATTAGCTCGGAAGTTAATATATTTAAAAGAATGGTATCTGGATTTGTAACTTGCGGTCCTAATGAAGCGTTGGTTGTATCGGGTATGTAGTGCATGTTTATGTAATTATATGACATTAAGCTTTGTCCTTGTCATTTATAGTTATACTGTATAGCGAAGCACTTATTTTATATTCAGTAACATTACTTACGCTAAGCTTTGGTTTTTTATTTTTAAAGTATTTATATTGCAAGCACTTGATGTCATTTAAATTAAGCTGTTTATTTGTTAGGATGTTGTCATTCAAAGCCATTGCTTGTGCCCGGTGGAAGAGCTTTTGTGTGGCCTTTTGTACAGCAAGTGCAACGGTATATTACATTGCAATTTCTTTTGAACCAGAATTCAGTGAGATGTTACTTTTAGAATTTCTTTGAATACTATGACATTAGTGGTTGAAAGTCCAAGAGTATACACTAATCAAGGTGTTGCAATTTCAGTGACTGGTATTGCTCAGGTAAATAATTGTCAGTTTGGTGTAAAATTATAAATATATGGGCATAGTGTCAGTGTTTTTGATGTAATGTAGGTAAAAATCCAAGGACAGAATGAAGAAATGTTAATGATGGCTTGTCAACAGTTCCTTGGTAAAAAAGATGAGCAGATTCGTCGAATTGCTTTGGAAACTTTAGAGGGACATCAGAGAGCTATTATGGGAACAATGAGTGTTGAGGTACTATTGTAATTATTAATGACATAATTGAAAGTTTTGTACTTACCGGTAACTATAGAGCCAACTGTTATTTTAACGGTACTGTATATTAGATGGTATTGCAAAGTAATTTATTTAATTTTTTCTACATTACCGGTATCTATTTTGTTTACGTTACTTACTAATGCTGTCTTAATTCATAGTCTACTAATTTTAGTGATTTTGGTTTAAGTCGTAAATTATGTTCATATGCGTGATCGAATTTTGTTGGTTAATATTAGGATATTTATAAAGACCGAAAGAAGTTCTCCAAACAAGTGTTTGAAGTGGCATCAAGTGATTTGGTTAATATGGGAATTACAGTGGTTTCCTATACCATCAAAGATATTCGTGATGAAGAAGTAAAATAATTTAATAGCATTTTCATTTCAAATTTATTAGCTTCACGTTGTTCTTTAAGGGATATTTGAAAGCTTTAGGAATGGCGAGAACTGCAGAGGTTAAACGTGATGCCCGTATAGGAGAAGCAGAGGCAAAGCGTGATGCAACGATTAGGGTAGGATTATAGGTTTATATTATGCGTTAAACAATTAACTTTTTATGTTAATTTAGGAAGCATTAGCCGAAGAAGAGCGTATGGCTGCCCGATATCACAACGATATAGATATTGCTAAGGCACAAAGAGATTTTGAATTGAAAAAAGCATCTTTTGATATGGAAGTTCAAACTAAGGTTCGTTTAACTAGTACAGTATCTTAATTTTTTGATGTCTTATTTGATGGCATTCGGTTATGCTAGAAAGCAGAGGCTGAGTTGGCATATGAACTCCAAGCTGCAAAGACAAAACAGCGTATTAAAGAAGAACAAATGCACATCAAAGTTATTGAGCGTTGTCAGACCATTCAGGTTGAAGAACAAGAAATTATGAGACGCAGCAAAGAACTTGAAGCGATTGTTCGCCAACCAGCTGAAGCCGAAAGATACCGATTAGAAAAATTAGCAGAAGCAAACAGGCAAATATATGTTTTTGATATATACAGTATACTGCAGTTTAATATATATATATTTTTTAATTTACCGGTAATTTAATTTTAAATGATTGCATTTTCAGAAATCGTTTAATTTTAGAGGCACAAGCTGAAGCGGAAGCGTTGAGGGTAAGTTTAAGCTCTAAAAGTTTTTAATTTGACTTTCAAGTTACTCTACTCTTAAATATGAGTATTCATTATTGGATTATTGATCTGAGTTTATTATTTGTCAAATAAGGTTAAGGGAGAAGCTATGGCGTTTGCAGGTATTTAGTGTTTTATTTTCCTAAGACGTTTTAAACAAGTTTTGTTGTTTTTAGTTGAAGAAAAAGCTAAGGCTGAAGCAGAGCAAATGGCAAAGAAAGCCGATGCTTGGCGCGAGTTTAAAGATGCTGCATTGGTTGATATGGTTTTAGAAACTACACCAAAGGTCGATTATTTTATTGGTATTTACTTTTTATTGACAATGGACTAATATCAGTATTTTATACAGATCGTTGCTGAAGTGGCAGCACCACTTAGTCAGGTGAAACGTGTCGTAATGGTTTCCAGTGGTAAAGGTGAAATTGGTGCTGCTAAGTTAGCTAGTGAAGTGCTCGATATTGTCTCAAAAGTGCCTGAAGTTGTAAAACAACTTACAGGAGTTGATATATCAAAACTTAGAGGATATGGACCAGGTAAACTTTCTTCTGTCCACTAAGATTGTTAAAACCTGGATCGATATCCACAGTTTATAGGAAAGGTATTTTATCAGTGACAAGACTTAAGGCTATTAACAAATCAGTTCACTGAAATAAGTGTATGGGATTAATTGAATTTTACGATTAAGCTACAACTACGAGATTAATATGTTTGTTTTATATGTGACGTTAATAATGATTGTAGTATTGCTTTCAATTTATTCTTTTGAGCTTTTACTTAGAGACTGCACTGCATTAAGCATTCATAAGTTGAAAAATCTGATTGCAAAAGTACATGACTTAGTTTTATTTTTGGTTATTAATTTGTGTTTTATTATGATTATCAATGCAACGTCAATATCTTTTTAAATTTCGTATTTGGGTTTTATGAATGCTGTATACCAAATTTAGTATTCAGTTAGAAAACTTGTCAAATACTTGAAAATATTGACTACGATTAATAATTATAAATTTTTCTGATATATTATTTTAAAATATATTATATTTTTTTTATTTTCTTAAGTTAGTTGTTTACAAGAATTATGGAGGCCAAATCTATTAATCGAATCTGCTTTTTAGCATCGACTTTATTACTGTATTATAATTTTACTAATATTGTATGATATAGCGTAGTTTTTTACACTGGTACATTTTTAAATCATTACAAAATAATGTTTTAACATCTGTAACTGATACATGAGTATTAATGTTATACACGTTTTTCTATACTTAAATATGTTAAGTTGCATTTAATTTTGAAGATTAAATTGAGACCAATTTGCAGCATAGACATAACATGTTTGAAATCTCCAAATGCGGGATAAAGAATGCAAAAACATATTAAAAAAACCACTTACATTCTTCAAAGTATTAACTAAAACGCAAAATTTGAAAGTATTGAAAATTTTAAAATGACTTCCGTGAACTACTTTATATTGTTACCATATTTTTATACATTTATTTCAGTACAAATAGATTTATCAAATGACTGGACCAAAGTATACTGCATGCAGTCTATTAGATTGAAATTTTATAATTTTGTTTAAGCTAATCAGTGTTGCAGAAAATTTTATAGCTTAAATTTATTTTATTTGCGTTAAAATCGATATGAAATTACAAGCTTTGCTTCTTTCAATAAATATATAGTATTTAACAGCAACACTAATTTAGTCGTCGAAAGGTCTTCCTTATAAAAATCAGGAAAGAAAAACATTACTGTACTTGCATGTTATATTTAAAAATTGCAACTTGTACTAGTATTGTGGCTCCTTTTCAACCAATTATGTAACAAACGTGATTTTTATTATATAACAGTTTCTAACGTTTTGATAACATTTTGTAATTTTTGTATCACGGAAGCTCTAAACAAACCCTGAAATTGAAGTGGTTGCTTGTTCATAATAAATGGATACTTCTAACCTGTTGATTTCGTTTTAAACCGTGATAATACGTTAGTTTTTGCTTTCTTGTTATAATCACCAACTTCATCTTTTCCTTTTGTTTCCCTAACTCGTTTCTAAAAATACAGTATAATTATGTAATTAAAACATACCGTAATAAATAATTATGATAAAAGATTACTTGTCGATGCTCTTCATGTTGGATTGCTTTATGTTTTAGACTTTTAAATGATTTCTTAATATCATGGTCCATTTCGGTAACGGGCTAAATTTATAAAGATAATATATTTATAATCAATATTTTACTTTTTATTACAAAATTACCGTCGTATTATCCACGATCGTTTTGTTAATTGAAACTGGATCTAGTGCAATCATCTCTGGCTGAATCTAAAGCAAAACATTAAAAAATTAAGTACTATATTCAGAATGTGGAATCTTATAATGCATGTTACGCAACCTTTTCTAAAAGAGCTTTCACTTCAGCTTCTTGCCGTTGGGACTTTGTTTGGAATGGGTTATTTTCTAAAGTATCAAAATTAGGCTCCCCTGCGCCTGGTACTAATATGCTACTAAGTCCACATTGATGACCAATTCCTAAAACATCTTCAAATGGACAAAACGCCAAATCAGATATTGGGTAACCAACTCGATAAGACATATATGGCGATGCATCATTTGTCGTACAGCAATCTTTATATATCTAAAAATTTTCATTATTAATTATTTATAATCTTAAGCAATGCACTAAATCTTCCTTACTTGAACACTGTCTTTCGTTGCCAGGGCCAATAAACCTTGCTGACTGAACTTAGCTCTAGTCGCACTTTGAGGTATACGACACGATTTTAAACATTTATAATTTCTCAAATCCCATATTTTAAATGTCCGATCAGCTGCAGTCGTTGCTAAATATCGGCCACCTTGTTCCACAGTGACATCAGTAAGAGGTGCGGAATGACAAAACATAGTTGCCAATGCGTTTTTCACACAGGGAGCCCACATGCTTACAGTTCCTAATTTTTAAAAGTAAATCAAAAATAAAAATCGATAAAACTGTTTTTATAAAAACATATTAAATACCTTTTGACGTTCCTAACATCATCACTGCATTGCTCGGGTTTTGAGTCATTACATTAAGTTTTCCTAAATGAGTATGTGTACTACTTATCAATTTTCCTATTGAAATATCCAGCCAACTTAAATATCCATGATCATTCTAAACAATATGCATTAATAACAGTTTAAATAACTTAAATTATTTAATATCTTACTGAAGCGACTAGAAGAAAGTGGTATGGAAGAAACTCCAAGTTTAAAACTCGATGCAACTGTTTTATACAGTGAATCTCGACTCCTTGTTTATCATATATATGAACCCACTTTTTTTGAGCTACAGCAAACATGACATCGTGATGCAACCACGAAACATCATGAACACTTTCTTGGACATTCATTTCACAGATAAGTTTTTTTGTCATCCAGTCTATACATGCTACATGCCCCATTTGGCCACCGATTAACATATGTCTGCCATTTTTTAAATAATCCACTCGATATGGCCCAAACTCATTAAGTTTTAAATCAAATCTCTACGGGAAGAGATTAAAATATATTACATGACAATAATTTAATTAACGACATTTAAATGAAATCGAAAAAGTAACCTTTGTCGCAGATACAATGTCAACTTGATTTTTGATTTCATCTTGTTTAATATTCCAAGTTTCTTCTCCGTCATCTGGCTCGATGTAACCGGCTTCTTCTTGTAATAAAATCTTCGAACTTTTAGTTTGCTGTTTAGCAAATATTTTTTCTGTTGCTTTTCTTTGAAGTTGTTTTTTCGGCAGTAAATCGCGAATGATAGAGCGCTGAAAACAACATTCGGTTCAATCGCTAATAATTAAAACATTGCACATTAAAAAAAACTTACTGGCTTATTTGTTGGGTCCATTTTTATAAAGAAAAAACACTATTCAAACAAAAAACATTAAGTGAAATTAGCACGTGGTAAAACACCAGCGCAGTATCTTAAATCGTAATCAACTTTCCAATATGCACGCAAAAGTACGGTACTCACGCTGTAGCCTGTCTCTACTGTTGTTCCTTAATCACTCGCTACTTCCGGTAGTAGCGTTGCTAATGTATGCTGCCGCGAAGATCAAGCAAGGCAAGATATTTTATTAGGTTTGCTCAACGCAAACTCATTCCATGAGTGGTGGGAACGCGTCAGATATTTTCCACTAACGAATCTAAAAATTACGCGTAACCAGTAATGACGCGCTAAAAAGGAGTCGAATAATAGCGTGGTCTCTTTCTGACGCATACTTTTACGTAACTCCTATTTGCATAATTTACTTTAGCAAACCTTATAACATAGTTACTGGCAATAACCTTGATTTCACATACCGGCATTGTATTTATCAGCTGATAAATACCGTATGTGAAATTATTACTAGAATACCGGTATAGTATTGTAATTTGCTTTACCCAAACAGCCTTTTCGATTCCAAAAATTCTTATCGATCACATACTTTTTTTTTGCGGTTTTATATAAATAGGTACTGTATATAAAATTGGAAAAGCGAAAACTGCGTGTATGCATTTTTTTATTTTAAGCGAGTTCGGGTTAAACGCATTCGGGATATCGTTATTTATTGTAATTTTTTAAATTAAAATTTAAAAAAAGTTAAATTTGGCGCCCTCGGTCAAAGTTGGGCCTCTAACAGTTGTTAGAATGGTCTGAATGGGAGTGACGCAGCTGCGCATACCGGTGACAATTTTAGAAAGGTTTAAGTAGGACATGACACAAAAAAGGTTGGGAAACGCTGGTCTTCACTCTACAGTCACGCGCCTATGAAGCGCCAAAAACTCACGTGACTGAAAATGGCGAATCACATTACAGTTACTGTGGAAAAGATTGTTGTTCATAATGGATGTGTTGATGTACCCTGTTTTTTGACTCTTTGTTTGAGCTATGGGTTGATCATTTCAACTCGGTCTGATAAAATTAGTGTTATGTTCAGTTGATGCTAACCAATTTTATTTTTTTTTAAATATTTTCAAAATAAATAAAGTTAATTTAACTATAATGAAAATAATGGACTAGAAAAAAAATGTGAAAAGTATGATCACGTGATGTATCCCGACCAATCAATGATAAAGAATTATAAAGTGGCGTATAAAAAGACTAAAGCTCGAGTTGCGGAGAATTGATGTTCAATTTCAATGGATGTAGTTTGGAAAATAATCGTGCCGAATTATGGATAATATTGACCATCTGGTCATACAACGGTGTTTTTCTACGTCGGAGAACATCAATAAAGGGTACTGTGCGCATTTTTTTCCATTTAATGTGACTTTGAAGTGGCTGTAGTGCTAAAAATTGTGTGGCAAGGCAAATCGCTATTGAGCTACCGTCGGCCATAGTTAAACGTCTAGGGTAAAAAGAAAGAATACAACGATAAATTCACGCGCTTTGTAATGAGACCTGTGATCTTTAAAGAATTGAAGGATTTGCTCTTTAAACTGAGGTAGTTATGCTGATTATGTTGAAAGTTTAATTTATGCCGAAAAATATGAACTGTAATGATAAATTTTGAGGGAAAGGAATGTTGGAATTGGCGTTGGTGAATTGCGCGCAAACCGCCATGTTTAAGTGATGATTTTTATTGAATACGGGCAAGGTTTGGAGTAGATTTCTTTATTATGTTTAGCCAAATTAATTTAGTAATACACTTGAAAGTCTTACGGTAAACTGTTTTTAAGATTTTATATTATATAGTTAAGTAGCATTACTACGAGCATTAGCTACAAAGAGTTTGAGAAAAGGGCTGTGTATCCATGCTTGAATTCCATTCAATTTAAACAAGAGGACGCTATGTGAAGGTTGCTATGAATTTTGTTTTACTTTGAAATAGAATTTCTGATGGTATTATCAAATATAGTAGCTACAGTATAATCACATTAGAAAAGGAATTACAGTATTAAATAAGTCATTCGGTAGCTTAATCGTTGGTTTGAGCCTTGCATCAACGGCAAATTGTTTTAACCGCGAAACCTCAAACAAGGTGTGGAAACAAGCCTTGTTTTTTGTACAATCATGTTCGTTACGGGTAGCATTATTATAACGGAAGGTTTACGTTGTCTGGCGTGTAGAGATTCTTAGGACAACAATATTTATAGTCATTATAATGTAAACTTATCTTGTGATAAGGGTATTCTGAGTTTGTAGCAATTATAACGCGATTTTGTGAGGTTGGGATATTTAATCAACAGATATGGTGTGGCGCCAAATTGTGGAATAAGCGGGCTCGTGTTTTACGTTTCTTATCTATCTTACTATTTTGTAATGTTTAGGGATTTTGTTTTTCGTTCTAGCCAAATTTATTTGATATGTTCTCATGTCCTATTGGGGTTTTAATTGACCTTTTAATTAGATTATTTTCTGGGAGGTTTGTTCTACCTGTAGTGTAATGGACCTTAACTGTAACGTGCACATGTTTTGAACAGTATTAACACGAGGTACATTTCTATTATGGCAACTTTTTCTTGAATATTTTGAAGTACTGTATGTTCATCTGCTTAATGCATAAAATGAACCACAATTTCAATGGCAATATTACTAAAAAGAAGTATTGATATGGGAATTAAGTTCTCCGATTTTAAAAAAAATCGTTACTTGTTATATTTTTTTATTGTTTAATCGTTTTCAACATCGCTTTGGCGGTGATATCATGTATAGATTATACTATGTAATTATATTCTTGAATAAAAAGTTTCGTTCTGGTGGATTTTTTAATTAAATTGGTACCTAATTTAATTGAAAACTTCGTTTATTTGTAATTTATTTGTTAATATTAGAGATAAATGGAAAATAAAACATTAGATATATAATTTTGAATTTCGTAGTATAGAATCTCATAAATTTTTTTTGCAAAATTGTATAGAAATAATACAATTTGTAACTGGACATTAGCTACTAAAAACCTATTTTAGTACAACTGCGTGGAAGCTTATTTCTTGCCGAAATCGTGTTAAAACTAGTTCGTTTTCCGTTGTTTTATTGGCAAACCAATCACGGTAAAGAGAAGGGAAGCACCTGGCTACTGTTATTGTCACGTGGTTGTGAAAATTAGGTATAAGGTACGATTGAACCCTTCTTTTACGTTAGTTTCTGAGTAAAAACGTGGGTTCGCCATGCTTTAGCAACTTTTTGACTTCTCACAACGTACTTATATTACGTTAGTGTTTATCAGGTATTTGGTTCATATTCTGCAATACATATACATTATGTCGATTTGAGTAAAATTATAAATTGTTTAATCATTTGTTATCAAATTTGACTACATTGTTGTCTTTAATCGTAGGTTTACTTGCCGGGTCATGTAAACTTCTGTTTACTTATTTTGTTGGGTATATCATGGATAGCGGATTAGACGTGCCAAGGTAACAAGTTTACCATATTTACACTGTTTGAAGCATAATAATTAATTACTGTTTTATAGAAACTCGGTTTCTCAAGATAGTGGACGTTCTGGAAACTCAAATAACGTAGTAAGTATCGTGATTGTTTTATGATTGTAAATACTAGTAAGCCTAAATTTTAATCTTAATTAGCAAAACTCAAATTCAAATATGACGGTGAATCCTCCAGAAAGAGATGAGCCAGTTTTGGCGCCGGTTGACGGTGTTGTTCGGCCTCCTTGTGTTCCCTCGTCAAATCGATATGGCCGAAATACCAATCATTTGCAATACTTGCTCAAAACAGTCATTAAAGCCGTATGGAAACACAATTTTGCGTGGCCTTTTTACGAACCTGTGGATGCGATTAAGCTGAATCTGCCAGTAAGTAACTTAAATTTATGATTATAAATCTGCAAACTTAAAGAAATGAATTTATTATTTAGGATTATCATAAAATAATTAAGCAGCCTATGGATCTGGGAACGATTAAAAAACGGCTTGAGAACATGTACTATTTTTCTGGAAAGGAATGTATAGAAGATTTTAAAACAATGTTTACGAATTGTTATGTATATAATAAACCTGGAGAGGTTAGTATGATACATTTTTGGTTGAATTAACCGTTAACGTTGATAATCTATTTGGTTATCTTAGGATGTAGTACTTATGGCCCAAGCCTTGGAAAAGCTTTTCTTAACTAAAGTTTCTCAAATGCCGAAAGAAGAATATGAAATACCGCCTCCAGCTTCTAAAGGTAGTGGTCTGAAAAAGAACAAAAAGAGAGGACCTCCACCAAAAAGTAAAATGTTTTAGATCTCGTTTAATAATTGTAATAATTTGCAATGTTTAATGTAGATGTTGGGTTATCAATGCCGTCACCAGTTCCAGGTCTGCCACTTAGTTCAACTACAACAAATTCTAATCCAGTAAGCGCGTCAGCTCCTATCTCAACTATGCCTTCAGGTATACTTGGCAGCACAGCGACGACGACAACAGGATCGCAGGGAACATCAGCAAGCGCGACTACAGCTACTGCTTCTTCCTCTGCATTGAACAAAGTTGTTCCAGTTAATAATTCGCTTGTGCATCCTTGTGTGACAATGTTGTCTGCTGCGGCAGCAGATCCACCTAACGCAACTCCTGCAAGTTCAGCGTCTTTACCTTCGGCCAGTTTTCCGTCAGATGTTTCATTAGATGGACAATTGCAGAATTCTGCTATGGGACAAACAACTTCGTATCAAGCCGGTGTTATTCCTCCTGCTGCACCAGCTAAAATGAAAAAAGGTGTAAAACGGAAGGCAGACACTACTACCCCAACAGCGAATACAAATTACATGCCTCTGTACCAACCAAATACTGAACATAAACCACCAAAGATACCTGCGCGGAGAGAAAGTGGAAGGCAGATTAAGAAGCCCACTAAGGATTTACCAGATTCTCAGGTGGTGGTTTATATAGCAGTTTGTTAGTTAATGTTCATATTTCAGTTGTTTTAACAAAAATGGCAGTATTTTTTACGAGTATATTTCGTTTATGTGTTTTTATCAAAGTATGACGTTTCAGTATGCAGCTTAAGCATTGCAGTGCAAATTGAAGAAACATACTTATTAAACAAACGATACTTAATTGGGTTAATGATTTTTTTATTAGCCTCAGCACAGTTCCCAATCAAAAGAGAAGTTAAATGAGCAACTCAAATTTTGTAATGACATCCTTAAAGAATTGCTCTCCAAAAAGCATTCAGTAAGTTGATTTTTTTATTGTTGGATTCGTTGTGAGACTGAGTTACTTAAAGAACTGAGAAAAAAATGTTAATTCACAATGTTTCTATTATTTTGAAGGGTTACGCGTGGCCGTTCTATATACCTGTAGATGCAAAGTTATTGCTTTTACATGATTATCATGATATCATTAAGCATCCCATGGACTTGGGAACAGCGAAGGTAAATTTGTTATTTACAATCGCTTTATGTCGGTTTTTTTCTAATTTATGATAATGTTAGACCAAAATGGATAACAGGGAGTACAAAACAGCTGCAGAATTTGCCGCCGACATACGGTTGATATTTACAAATTGTTACAAATACAATCCACCAGATCATGATGTAGTGGCAATGGCGAGAAAATTACAAGTAAATAGACTTAAATTTGAGACAAAATTCTGTAACTAATTTAATTTTCTAGGATGTTTTTGAAATGAGGTATGCAAAGATTCCTGATGAACCTACTCCCAGCATTCCAGAGACTCAAAGCACCCCAATTAAAACGGAAGGTACTACAAGTAGCAGCTCAGCATCAAGTAGTAGTGGTAGCTCTTCAAGTAGTGATAGTGAAGATTCAGAAGATGAACGAAATCGTAAAGTAATACAGTTGCAAGAACAGGTAGGTGCAATTCTTTTAAAACCTAAATTTTGTTTACTCCTTAATGATGAAACCACATGCGCGTCAACTGAGGTTAGATATGATAACCTAGTGTAAGGTCATTTTCGCATGTTTTGTGCGAAAATGACTATTTGCTATGGTCATTTTAACCAAGGATTATTTTATTCTCTGATACATTAGTTATCATTGTTTCTATATATATCGAATACGTACTTTTATTTATGGAATTTGTTTTTGTAGCTGAGACAAATTCAAGAGCAAATGCAAATGTTGGTTCAAGAAAATCATAGAAAAAAGAAGAAAAAGGATAAAGATCCCAGGGAAAAAGAAAAGGACAAAAAGAAAAAGAAGGACAAAGAGTCAAAAGATGTCAAAGATATAAAGCCGCCGCCAGAACTAAGTGCTCAGCCACCTGTTGCGAACAGTTTGCCTCCTACAGTAGAAATGAAATCGACGAAACCAGTCAAAGCAAAAAGTTCTGCGGGAGTTGGTACAAATGCAACGACAGCAGCCAAAACTCAAAACCAAAAGAATGCAACGTCTCAACCAAAACGTCAGAGATCTAGCAGCAAGTATGTATTAACATTTTTTTAAAATAAGAAAGTATTTTAAAAGGTACTTTCTTAAGGTCTTCATCTAAGAAGTCAAAAGCTATTCCGCAACCTGCGTTTGATAGTGAAGATGAGGACAATGCTAAACCAATGTCGTATGATGAGAAACGTCAATTAAGTTTAGACATTAATAAATTGCCAGGTAACTTGATATCATCTTTATACGTGACAAATAACTTGGATTTAATAATTAAATCTGTTCATTTAGGTGATAAACTTGGACGTGTTGTGCATATTATACAGTCCAGGGAACCTTCTTTACGAGACTCAAATCCTGATGAAATTGAAATCGATTTTGAGACGTTGAAACCATCTACGCTTCGTGAATTAGAAGCGTATGTAGCGTCTTGTCTGAAAAAAAAACCAAGAAAACCTTATTGTAAGTTTTTGTTTTATTTTGATAGTGGTATCGCTGTTACATTTGTCTGAATATTGAGATATAGTTTAATGAGTTTGCATTAATCTCAGTATTTTCGGGTTTTTAAATAAAGTTTAGAGATTGTATATTACTTGATATAATTAACATTGTTGCATTATTATTGTTAACTAATGTTAATGTTTATTTTAGCATCAAAGAAACCGACTGGTAAATCAAAGGATGAACAAATGGCTGAAAAGAAGCAAGAACTAGAAAGGCGGTTGCAGGATGTCAGTGGGCAACTGGGTACTGCACCGAAAAAACCGCCGAAAAAAGGTAAGAATTTTGGTCAAATTACTATTCGTAGTTAACTTTAACTAATTTTATTGTTGTTAGAAACGGAGAAACATGTTGACGTCGTTGGAGGACCCAGTCGGTTAAGTGCAAGTAGCAGTAGTTCTTCGGATACCGATACCAGTTCTAGCAGCAGTTCAAGCAGCTCTTCAGACTCTAGCGATTCTGAGTCAGGTTAGAATCACATCCATATCCTCGCCTTCCGCATTCCCTTTCTGAACTCATCTCTGTTTAAGTCAGTCCGTTTATATTATACGTTTTCTTTAAATTACATTTATAACATGTCTCCACGACAATACAGTATTTAGGAAGTGGGGAGGTTTAGTGCTAATTTTGTAAAATGTAATTACGGGGTTGGATTCAGGAATTTTTTTTTGTATAATATAAAACAATCCCCGTGCCAAACTAAAGTTAAGTTAAATTTAACTAAGCTATTGTAAGGGTTTGAAGTTAAATCACCAGTTATTCACATAGCATTTTCATTTTTTTTACATCTGTTATCTAATGAAGGTCCCATTAAGCAGCCATGTAATTTAATACTTTTATGGCCTGTATTTATTAATGCATTTATTATAAGATAATGGTAGCATTCAAAAGCTTAACGCTACCCTTTTATTTTATTTTGCTTAGTATAACTTCTAATCGGTTATTTGTATGGGATCGAGGAGGGTGCGATATCTCGTAGAAAGTCAGGAAATTAAATGGAAAGTAAAGAATGGGGACAGGCTAGCCAAGGAGTGCAGCATGTGTTTTCATTGAGGCAGACCAGCCAGGTTGCCCCACCCTACCTAAGTTTTGTTTCAATATCTAAAAAATTTTGTGTTCACAGTAGCTTAAATGTTTTGGGTTATCTCAATGCGATGCAAGTCAGTTTTTTTTGTCTCTTGTGTTTTAGGGACTGGTAGAAATGTCAGGATGGTGCAAAATGGCGGTGGAAAGCCGAATCGGGTGGGGGTATTGACGTAATCGGAATGATATCAAGGCCTGTTTGTAGACTGCCTTCTTAATATTCTCGTATATTTGATTTAAAATATAACTATTTAAGTTCAATTTTAATTGTTAATACATCATCCTGAAAAAATAGGAGTAAATTTGAAATTGAAAGGCAGTAATGTTACTGTTTCTAAGTGGTCGTTGCACTCAGCTTGGCTGCTGGCCTCAAATTTCTTTAAATTTCCTAATTGTGTATTAAAAATGTTTAAAATGGCCGTTGACATATTACTGTCGCTTATTCTATTAATTGGGCCGGACGCCAGTAGTACAACTTGAACTGACTGCTTATTAATTACGTTTACATGTTTCTGGGAAATTCTTTAGTTAAGGTCTTAATTATAGAAAACCTATGATTGTGTCTTTGAATTTAAATGTACAATAGTTATGGCCGATGTTTTCCGAATATTGGTTTTTAAATTGTCGTATTTTCCAGCCTTTTGTACCTATACACTGATAATGTAGTACCATTGTATTTGGGTGTGAAATCGATTCTGATAGATTCAGTATAAATAATTTTACTTTTTTCAGTTAAATATATTGACAAACATCGACATTGAAAGAAAGTTTTTAAAAATTGATTTGCCAGCTTTTGATAAGGTTGAGCAATAACCACTGTTGTTGAGTAGGCTTTTGCGCTGTTTTCATATTTATTGACGAGTGTAATGGTTTTTTCTCATCCCTGCGCAATTTCTTTTTTTATTATTTTTTTTGCATAGTTCATCTTTCGGATTGTAAATATTTTCTTTGTGATCAGTAGTTTGTAAATTTATATCGTGTACCATTTCATTGTGTCCTTCTCGTAAATTGTATACATCATTTTACTGCCCACTTGAATAAAAATCTGGTGAGCGACTTTCTGAAAACACATGCTTGCACTCATGGCTTTCAAGATAGGCGTTTTGGGGATGGGTTGATGAATAATAATTTAAATAATGCGTAGGTTAATTTAATAATCTTAAATTAAGAGGTTTGTAATTTTTCAAATTTTCGTGTAAAACATGTGTTAATTACCCGTTTTCTTGGCAGCGGAACCCTTACGTAAAAGAGCAAAAGAAGCGCCTGTAAAGGTAAGACTATGATCATTTTAAGAATTGCGGGAACTTTGTTGAAATGTTAGTCGTCTTGAGAATGAGAGTTGCACGTCCAACTATACTTAGGATTAGATGTTCATATATTGCCTGAGTGTATATAAAGCTACAATACCAATTAGATTGCTAAATTTCGAAGTGTGAAAAGACACTAAACTTGTACGCAATTGCGTTACTTGGATAGCTTTATTTCTTTGTGAATTTTCATTACCATGTGCATAGCATTTTTAATTCTACTTAAAATTATTACGATTATAGGGCCAGAAAAATATTGGAATTTAAAACAGCTATATATTAAGTTTTGTGATATGTGTTAACATGATGGATTATGAAGCGTTACGCTTTTATATACCTTGATAGAGTTATGGTAATTTCAGAAGTGTGTAGGTCATAGTGTCATAGTTTAGGTTCTAAATAGTGGACAATCTTTGAAAAGACAATGAGAACATAGCGTGGAATGCTCACGATAGTAAAGTTGGTGACGGATTTTTGTAGATTATGTAGGAAAATAAGTAATTACTGTAAATCTTTTTCTTAAAATTATGAATGAAGGACAGTTCTTGGCAGGGGGTCTGCAAGACCATGTTTCCTTGAAGTTATTTTGCGTTTAAGGAGAACTAATTTGACGTGAGCTTTAGTTTGTCGAAAATACAAAGTTGTAATATGCCGTATAAACAAGAATTTCTTATTTTCCAGCTCATTTTAAAGGCTTTTATGTAGTGGCTAAAATTTACATATCTTACTGTATTACATTTTAGAAAGCTGTTATTTAAAGCAAGTTGGTATTAATATCGAGGCAGATATTTTCGAAATTCTTAATCGGTACAGTTGTCAACATTGTAAGGAAAAGCATAGTGATTTTAGTTTACAAATCTATTCAAAATGTGTTACAAGACCTGCCTTTATAATTATCTGGGTTTAAGTTTGGTGGTGTTATGACATGGTTTTGAAAGATTAAATATCACATAGGCGTTTAAAGTCAGTCAATTAGGTTAGGTCGCATAGTTATAGCAGTGCTTGCATTACATCAGGTGCCGCTGTTACAAAGTTTGTTATTGGACTTGCTTTAAACTTAAGCGGCACCTTGTTGTAAATATGTAACTGGCGGTAAATTTCAGTATTGCACATTGGTCGATTAGAACTAATAGAGCTATAAATGAAGAGCGACGTGTATAGCAGCTGTTTAACAATGATGGACTATCAGCAGGAACAGCAGAAACCTTTGAAAGTGCCAGATGCTCAATCTCAGCAGGTGGATGATGGACCTTATCAGCAATCTCAGTCGAGTACTGTTTCATCGGCCATTGTATCTCCATTAACTTCATTTCCTCCAGTGTTGGGTGCATCTTCGTTGGGTCCTCTTGTACACGATCAAGGTTTTTTTTTATTGATTTAACAAAAGTTATTTATCGCTAAACAAATTTTTTTTTGTTGTAGTTTCTCAGCCTGTTAAGCCAGCAGTGGTTGCCAGTCATAATCTTCCTCCTCAACCGGCAAGGCCAACAGCTACTGCTACAGCAGCTCCTGCAAAAAAACTAGTGCCAGCATTGCAGCCTTTACCTTTATCTACTGTCCCTGGAAAGCTACCTTATCGTGAAGAAGAATGTAAGTTGATTGTAAAATTAACGATTGAATAACTATACTAAAGAGAATTTTTGACAGGGATGAGTACTTCATTGGATTCCATTTCGCAACTTCCTTTGCAACATTTGCCATCAGTGGAACCTGTGTCGCCAGATTTATCTCTCTTAGATGATCCGACATCTCCTGAACTACCTCCTCAATCGACTGCTATGCACTCCGTTCCAAATTCAATAATGGTGAACTCTTCAGTTGCGTCACTCAGTGTTTCGATGTCCTCGCTTCCAGATTTTATGCCTGATATTCAATCATCGGCTATTCCTCCATATGTCAACCTACCATCAATGAATAAGGCCAAAGAAGCCACTATGCAGGGAATGAGTTTTGCTAATTCTCCTACTATGTGTTTGAATAATACTAGTCCTGTTGGAATTGTAGATAGTAAGTAGATTTCTGCTAAGAATTGTACTGTTTATATTTTTACTAATATAATGTTTATTATTTGATACTCATACTGATGTACATTATATTTAGACGCTGAAGGTGCTGACATGTTTCAAACTGGATTTTCAGATTTAGGTGAATTGGGAGGTCCTACAAGTCATTCCAGTTCATCTTTACTTAACGTACATTCTCCTATCACGACAAATGGAGAAAAGAAAGCAGACAGTAAAATTTCTACAGTGGCTTCTATTGTATCGAAAAAGGTTTTTTTTTTATTTTATTAATTGTACTCATGCGTGTTTAAATTTCAATTAGTAACATTATTCTTATTTATAGGATTTTAAATTAAAAAATGTTGGATCATGGTCGAGTTTGGCTTCATCTGCAGCTACAGGAGGTCCTAATGCTGGTTCCAAATCATCTTCTTCTGAATTATATCAGCAATTTAGGAAGCAGGCCAAAGAAAAACAAGATAGGGTTAGCTTTATCAAATTGTTATCAATAGAAATATCTTACATTTGATGGTATTTATAGCAAAGGCAAATCGAAGAGCAGCAAGAGTTGAGAAAAAGAGCTCGAGTAAATGCAGAAAAAGAAAAACAAGATGGAAAGGATAAAGAAGAAGCTTTAGAAAAAGCTCGGAAAAATCAAATGGATCAACAAAGGCTTGCTGAGGAGGCTAATCGCCAACAAAATCAAATAAATGCCAGTCAGCGAGAAAAACAACGCTTAAAAGAGCAAGAAAGGCGTCGAAGAGAAGCAGTAAGCATCTAGAATTTTTATTTTCCGTTTTAACATTTCTTTACAATTTACTAATATCTTTTTATAGTTGGCGAAGCAAATTGACATGAATAGTCAAAGTGACATAATGGCCACGTTTGAAGAAACTTTATAGTTTTTATAATCATCCAATGAAAAACTTGTTTCCTTGAAGCCGCTAATGAACGCAAGAAGTTACTGATTGTATATATTGGTATTAAATAGTCTGATTTTGGTTCCTGGCTACAATTTTAGTTGTGGCTGAAATATTTGTGTTGAATGCCTTGTTATAGGATGTCGGGCGCGCAATTTGTGTGTTTTTTATATTTTAAGTACTGTAATATGAAGTGATGCAGAGATATTGGTCACAGGTACTTAACAAATTATTTAACGTCATCCTACTGATACTCAAAAAGAGGCAAAATGAATAAATTGGGAGGTTATTGTGAAATCAAATCAATTGATGAATTTTGTGTCAAAATACAATTCGATTATTCGGAAGTGATTAAATGTCCCTACCTTATTGTACATACACCTCATTTTTATGTTTAGTAATTTTGTAAATAATTAATTATTTAGAATTTATATTATTTGATCATTAGTTGTGATATGGCTTCCACTGTTAACATTTGTTTTCTCTGGCGTACGTAAATTTTTGTTACTCTGTGCTTGAATGAGAGATCGAAATTGAATGGATGTGAATAATTGAGGTTGTGCGGTATTTATTTTTTCCTTTACATGTTTTATAGTTTTAACTCTTTAGTTGCTTACTAATTCAATGTATATGATTTATTTTGAGTTTCTTTACGTTGAATTTTACGGATGCAATAAGCTCATTGCAAAGTTTGGTTTAAGATTTTTTTTGACAAAATATTCTTGTAGTTTCCTGTTTTTGGAACTGCCTCAGTGATAGTAAAATGTAATGGAAGTATTTCATGGCTGACAGCCGACATAGAAAGTTACAAGTTAATCGTGTGATGTCATCTCAATGAATGTATACTTGCACTTTATTCCTACAAATTTTAATATTAAAAATTATTGCAATATGTAACGGATTATTGATAGCGAGTCTTGGCTTATACATTAGCGTGAAAATTGATTTTAGGCAGTTATTTTACTTTTCAATATTTCTGACGCAAGTTTTAATATTGGAATTGAATATTTTCTCAAAATGCAAAATTCATTGAAGACTTCGGTTTTAAAATGTGATTTGAATGTCAAGTGCCACAAAATGTGTTATGAAAATTCGGTGTACTTGTATTTGAATTGAGAAAAATTTTCTTAATTGTTCATATTTACATATCTACAGTATAATGTTGACTGAAAGTCATAAAAATTGGTACGCCAAGAATTTTATTTTGTATAGTTTAAAAAATTTGCAAAAAAAAAAAAAATTTTACTTTTATTATCGTGATTTTTATTTCTGGTCATAATTACGATAAAATGACTATTAACAAGATTAGTTTCAAAGCATTGATTAAAATTTTATTATTTTAAAGATTTTTATTATGTGGTAGGGTATTGTGTGTACGGATGGTGTTGATGATGAATGGTGTATTGGTAAATTGATGTGTGGTTAAGGGATAAATGTATTTGTTCTGTTTGGACTAAAATTAAAACTCTTGGTTAGGATCGATTTTGTTTTGAAAGAAATTGTCTGGTTAAAACCAGTAATTAGTAAATTATAGAATTCAGTCGTGTGATCCTGTTAATGTTGCTTTAGTTTGCTATATTCATATGTAACTTAAGTTTATTAACTTGATCAAGAGATCTTATTTTCGTGGTGTAACTTTGCTCTTCATATCTTTTTTTAATTTCAACCATTCTTGTTGGGGTTTTTTTTTATTCATTGTCACTTTTTATTTGTTTTTTTATTATTATTTTAAAACGAATATATAATATATTGATAGACATTAGGTGGCACTGTCTCTTCGAGTATTAGTAGGGAATTGTGACTAATCTTTTTCAAAACTTTTGTATTTGAAAGGCATTTTATTGTGAACATGTTTGGCTCATTTTTGCATGTTTTACCATTCCATTGCGATTTCTGTATTGTCACTAAGAACATTAATTTGGATTATGCGGTATCAGTTTCAGCGGTACAAGGAAGAGACTACTGGCTAAAAAAACTGTCATTTGTAAATAAACAAAAACATATGAAATCATAAACGCGGTGTAGCTTGAATGCATGCAAATTCAACGATGACATTGTAAATAGAAGTATTAATATTGATCATAAATCCATAAAATTTGTTTGCTTTTGTTTTTTTTTATAATAAAAGGTTTCCATATGTGGTGCTTGTGCGCTGCTAATACAAGTACGAAGTAGTACGTTTCCAAGTACTCGGTCAGTTGCCTGTTTACAGAACTAGAAAGCTTATTAATTTTTATCTTTGTTGTCGTTTGTCAAATTTATTACTAATTCAAACTAATTTTATGTTTATAGTTCGTGTGTTTATCCAGTATTGAGACTTAGTAAATTTTGGTATCGGACCCAACTAGTAGAGCAAAAAATTTGTCACTTTACAAGCATGTAATCGGAACGAAAATATGCTAAAATTGGATACTACGGTATAAGTGGTATAAATTGTGCATTATAATTATTCTAAAATGAAAATATTCTAATCTTCAGTTAAGAGTAAGATTTCTTCTTGTAAGAGCAATACTTTTATTGTTGCTAAATGTAGTTTTAATTGATACTTTTATTAATTTTACTATATCAATATTTTACGTTAGTAGGTTAATAATATTTATGATGATAAAGCTATTGTTAATTTATTATTCTATCGCGTTTTAGATTATAGTAGTTTACTGTGTATATAATTTGAGAACAACAATAATTGTAACAATTTTAGTTTCTCAAATTTTGTGCAATACGGTGATGTTATAAAGCTTGTCAACTTATATTAGCAAAATACGAAAATTTGTATTTTTGGGAAAAACATCAGAAATATAAAACATGTCATTATTAAAATATTTTACACAACGGTAAAAGCCATTGTTGTATCATTAACAGCGAATTTAGTTCAATTAATTTTTACCAATCGTTCAAGAACAAATTAGTAACCATATACAGTACTGTATTTAACAAATTTATTTACACGTTGTAGTAAATTAATGTGCAAGAGTAAAAGTTAAACGTTACTTATACCGGTAGATTACATAAATAATTAATTACATCATCATTTAAATTTAATAGACATATGGATTAGTAGCACAATTGCGATTTTTTCTTTCAACTTACAGAGTTGTTTTGGGAACGAAACACAAACTAATCCAAACTTTTAGGGCTTGGTCTAGTTCCATATTTTCAATTTTATTAGAACTTAGTTTAATAGAAAAATAAACTGTCTGGAACTTTGACTTATTACCTTTGTGGATATAATTTTACGGAATCATAGGATGAAAAATCGTAAACGTTACAATAAGCCATAAATCGGTTACGATTTTTCTGTGAAATTTTATTTAATCATATCAGAACACTGGCTACACATACTGTAACTACGATTGACCTTGTCATACATTTATATTTGTGAATAAAGCATTATGGTATGGTCTTATTGTGAAGCAGCAAAATAAAATTAAAAAAAAAAGTGACTCATTGGGTCTGATTTAGCTTTTCCTTGCTTTTAACTTTATGTGGTACAGTACACCCTGTTTAGTGTTTAAATAACTTAATTGATACTCAGGCTTTAACAATGGCAAGTTTTTAAAAGTCTACGTTTTTCAAAAATTTATAGTAAAAAAGTAAATATAAGTAATAATACAGTATATAATTAATTTAAAGTATGCAATACCGTGTTAAGTTATATCACTCGATTCTTATTAATGTCTTAGTACAATGCTATACGAGTACTTAATTAAATTTTGATCGAGTTCTTGTTTTTTATTACAGCCTGAGCCTTGAGGTAAGAGTTATGAAGGTCAAAAGCAGCTCGTGTGGTCCAACCTCAAGTTACAAACCAGGGTCCAGCATAGGGTCTAGGACAGTTTATGTGCAGTAATGAAAGTTTGACGTCATCGTTGAATAGCGGAAGTTTGCAAGCGCGAGAGAGCGAAAGTAGCTAAGGAAAAAAATGCTGTTCATTCAATTTCAGTTGTTGCATACGCACATACGCTGAGGGGCTGAGTATGTTATTTTATAACACTACTTTCCAGTTTGTGATTGTGTTGTAATCTCTCATACAATTCTTGCCTGACACGTACAGTGCTTGTCTTTTATTTACATCTTGGAATTCGTGATCGTATGGACGATGTCATATTGTATTTATGAATTGCTCGTCAAACATAAATGGAATGATTGAAAATACAGGGTAATTATATTTGACTTTACAATAGATTGATATTATGGAGAGTCGCTGTGGTTGTACAGTGTTATGTGGGAGGGCGCAGTAATACCAGTACACAAACATTGAATGTATTGGAAATGGGCCAAAGCAACATGAGAATCGCATTTCAAAACAATCAATTTAAACGAGCGTGATATTACATAACGTTAACTTTTTCAACTTGTAGTTGTTTATGCTCTATTTTTACTTTTACTGATTGGCAATTCTCTTGTTAATTGAGTTCAATGTAGGTGTTTTGGTTTGATCATATTGACGCATACTCTATGAAGAAAGCACAATCCGTCACCGAGCGGTGTAATGCAAAGTAGTGTGTGTGATGTTGGTTTTTTTGTGTGTTTTTACTACTGTAAAAACGCCACTCTACAGTACGTATCAAATAATAATGTTTAGGACAGCTTTAATTTCTTCATAAATAATCGAGGAGTCAAACTTACTGTATGTTCCTACACAAATACGAAATACGAAGGCTTATTTGCTGTAATAAGTTGACAATTTAATCATCATAATGCAATATTAATGAAGTGACTGAATGAAACGGTTTAAAAGACTTCTACTGTGCCCGTAGATTTATTGGTGGATAGTTTCTCAAACTTTTCGAGATTATTTGTCTTTAAAGTAAAATGCAGCACTTCAAAATCTAATCTACCACTTGAAATCAATTGGTAGTAAGCAGTAACGTACAGTATATTAGAAATGTTCACTTTGAAAGTTTTCTTCAAAAAAATTTAATGTACTGAATACTATGTTCTGTAGCTCATTAACCAAACAAAAACTTAATTTATTTTTATTTGTAGAACATTAGTAAATGCGATAATTATTATGCTCATTATCATTTATTTTATTCTCTTTTTGAGTTTTATAAAACGTGAAGGAAACCAATTCTTTAATTAATCTTGTAAGCCAGTTTTGTAGGATTTAAATTAAGCATTGACCTTGAAATCGCATAAGGAACAAATACTGTACTGTACAACTTTTACAACAAAACTTCACATTTAGCTTACAAAAGACTGCAAAATGTTTTTCAAATCAGACTGCATATGTTGACTATTTTGAAGTTGTACTGTACAGCGTACAAACGATTTATATGTACAGTAAGTGGTGAATCTGATAAAGCTACGTTAACGATAATTAATTTATAACTATTGACATTGGAAAAATAAGGTTATAAAAGCATAATAATTTTAATTAAGTTGTATGTTATTTATTATTCAGCAGTGTACTATGTACATATAATACTCTTTAGTGCTTACATGTACAATTACAAACAATAAAAATTAAATAACTAGATTAGATCAACACTAAAAAAGACCATTCAAATCATACGTATGATTAAAGTATATTACGATGATGTAATTGAATACACTGTACCGATAATCACAAAATCCTTTAATTCTATTCAAACGACATAATATACGCAAAATTATTTGTAAAATAAATCAGTCAGTTTACTTAATTACCTCATCTTGCTTTAGGCTAAAAGCAAAATATAAACTGTGATAGTGGGAATTCGGGTTTACTGATTAGTCTTATTTTCGGCAAGAAAGGTATTTTATTGTAGTCTGAAATTGACCATGTAATCAAATCATTTCATTTTAAAGGGCAGAAGAATTATTAATACAAGCATTCGTTGAATTTTTACATGCATATGAAATTGTCTTTTAAATCAACTGTATAACTTGTTACAAGAAATGTATATTTAATTTATTAATCCCAAAAATACAAGTCATGAAAATTAATTAGAGTAACAACTTTATCGTAAGGCTGTTAGCTACTGTATAATGTATATACTAGATTCATGGATAATGAAATGATCACATGTCCGGTAAACCTATAGATTAACATGTATTCGAAAATTTGACTTCTACCGTTACTTAATCGTTCTTATAGAGTAGAAGTTGTTTATAGTTTTGATACAGTATACTGTATTTACGCATGCACTTCCGAGTTTTAATAAGACTCGGAGCAATTTTCAGTTTGTCATTAGACAGAATTATGCAGTACTGCACATACGTTACAATAAGTTATACTGTATTTAAAATTAAAAAGTATTATTTTGGGCTGATCAACTGAAAGTTAACAAAGTCATGGTTGGAGCATCATTTAATAAAGTAGCTTAGGTGCAGTTTTTATGCTATGACTAAAACATCAAAAACAATTGATAAATTTAATTTGATTAACTGTGTAAGAATACAACTTGATCATAAATTGTCTTTATTGTAATTTTTAAGTGAAAGTAAATTATATTTAACAATCAAATTCTAATCATGTTTGAATAGGCTAGCTAGTTTCTGGTTATCTGATGAAATATTACGTTATTTTTACCAGTGAATAAAACCTTGATGCACTGCAAACTATTTAATTTTAAATACAGTAGTACTGTATAATATTGCTTACAAAAAATGTTTGTTTTGCACTACCACGATTATCAATAATATTTTATTCTATTAAATATTAATATAGGATGAAGTTTAAAAAGAAACCGGTATTGTTATCACAACGTTCTGTTAGATGCTTCTCATACAATGTATTTTTTTCAACTATTCTATTTGGAGTTGTATTTCGACTTGTTCATGCTGGTGAGTACTTCAATTAAATTTAAAATGGACTTAATAATTGACTATCACGTAGCTTACATTATGCTTGGCAGTTAGTTTTAAACAAATATAAGCGTGGTTAATTACTCATTAATTGTTTAGTTTTTCTAATCGGTAAATTGTTAACAATTAAAGTCTATATTTTAAATTTAATGTTTTTTTACATTAATGACCATTTAATTTTCATTGAGTATTTAGTTTTATGACATACTGAACATATGTCTTTAAAATAATATGGATGTGTTCTCAACTTACATGGTGACTTATTTTTTACATAGAAAACTATTGCGAGATAAAATCTACCTTTAATTTACCAGCGGTGACGCCAATGTGGGAAGAAGAAATTTCTTCTGTGGGATGTTTTAGCAAACACACAACTCCTAGGGGTCAAGTACGTTCGTTTATTATTAGGCAATTAATTAGATAATATTTATAAGCTTTATTTACTTGTGTAACCTACAGTATATTTATTATTATATTGTCAGATTTTGTAAAATGCAATTTATGTTGTTGATTAGGAAGTTCACGTTATGCATCTAAAGTCTAAAGAAGGTTGGCCAGCACCAAAAGTGGCCACAATTCATATTCGTCCAGCTGATGATTATTCTCTTTACAAAAAATCTTTTATATTGCTTCTGCACTCTGATTTTGCCGTATCATGGAAACTGGTGGGAGAAAGGTTAAATAACAATACTTATCATCGAGTAATAGTAAGTAAATTTAATTTATAATTGCAAATATAAATATATCGGGGTTGCTGTCTTAATGGTTTTTTTTTTGTTTATTGAGAATGGGTTTTTTTAATTTATAGTTTTGTTACTTAAAAGTCTTGGTACAAAACTTTGTGTTATAGTTTTTCTAACATTTAAGTTGTATACCTTATTATTGCCCTTCGATTTTATTTATTAGCAAAATTCTAAACTTTTAAATGTATATTAAGTCTTTTTTGAATTTAGACTTAGTAGGACTTTTTTATATTTTATGAATTTCAAAAAATGTTTTTTTTAAAAAAAAGGTATTTCTTATTAGTCAAATACGGGTCTCTATTTTTATTGCTTATAAAGTAATATAGTGCATTTACGCAATACGTTATTTTAATGTTTAATTGATTCCTCATTGGCTAAATTACATTCATTTATTTTTTCAAAATACGTTTAGCGAAATAGTCATTTAGTCATGAAGATGCCATTATAATGTATAATGTTTTGAAAGGTTTTCCATTAATCTTTGCTCTATTATAAAAAGATTTGTTAGTTAGAATGTGTAAGCAACCTTTGTAGAGGTTTTATTTGGGGACCGAATTCGAAGTTGTTTAACCTATGAGTTTTCTACACATTTCTTAATTGCTTTATACAGTATTAACTGAATAGCACTGAAGGAGAGAAGTTGCTTAATTCTTCTATTGCTACGATTTTATTTCTTTGACCTCGCATTTTTCCTTTCTCGACCCTCGTTTATCTGAAAAAAAAAAAATCCAATCACCATAAAATTCTGTGATTGTAACTGATACTTGCCACACTATATAAACGGTTAATGATTGTTTTCCATATTCAGGAATATAATTGATAACAATGTTAAATAATATTTATTAAGTAGATTACAGTATATGGCTAATTATCTTTATGAAGCTAATCATTATAAAATATTAGCTAACAATTATTATTACTACTACAGAACATTCATTAACTTATTCAATATAGGGGAATTAATTTGTTTGAGTTATCGAATACTGTAACATATTATCAAAAGTATAACTTATTCAAATAATTTTTCATTGAATACAAAGTAAAATTAATGGCACGAGTCATTTAATAATATAATTTATGCAATTAAGCTTATAGCCTGTCCTACAACTTAATATTATAGGTAACTCAAGGCTCACAAGTAATCGAAAACCGAGATATGCAGTTGAGTATTCACAGAAGATACAATGGGAATATTAAGCATCTGCTGGCATGGCTAAATAAAAGATATAAAAGTGTAACATCTTATGCTAAAATCGAAAACGCTAATTACATACGTTTAAAGCTTGGTGTTAAAAGTGAGTGTACAAGTTTTAATATCAATACACGATATGAAAATTTTTTTTATTAACCAATGGACATTTTTAACTTTAGAAGATGATGTTCCAGCTACATGTGAAATTACTAGCCGTAAAAGTGTACCTCATATAACTGCATTTTTACAGGAAAACGTTCCTGTTGTTCAACGGAAAGGTTGTGTTGTAAAATGCAACTTGAGGACGAGTAATCGGTCAGTTATTTAAAACAATGTTTATAGGTTTGTTAATGTATTGGGTAATTATTATTTTTATACAATGTTTAGAATTGTGCATATCATTAAAATAAACGAAACACACCGAAATTCTAATGCTGAAGAATCTAACCGAGTTAAGGTTTACGTTAATTCTCGAATGAATCACTACCCTGCAAGAGAAGTAACATTAGTGTTGCATTCCTCTACTCGAGTTGAATGGATTTTGATTAACGATAGTACAAAAGGACGTTTGAATATAATAGTAAGTTACTTTTTTTCTTCTAATTTGATCAACAGTCATTTATGTTTTGTAAACTTGTATTATTTTAGACAGAAGGAGATGTTGTTATGCCAGGAAATGTTTTGACATCGGATGTGATAATTCGCACCGAGTATCTATCAAACAACACGAACGATTTAATGTCTGATATCGTTAAATGGTTTGGACCAGCATTTACATATACTGAAGTCATGATAGCAAATTCTGTTAGAGTTTTTATGGACGGAACCGATGAAGAAGGACCTCCTCCTAAAGTCGTTGAATTTTATTCAACTAGCATACATAGACCTAGAGCAGTTGGAAATCGAGACATGGTTAGATCACATCTCCGCCATGGTCACACCACTAAAGTTGGGTCCGAAACCCACACTTTGGTTAATTCAAAACGACCTGTGAAAGCTAATGGTTAGTATTTTTATTAGATTTTTTTTTTCAGTTTTATTTAATTATGAAATTTTAAACATATAGAGATTATTCAAATGCCAAGTGTGATGTTGTATGATGTAATGACTGTCGAATGTTTGCCCCAATACATGCGTGTTTCGTTTCCAAAAATTTCAATGGAAAAACTTGGTCTTCAACCTGACCATATTACGTTAATTGACTCTCAATGCACTGTTGACGTAAATTCTACTCATTATGTTTTATCTACATCGGTTGATGACTGTGGAACGAAAAGAGACATTGATGATGTTAAAAGTATTTACAAAAATGCTGTAAGACGCTCCTTATGATCTAAAATTTTAAATGAACATTAGTAATCGTTGGTATTTGTAGGTACATTTTCATTTCCAAGTTCAGAAAATAGGGAGTTTGTATAGTAGTTTGCCAGAAATAGAAAGCTCAGCTCTTCCTATTGATGACGAAGATGGCGGTGATGGTGGAAGTGGCAGTAGCGCTTTACCTGCTGAATCGTCCGAGGCAAAAACTTTAGAATTTCAGTGCGATTATTTTCAACAGGTACATCGTTTGTGTTCAGTCTTTTTTTTAAGTTGTGATATGACTTTTTAAGTTATTTTTTTAGATGACAGGATCTATTCTTGCTACCAGTTTAACTGCCTCTAAAGAACTGTTTTCTATTAAGCTTTCACGTGATTCTAGTTTTATTCGACCGATTACAAGTCGAGAATATCCTTTGACATTTTATGAGCATGACATGGTCTACGTTGAAACTCGTTTAATTGCAGGTATGATTTTAGTGTTGAGAAACTGTATGTTGCGACTATTGATTTAGTAATAAGTAATTATTAATTTAAGATGGCGATTTACAAGTGGTTACTGAAGACTGCTGGCTATCAGAAATCGAAGATCCTAAAGGAAGTTCTATTAGTAAACTCATTACAAATGGATGCTCGACTGGACCTTCTATCAAGTTTGAGTCTTCAAGTGACTTAATTTCAAATCGATTTAGTTTTCAGTTAGACACGGAATATACCAAGTATACCGCTCTTTTCCTTCATTGCAAGCTCGGTATTTGCACTCTAGATAAACCTCAGAATAACAGGCGAGGTTTAAAACTAGTAAGTCTATAAAAGTTTTAATTGGTTAAAATGATTTTTTTATTCTGATTCGTTTAAATTTTCATATTAGTGCTTAGATTCCAAGAATGCTTGTCAAATTGATAGTTTGAAATCATATTTGGATGTTAATCGTGGTACTCATCATAACATCTTTTCACGGGGTCCTTTTACTGTAAATAAACGAATAATAAATTCTAGAAATTCATTTGCGGATAGTAAGTTTAAATCTATTAATTCTAGTTATAATTATGTAATGTAATACTTTTATTATGGATAGTTCCTTTTAAGCAACAAGGAAAGCTAGATGTTGAAGTTCTGGGTGGTGAAACTATAGATTTTCGGTGCACAGTTCCAGAATCTACGCCAATTATTGTAATTGGTCTGTCTACAGAATCAGTCGTAGGAATAGCGTTTGCTTCTTTCATCATTGGTCTTGGACTAGCGGCTGTTTTGTGGTGTATTTATGTAAAGACAGGTAAATGTTTAGTGATAACATTATAATGTATTTAGGGAAAATTAATAATTTGATGTTTTTAGATCCTCTTCGAAACATTCACAGACCCCCATCACGGAATAATCATTCAGGGTATGACTTGTCAGCTCATAGTGGAAGCTCTACTCCAAATTCACAGTCACCAATGACGGCGTAGTTTATAATGAGGTAGGGTTTTTGTATATACAGTATTGTACGTCTAGGCACATGAAAAACTAATAATGATCTGCTGAAAATTTGCCAAGTGAGTGAGTGAACGTGCGTGCGTTTCGAGCATGGGATTCTAGTACTGCACTATAGATGGAGCTAGCCGGATCCATCATGTGAGATTGAACTGAAACTTTAAACCAAGATTATCAGTAGGCAACTAATCATCCGGCATATCTCAGGTATAAATTTGCTGATAAAACTATTATCTCAGTATGGCGGTTTAGTCAAAATAGACTACCGTGACATTTGATGACAATGAAATATTGAAGGCAGTTTTTAGAAATTGGAAGACACTATATGCGTTATCGACATTGAAATAAGAGGATATGAATTTCGGTAATTCTAAAGCTTATATTCTAAAGCAGTTGACGCCAATCAGCATCATTACCCTCGTAGTATCCAAATTGATTTACAGGCGCGTTTAGAACATCTTATCAATTTTTTAGATTATTTTGTAGTTGTGTAATGATGCTGTAGTTCTTCTGTAACGATAGAACAGTTCCTATTTTAGTTATGAAGTTGCGAGGATTTTTTTGCACTTATTTACAACCGATCAATCTGCAAAATTGTGACTTTTTTGACTATTTCATTTGATTATACAATATGGTACTTGTACAGATATCTAGTAAAAATCTAAATTATAAAATTGATGTTTCTAAAACAAATTATTTTAAAGTACGAAACATGTTTGAGATAATTGCAGAATGGTCTGTTACTGTATATATTTCCTTTATACCATGATGATTTTTTCTTCGGTTAAATATGCGGTTTTATCATTAAGTTTGATTATTGTAGTGAGACTTGTGTGAAATACCTCATTAATTAATTCTACCTCATTTACCATTCCCTATTTATTACGTCATAATAATTACAGTTAAAAACTGTTTTAAATTTGCCATATGAAATTGGTTCATTTCTAAAATTACTAAATATTTTTACAGTATTTATCATTTATAATGTTACTTATCAGATCATTATTACTGACGCAAGTTTAGACTTTTTTAATATGATTTATCGGTAGTATACAAATATAAACATTTAGTACATGATGTGTATAAGAGTGATTGAGTGTGCTGTATTTTTTGTCTCAAAATGCAGATTTTATTTGAACTTGTTTGTTGCGGTGCATGTGTTTTTTTTTTTAAATATAATTAATGGGTGATGCAATCTTTTAATGGAAACTTTTTTTTTAAGTCTTTCCATTTTTAGTGACTGACTATCGTTTAACGTGCCAAAATGAATGTCTCGAATCTCATCGTAAGAATTTTAAATTGAAATATTTTTTATAATCACAATAGAACATAGTGATAAATTACTGACACATTTTAAATGATTACTTGTTTAAAATTGTTAAAACGATAATAAGAGTACATTGTAATTATTGTCTATGCAAAGTTTTGGCACAATGCAAATCATGGCTTTCAAATTAAGTTTTAATATTTAAACAACGTACGATTTTAAATTGGATAAGTTTATATCATTTGTCACGTTTTGATGATTTATGAGATAATTTGGCACTAATTTTCTTTTCTAAACACTAATTTAGTTAAATTTGTATCCAGTAGATGTCGAAATTTCATTTTGTGTGTATTGTTGTAAGTTTGCACAGTATAATTAGAAACAAGGTTTGCTTGCTGTGAGTTATTATTATGGTTTAAGACATCTAAAAAGGTTCAAGTCCAAGTTTCATCATGCTTTTTGTGGACGCTATAGGTCAGGTACTGATACTGTACTAGTTAACGAGTAGATAATGATTACAATTCAAGACTTTTATGATATTCGATCATAATGAAACCAGATTACTTGTAAGCGTACATGTCATGTATTACTTGTACATTGTCGTTGTCACGTATTGAATGAGCATAAGAGTACAATACTGGCTCCATAAATAAACTTTAAAATAGATTTAGCTAAACCAGTTATATTATTGAACACATTTTTGATGCAATATAAATTTAGTAAGAGTTTAAAAATTACGTTTTCTGGATGCAAGAACGATCTATCTTCTTGTTAACTCTGATAAATCAAAAATGCTGAATTGGTTAGTTAATGTCAAGAAGTTTATGCAAGAACTAAACAGGTCTTTGATATCAGAAAAAAAAAACGCAAAAATACTCAAAATTAAAAAAAAGATACAGGTTACGTCACATAGTAAATAGCCTTACGATTTAGTGATTTTATAATATACAGTAATTGTTTATTTCCAGTAGTTGCGAATATTGTGGCATGTTGTAGCGACAGTAAATGTGAGTTATACTGTATAATAAGTTATTAAGAGTTGGGCCCTGTTTTGAAAAGTACAAACTGAAAGTATTATTAGCATTGACCTATGTCGTATCAGAAAGTTTTAAAAGTAAGCTTATCACCAGAAATGATGAAATCTTAGTGTCATTGTTTGTGCTGTTGTAAATATATTTTTTTTTGGAATGTTAAGTCTGTATACATTATTTCTAAATACTGAACTGGTTTGAAAACTCTTACTAGTTATAGTGTGGCATAGATGTGTGGTGTTTTTTAATGTTAAGTCATAATGTTAGGCGATCCAATATAACATTGTAAATGCGAGTAATTATGCATACACAATTTAAATCATCATATCGAGTTGTACTTAAAGAATCTATTATAATTGCTAAATAACTGTACATCATGTAATCATTATACTTGTACATGGCTTGTGCCAAACTTTATATGAACGATGCATAGAAAGTCATTTCACCGTACAATAAATCATATTTTATTCATTTTGCCAAAAGTAAATTATTTCCTCTGGTACAATGAAGATTTCGTACCAACTAGTTACTAATAAGTAACCATTTTTGGTTTAATTCTTAACCAAAATACTGGCCCATGTACATAAGTTTTTAATTTTTCTGAAAGATACTAAAAATTTGTATTCTATTTTTTTTTCATGGTAAATTTTCTTCAGTCTGAGGAAATGGAATACTTAATGGCAAAATACCGTTGAAAGTATACGAATTTCATGTTTCTCATCTAAATATACTGTATATATATAACAGTAAAGCTAATATTTTCTAACTTTTGATATTATGTGAGCTAACGAACTATTGCAGTACCCACTGTATACCGGTATAATGTAGTTAATGATGTTGATTACAGAAATACAATACAGTATCACGAGCTACGTAGTGCATTTCATTGTAATACCACTCATCAGTAGTATAAGTACAATTATACCTGTAATAATAATATGCAGGAAAACTTAAAACTCGGTTTATGAGTTACATCAACATAACAGAAAACCCCCATGCAAAAATTGAGCTGGCATACACGTTATAAGTGTAACAAGTTGATAAGTTTTAAATAACTTAAATTGTAATGCTTCATGCAATTTATTACTTGTGGTATAAATGTTATTTGAGGTATAGTATCGGTTTCTAAAAAAATAGTTATCTACAATATTGTAATTGTTTTACATTTTAACATGTAGGATACCGTAACTAGACTATATTGTAAAATAAATGAAAGTATTTGTTATACGGTAGTTACAAACTGTTAATCATGCTAAGCCAACTTGACCCGATGAATGATCGTTTTAATTATTATTTGAACGTCTATGTTCCTTTAACTAGCAATATACAGTAGAAAAGTCACTGTCGTGGTTCCTATATTTCAATTCATGTTTTGAAATAATTATTCTGTTTTTTTTGCGACACTCCATAATGTTAAGAATGATGGCATGGAAACGGGAAGTGATGTGTAAACTTATTAATTGCCGTTTCACCTTAAACAGTGCTAACATTTATTTTAACGGTTTTGTTTAGAAGATGGTTTGATCCACTATAAATCTATTCTCAAAATAAGAATCAATGTTTACATTCCAATTCATTTTATGAAGTAACAATAGCATTATATTAACGTGAATGTGGTTAAATATGTGAGTTGTAATAATTGTTTAAAAAAAAGTAACATTTAAAAGTACATTTAATCAAAATGACATTCTTACAAATTGTAGTTTGCTATGCCAATATTTAAAGATAGCTTAACGGATTATTATGTCATGTATGCTTTAAGTTTTTTTTAAACAAAAATTAAATGCTATTTTGCAAATTACAAGTCCATGTAAGATTTACGACAGTAATATATTTAATTATTCTCATTTAATTTGTTTATAAAAATATACTATCCTCCAAAGCATTCGCTGCTGTGATCCGAGTTTCAAAATCTACATCTAATAGACGTTGTAATAGGCCAAACATTTTCTCTGTAACTTCTTCGTTTGCAGTATTTAAAGGCATTGATTTGTGCCGTAGAGCTTCACATGTTTGCTGTAGATTCACCGGCGCAACTGATGGGGTGCATGTCACTATTTTACCTGTTTAAATGTAAAAATGCAATTACTATTACTTTAATGAAACCACTAGTATTTTGAATTACCAATTCTTGCAGCACAGTTTATGATCGACGCAGTACCAAATATTGCTGCAATCTCCGCCAATGCAGTCAGATCATCAGACGCATAAAAAAATGGATAGCGTCCGCTGACTAAGGAAAGGCCAATGACACCCGCAGCCCAAACATCAATTGCTAATAAAAACTATCTAGTTAAAGTAAAAAAAATATCTTTTTTAACAATATCCTTATTTACCTGTAGTTTGGTTGGGATATTTTAAAAGCACTTCTGGAGGTCTATATCCTGGTGTTCCAGCTCTAGACGCTGCTTGGGTGGGTTTGCCGAGGCAATTTCTACAGATTTGAGGACAGCCATAACATCTACATTTATAGGAGTTTTCATTGCAAGTAGCTCCTCCATCAATTGTAACTTGAACCCTTGAGTTACGCGAGTTAATTTCACCCATAGTAGATGGTGATAGCTTTACAAAAGCCTTATCAAACTTTAATAAATAATAGTTACTCATTAGTTTAGCAAATAAGTAACAAGAAACGCGGATTACTTACTGGTGTTTTGTCTGACGCAATTGGAGTGCCCTGCATTGCTGGAGTTCTATTGACTATTCGATTCTGTAAAAGTTAAAAATACCTTTTTAGCATCGTAATTAAAGTCTAAATCAAACAAGAAAAGTACCTTTTGTTGTGTTGGAGTAGATAATGGAGCTTTTTGTGCTAGTCCAAAATCGACTAGAGCATATCTGAAACAATTGTAGTTTAACCAATAAAACCATTACACAATCATTTGAAATAAAAGATACATTACCTCCTTAGTTTTCGATTATACAAAAAATTACTTGGTTTTACATCCCGGTGAATTATCCCTTCTTTGTGAATAAATGCTAACGCATCTAATAAATTTTTCATATAATCTTGAAGTTCATTCAAAGACAACTGATTGTAAAAATCCTGAAATTATAAAATAAATGTAATTAGTCTCCAATTTTATAAAATAAACAACTAATGTCAATTTACCACAAATTTTGTATTGGGAAAATATGGCATAACAACCACAGTGTGCTCTCCTTCACGTATACATGACAATAATCCCATTACATTATGACGGCCACTGTAATTATTAAAAATGATTATTGTAAAAGTATATTTTTGATCATTAATTTGCAGTTATATTACCCAAATTTTTGTAAACACTGTAATTCTAATATGACTTTATTTGGCTGAATAGTTGGAATCAAATGTTTTAAAGCAACGCATTTATTTCGAGGTGCTGATCCTCGAATTCGCGCCAGATACACTGAACTAAACGTACCTATAAACATATTTTTATAAGTTATAACTATGTAATTTCAATAAATTACGAAAATTACCTTCTCCAACTTTCATTGTAATTTCAAATGATTGTTTTATACGTGGAACCATTTTCAATAACACATTTACTTCTGTGCTCGAGTCTTCTCTATAATTTTCCACATCTTCACCAATCTCAGATCGTAGCCTCTTCATTTTCTTGATAAATATCAAAATGATGATATAACTGACTTTGTATAAAATCAAGTTACCAATAAAGTATTAAAGTAAACAAGAAAATTAAACCAATTTTCAGCAGAATCGATAGCCACGAGAATTGCACCAACTACTACTTGCATGTAAAAACTAAAAATGCATTAACAAAATTCCCGCGTTGAACTTGTTTACTCTCCCGCCAAATGACATGCTGTTCAATATTCATGTAAGGGGTTCACGGATATAATCTCGCCAAAAAAGAATCTTTTTGATATACCGATCATTGTATTGATCGTATTGTATCACTAAACAATTAATATCGCGATACGACTTTAACGATCAGAAAAACTTTAAAAAAATTTTATAAATAAAAAAGCTTTACCTACTTTTAACTAACCTAACCTAGAAAAAGGATTAAATTAACTTTACGTAATCTAACCTAATTAAAACGAAAAAATTATGAAAACGTCTTAGTGGTGATTTTTCTAAACGTAAAAGACGTATTGCGATATTTTCTTAGTGATACAATACGATTGTCGATACATCGACGACATTTTTTTTTGACGGCATTCTATCCGGACACCCATAATAAGGCACTCAATACTACCGGTAATTACCGTAATCTTTGTTATTTTAATTTATAATTATTTTAAAGTTAATTTAAATACCAATTATAAAATAAATTAATTAATGTGGGTAATAAAATCTATCATAATAAAATAAGCGGTAAAGCAATAATAATTATTATTTTTAATATTCGAACTAGCTACCAGACTGGCAACAGTGCCACCACTGCTTAAAGCGTGGGTATCTGTCGAAGTTGTGGTTTCGAATTTTTATCAAAAAATACTGTAAAGCTGTTGTTACGTAAGTATCCAGTTATTGCGTATATTGTAACATTATTATAAATAAAATTAACATAAAAATTGATTTTTATTAGTTTACGTTTAACGATGCTATTGACACTGATTTGTTAGTTGATTAATTGACGCCGCCATTATTAAAACGGTTTAATACGACACCACTAGACTAGAAACGTTTAATAATCAGTAATTATTATTGGAATGTGTATAATTATATCTATGAGAAAAACGTTTTAAAAACACTGTATTTTACATAGAATTTTGCATTTGCTGAGAATGTCGGCTCCAGAAGAGTCAATAAGAGATGTTGAAGGGGCCAAACCTTCGGCAATTGTTCAACCATTGTCTCGTTCAGGAGCAGCACCAACTACCCCAAATGCCTCATCCAAAGACACAAATAAATTGGTACTGTAATAGAAAAAACCTGTATAGTGTTCATAGTGAAGCATGATATGGGATGTATAACCGAGATTGTTTCGCACCAAATCGTTTCTGTCTTTAAACGTAGAATGTCAATAATACAGTATTTAACAGTCGATAAAGGGGTTTATTGCATTAACGTCATCATTATTTCAATATCAGTTTAAACAGAAACGATCTATATTCATTTTATTTATTAGAAACCTAACTATACATTGAAGTTCACTTTGGCTGGACACACCAAAGCAGTTTCTTCCGTAAAATTTAGTCCAAACGGTGAATGGTTGGCAAGTTCATGTAAGACTTGCAGTATTTAAAATAGCTAAGCAATCGATTTTAAAATTGTTTGTGTTATTTAGCCGCTGATAGAAATGTAAAAATATGGGGAGGATACGATGGAAAATTTGAAAAAACAATATCTGGACATAAATTGGTATAGTTATAATCTTTAAAATATTTCAGCGTTTAGCAATATAATTGTTTTTTTATATAGGGAATATCAGACGTAGCATGGTCTAGCGACAGCAGGCTCTTGGTTACGGCTTCTGATGACAAGACTTTAAAAATTTGGGAGTTAAGTTCCGTAAGTACAAATCGATTTCAATATTTTTTTTGCAATCTAATACGACCCTTTAAATATTTTAGGGCAAGTGTTTGAAGACATTAAAAGGGCATAGTAATTATGTCTTTTGTTGTAATTTTAACCCCCAATCTAATTTGATTGTATCTGGATCCGTAAGTAATTTTCAACAATTTATCTACCAGCGTTTCTTAAACCTTTTACATTATTGATTCCATTTCGCTTACGGGAAATATTTCCGATTTATAAGAATCAATGAATACTTAAGTATGTATAGCCGTTAAATACAGTACATGTATACTCTCATTTCAAGTTTCTTTTATGGTTCTTGTTTTAAGAATCTCTGGTTCATAAATTGATACATTTAGTAATTTATTAAAAATTAATTTGAATTTTAGTTTGATGAAAGTATTCGAATTTGGGACGTGAAGTCTGGAAAGTGTTTAAAGACTTTACCAGCTCATTCTGATCCAGTTTCCGCAGTAAGTAATTGCCTATGCTTGAGAGTCAGTTCAAGTTCATTGATAGTTATTGTAGTTATATTGGGGAAAAAAAATAGCAATTTTTCCCCAATAAATTATAAGCATAATTGTGAAACTACGTTTTGAATTTGTAGCATGTTGATTGTATTTTAGCTGTTTTTGATGTTTGGAATTTACATTAGTATTAAATTTTAGGTTCATTTTAACCGCGATGGCTCATTAATTGTTTCAAGTAGTTATGATGGTCTATGCCGTATTTGGGATACTGCTTCTGGACAGTGCTTAAAAACATTAATTGGTAAGCAAGAAAATTATTTGACATCAAGGGTCATTGACTATACTGAGAATGTTATACTTATAGACGATGATAATCCTCCAGTATCTTTTGTGAAATTTTCACCTAATGGCAAATACATATTAGCTGCAACATTAGATAAGTAGGTTTTATAAGCTAGTATATATATTATATTTTGAAATATTATTTATTTTAGCACACTAAAGTTATGGGACTACAGTAAAGGCAAATGTTTGAAGACTTACACCGGGCATAAAAATGAGAAATATTGTATATTTGCCAACTTTTCTGTAACTGGAGGAAAAGTAAGTCGAATGATTTGATAAATAAAGCAGCGAGTTAAAGCAATTAATTAAAATTAATTTAAATTTTATAGTGGATTGTATCTGGTTCTGAAGACAATATGGTGTATATTTGGAACCTTCAAACAAAAGAAATTGTGCAAAAATTAGCGGGTCATACTGGTAAATATTTTTTATCCGCTAAACCGTTATTACTACTAAACTTTTCAATTATTTTATTAATGGTTTAATATTAAATTTTTTAGATGTTGTTTTATGTACAGCCTGCCACCCTACTGAGAATATTATTGCATCAGCTGCATTAGAAAACGACAAAACCATTAAATTGTGGAAAAGTGACACCTAAACCACGCATTTATTTTGTTTTATAATTTTAAATTTCAGCGAATGAAACACATTTTTTGAAAATTTACATAAAATTTTGTGAATTTTTCGTATATGTTAGATATGCAATGCTTTTAACAGATACATTGGAACGTTGAATTTGGAAATTTTTACATACGAAAAACAACCTAAACAAATAATGAGTTTCTTAGCTGCAGTGATGCATCAAGAAAAGGGTTTTAGAAAGTCCATGTAATGGATAAACTAAACATTTTTCAGCATTTGCTGAAACTTGCACTAAAATAAAAACGGTTTTTAATTACATAACGGTACGATAAAATGTATGAATGGCTCGACTATTCACAGAGCCCTGATTTCCCTCTTGGGTGTCGCTTCCCCAGCATAGGAATGTTATTTTAGTTATAATGCAATACTGCTTTTGATAAACTTGTCGATTAAGATTTCATGTTGTAGCTGCAACACTATTTGAACCTTTTTTTCGACTTTGGTCTGCTAAAAAGTTTCGCTCCAGGAGTTCCAAATTAGGCTTCATGTTGGTCAATTGATTTCTTTAGATTATAGTATCAATGTGATCGGTTCTCGATGTCATCTTAATCGCACCAGCAAAGCGGTTAAGATGACATTAGTGTTTACCTGAGTCATCTAAGATTTCATATTATTTTACTGTAACAGTCACGTATAGGGGCTAAGAAAATAGAAGAGGAAAACTATTTTGTATTACCGATCTGTTGCTGATACACAGTTCAAATTAAAAGTGTGGACCGAGTTTGTACTGAAATCTGTAAGTAAGCAATATATAGAAAATATAACATTGTTTACATTTTTTCATTGTTATCGAGAAAGTTGTCCACTCAGAATAATTTCTTTATGACATTTATTTAACATAAATCATCGTATTTATTAATAATTAAAATATAACTGCAACACATTATTGCTTAAGCAGCAGTTAAATATACATATATAAATTGTAAAAGTTATTCAGATTAATATCACGATGTGTAATAAAAATAAGTTTTTACATGGTAATTTGAGATGCTAAGTGATGTTTCAGTTCTTCCTCTTTTTGATGTAGGATGTCTTGCTGCAATTCTTCGTGACTCGGATGCCATAGTCGTGCTGCCAGTCGTTCCATGTTAATCGCATATACACTGTGGGATGGAATCACTTTATGGTCGATCTATACATAAGTAAGATGTTTATAATTGTTGACTTGTATTATAATACGTTGTAATTCATACCTGTAAAGTTTCATAAACGTCATATAAGGAAACAGGTTGCAGTATAGGTTTTCCAAATTGACTTGCACCATATTGGTGTAAAAATGGTATGTCGATATGATCATCGTCACATTTCGTGACAATAGAGTGATCGACAGTCATGTCTAAAGGAGGTGTTAATCTACATAAAAACGATACAATTATCTTAATTTGATAAGGTAAATACGTCTATTAAATGAAATAAGAATATTACCTGTCTATTATAAGGGTAGGGGATTCCGACAAATTTGATTTAGAAAAACTACTCCTTGCACGATTAGATGTATTTTCCCCTGATAGATAAAAATGTCTTCGACAAAAAATTGCCAATAAAATCTTTTTCAAATGATGCTGCAAAAAAAAAAACGAAAAACATCAAACGGGTGCATATTAATCGGTTTTTATCAAAGGTTGGCTACGAAATAATTATAAAATATCCTCAACAATATAATGGGATCAACAAGTTGAACCAATAAATTAATATTATGTTAAAAGAAAATATTTTTCAAAAATAATTGAGTTTTACCTCTACAGATGCAAGAACTAATTCGACCGCTTCATCATCGACAGCATCAAGACCACAATCCCATGCAGTTACAAACATTCTTCCATGAATCATAACTTTATCGGGGAGTGTTGCTTCCCTTACACAAAAACTAACTCTTCTTTCTTCACTTGCATCTTTGGCCATTACAGGTGGAACACAATACAAGGGATTTATAGGTTGGAATCGATGCTAAATGTAAACATAATTATAAGAACAAAACATAAAAACAAATTTCTAATATTTTAATAACAATTTCACTGGCTATAATTAATATAATGAGTGTGTTTAACGATTAAGTACTTTTTTGTACTTTATGTTTGAAATTCTATTAACATGCAGTACCTCGAATGTTGCTCGTATTGGTCGTGATTTCTTCTTTGGTTTTCCTTTTTTAATTTTACCTTCCCTTCCAACAGAATGTGTAGAACTAATTGATTCTTTATTAGCTGTAACAATATAATAAAAGTTGTAGTTTAAGTTTTTTTTATTAAAATTTTTAAATGACTTGCCATGCGTTGATGTCCAACTTTGGCACTTGCTAAAAATTGCCATCAAAAATCGATTATGAAGCTGTTCTACAATTATTAGACAATTGTTTACTACAAGATACATCATGGCTTGAAATTTCAATTTACCATTGTCATTAGATAAAACTTTCCTGGCCTCGATATCGAATTCTTCTTTAGTTATCTATACAAGTTAAAAACCGTTTTAATGTTAATACGATTACAAAGAAATACAGTACATTAACAAAAAATGATATTTACCCTCCGCCTAAACCATGATTTTAAAGCATTAATATACCTATACAAAAAATAAATCAAAATATAACTCTGCATACAATTTAACAGCATCACTTACATTTGATAGCCGTCTCCTAGAGCATCTGTTAATTGCTTTTTTACAAGATTTAGTTCCACTGTGTTAGTCATTCCTATTTTTTCACAAAACGTCAGTTCAGTTTGCGTTACAAAATGTTATTAAATTAGAAATTATTTTATAGCATAATTTTAAAAACTGTTTGATGCCATGAATACCCATACAAACACGATATTGAATATAAAACCAGAAATTTCACTAAGTCACTAACCGTAGCAGACGCTCACCTTGGAATCGCCACTCTTGGAGAAAAGAGGAAGTCCTTACGTAACATACTGTATATGTAGCTATTCACGGACATTAGTTCTAGCATTGGTACTAGAGTCCAATACGTCTCAATGACATTAATCCCAAAGGCGTTCCGACGACGGATTCCCTACAATTAAAATTACAATACAAATTAATCTTGAACCAAACTAAACCTTAACTACAGGCATAACTGTTAAAAAAAATTAATACAGTAGTTATACTTTAGTTGGATATCGAACTTATTGTCATAGACATTCGACCAGACTTCCTAATACTGTACATCTGTGACATCTCGTTGTTCTTCGATTACGTACAAAATATTAGAAATTATTATGCTCTCATACCTGAATATAACAAAAAAATTAAATGATAAAATACGGTATTTTATTAATAAATTGTTAGCTTACAAAAAATAAACACACGTAAAGTGTCCATACTATTAACTTTTTAATTTATACAGAACAATAAAATTATTATAGTAATGTACTATTAATGAATAAAAAAAATTTTTAAATCCATTGTGTTCACATAACTACATTTTTTTATAACTTTTTAATTTAATAATCAATTATTAATTCTTAATAAAAAGCTCCACTAAGTTTATTCTGCTTGTTGCAATAAATACTTCAATCGTGCATGCAAGTTTAAAAGTTGCTAAACGGTAGAGTATACTGTATCAAAAAAAAAAAAAAAAAACTCATAAATCATAAGTTTACATACATCATAGAAAAGTTTAACTTTGAGTTACTATCAGGAAGTTTACAGTGTACATAATAACATTATTTTCAGCTTATACCGTATGAATTGCCAAATAAAACAAAATACAATAGTTAAGCTTTATTCAAATAATCGGAAATCTATATACGGTACATATTGTATTATTATGATATTAAATTTATCCATTTTAATAAATTCTCACAAAACAACGGAAATACATAGCAAATTTTAACATAGAATACCACGATACAGTATATAATAACTGTGCATCGAAATAAATTCGTGGAAACAAAATAATGAAAGCTAAAAATGAAACTTTCGTCATTGATCTTTGTAACATCCCTTTCCCCTCCCACAACAAATTGGTTCACGTCACCTTGCGAAACATTTCATATGAAAAAAACAACACCTGTCAAAAATAGCTAATGTTTACAGCATTATAACTTTTACTAATTAATTTCAATGAGTGCTGATCGAATTACTGTAAGGCGTTTAGCTGCTGGAACTATTCTATTCACATGTGGGACAGTTCAAATAGCGGCCGGAATTATATTGCTGATATTATTTTCTACAATTTTAAGAATAGCTTCTAATGTATGGACTGGAACAGTGGTAAGAATTACACAATATATTCATTGCTTTTTTAAATTGGTATTCTTAAGTTTAAACTCTTATTCGTAGAATGTCGCTCTCGGAACCATTTTAATTTCCAATTTCAACAAGGTCTTGACTGGTGTTTAAAATTTTTCATTTTGAGTATTTATTTATTGCAACAGTTTTCTAGAAATCGTATATAATCACCGCATGCATTGGAACAACGATCTTGAATTCAATCAATCTATTTCTTTTGGAACTATTGAATTGGGAAAAGTTCATTTCTCAAAATGGCTTTAAACAACATCTGAACGACAGTGTCATTTTACAAGGTAAACATTTAATTACCTTTAATATTAATAGCGATATTCTAAAATGACTGCATTATTAGTTTACTTAGTAACAACGATTCCTAGCATTATCGTCTTATTTCTTGCGCTTTTGTCGTGTCAAGACGTTTGCTGGACTTCTATAATGAAAAAAAAATTTTCACAAAATATGGAGAAAAAATTGGTACGTAACAGGAGCTACAGTACTACCAAAAATCGATTTATTACAATTTTACTATTATTTTACGTAGTCGCTATGTGACGAACCATCCAACTTTAACTGGGTTTTTAGAGAAGCTGAAGCATGGCAGATCAATGACAGCTATTGTATTGAAGCATCAAATGAGCCCAAATTAAGTTCAACTTCAGACATAAGCAATAACAGCATGACTGCAATTTCATCAAATGAGACAAATAATAGTTTAACTACACAAGATATGCAAAGCTTTACACCGATGCTTCAAAGCAAAATCAACGATTCTGCATACCGCAGTTCAGTTCCTGCTCTTCTCTCTGGACACAACTTAAATATTCATTACGCGCCACTGCCAACATTTCACGAACATGTACTCCATTCCACAAGTCATTCAAACGAAGATGACGATATACTTCCTATAATACTAAATCGTAGGAGTCTTATGTCTATGGACCAACCGTCATCATCGAAAACATCTCACCTTAAAAGATCGAAAAGTGATGTTAAGATCCGTACAGGCACTACAAATTCGAGGAATATCAATAAATCGAATTCGTATTCTGTTTATAATAACAAAAATATTTACCGTCAGCCAGCTTCTCCACCAAGACCATTTGACAATGACAGTCTTGTTCATTTAAAACGCCTGGAACTCTTAGCTCGGCACTGGCGTTTTGAAGCACAACACAAAGTAAGGAAAACATAAACCAAGTTTTGGAGTAGACAAAAACCTTAATCTATTATAATAACTTGCAGGCATTAACACGACAGTTCTCATTTCAAATTGCTGAACGTAAGCAATATACAACTCGGCTATAAAGGTAACATTTTATTGAATTGCCGTAATTCAAGGTTATATAGTCAATTCGAAATGTGATAGTGTTAAATGTTAATATATATATATTGCTAAAAGTAATCTCCATTATTATTATTATTAAATCTTTGGCTTATCCACAATTATTAAATTCCGTTCTCACAATTTAGATGATTGTTCAAAACCCAGCACATGTTGCATGTCTAACAAACTTTGATGTAAAGCATTTTGAAATTTCAGAGCACTAGTGTCTTTGCACTCTTTGAAAGCAGATATCCCAAATATCAAGTCATCGTCTCTAGGGTTATAGCAACAGCCATATCCATTCGATACTAATGGTCCGTAACACATAAAAGAGCGATGTCTTGCAGCAACCTAGTCAAAAAAATTAACGTAACTCATGATACACATAAATCGATTGACAAAATAATTGCCTGAGATGTAGATAAACGAAAAGTAGAGCTTTTTTTATATCCAACATCTTTAAAAATATCGGGTACTGCCATATTATTTTCAAGTGCCAACAATTTTAAACCTAACAAGTGACGATCTACTCCATAACCTTTGACTGCCTATTAAAGTATTTTAATACATTGAGTATTAAATACAAAAACCAAATTACAATTAACTTACATCTGCTACATAACGTTTATGCGCTTCAACAGCAACTTGAAGTGCTTTACGTTTAGCATCATTTGAAGATTTGCTGTCGAGCATAACTTTGCAAAACCACAGCGACTGAGTAGAAGCTGAACGAATAGTCTCTGTTCTTCCATGTAGATACATTCTAGTTGACGCAGTTTCATAAGCGGAACCAATCACGTCATGCAATCTACCATACATTTTTTTAAAAATGGTTATTACAGTCAACAGCTCAGACTTTAAACTTTACCTGTAAAAAGCAAGCTGCAAGGCCATTTGAATAAAACTATCAGGGCTTAATTTTTGTGACTTGATGTAATTTTTACCAAATGGCTCAAACACGAAGCAAGCCATTTCTAAATTTGCAACTAATCTAAATATTAATAATTATTACAAAAATAAATTTAAAAGATAAAAGTTTATCTAAAATGATCTTACTGGTCCAAGTGTTGTTTAGCTTCCGTAATTGAATTTAAAACGTTATCCGTTAATTCAAAATCAAGTCGAACTGGGGAATCTATGGCCTTTGTCAAAGGCGAAAAATTTAATTGCACTTTTTGGCCAGACCTAAATTTTTAATAATGTTTAACAAAATTAATTTGCTAAAATTTTCATTAGAATGTTATGGTTTCAGTGCTTACACACAGTCAACAGCAGCATCAGACAAATTCGCAATTGGTGGCCCTTCAGCTGGACTATGCTCGTATGAAATTCCCAATTCGCCGTTACATCCCACTATAAACTACAGGTAAAACTTGATAAATATCTTGAAATATAGAAGACTTTAATTTTACGGTTTTACCTGGACAGTTTTATCATACCATCGATTACCACCATTTAGATGCGACCCACCACCATGAATCATTTCATATGCAACCGTTGTTGTATTTGCTGGTGATAAATTTGGTCTATCCAAACAAACTAAAAATAAACTTTTTTGGATTTCAGCAAGCGACTCCGCATTTTTCTTATCTTAAAAATAAAATTTATTTACATGAAATGAACCATTGCACAATTTAAGCATAACTTACTTTGTCTTAACTCTTTATATACTTTAGCCCATATATCACGATTTTCTGCAGTTAGTGTACCAATGGGATTAGTTTCAGTCGACGTTTTACTAACCACTTGCTTCAACAAATCGATCAAAACTTGTTCCGTGTATGGATGTCCTTGGTTATCATAGACATCGACCTTCACAAACTATAAAAAAATATTACACGTGAAATTACTTGTACATATTATAATGAATGGAAAAGAAATAAAAATGATGATGTTATTCACATGATTATTATGGGCCACAATCACATGCCTAGGTTGATTTGTATCAGGCAAATAGGTCAATGTGTCACAATTATCATAAGGAATTCGACATGTACCAAGCATTAAGCCATGTTGAGACATATCAAGTGGGGCCTTTCCCATCATTTCTAATGGTAATCGTCCTTCGTCAACCGTTTTCTTGTAATTTAAGGCTGCTAATATGATTCTAGCTGCCGTTCTAACCAATTTACATTTGATGTCAGTATGAAAATATTATTATCTGCAGGTAACTTAATTCTAACATTATCATATCTTGTGATGTTTTGCATTCATATCTGGGCATGACCATTCCAGGACTTGAAAAGATGATTAATGGCTGTCTATATGCTAAATAGGAATACTTTAACCACCATTCAGCCAACTGCAATTAACCCAAACAATATGTGTGTTTTTTATTAGACTAGTATTATTAAAACTACTAACCAGAATTTGTTTACCCAGTTTTCAGTTTCATTATATCTTTTCATCAACAACTCCTGCAACTTTTCTCCAATTCCTCCAGCTTTTCCAAATTCGTTGACAATATATTTTGTATTTTCAAATTGTTGAATAGTGAGATGAGGTTCCACAGTTTGCAAATACTTTTCCAAAGTGATTTTCAACGCAGGTACAGGGAGTCGAGGCAATTCTTGTTGACGACCTGCTGCTGAAGAAAGCAAACGACATACTGGCTGCAATAACTCGCCACTTCTAAAAAACGACGAAGTCCCCAATTTCAGGTTCCGCAGAGTATGGGAACTACTGAACAACTGAGAGAATAATCATAAAGTTAACAGTGTTGATTTGCAATTTACAAGTGCATAACACGTAGTTTTGATAAAGTTTACCAAAGAAGAGGTTGCAGTACGACGCAAAACTTGCTCCATATTTAACGCATGTATCCTATTAGTCGACATTTATAATAAAGTATATCGATAACTTCAAAATTAAACAACGAAAAGATTAAATTGAGACTGTCACTTACATGAACTTGACAACTTCAAAATCTTTAACAAGACAATGTCGTATCAAAATTCTTACTGATTAGACGATATTTATTACTATCTATATTGATAACGTAATGTATTCTGCTACCAAACCTCTCCAATTAACTTACTGTATATAAAAACTCTAGTAAACTTATATAAAAAATTAAAATCACAAGTTATCCTTCAGCAATTTGAATCATACAAGTCTTATCTGAACTTGGTCAAAGTCGATGGTCGATCGCAATCGACTGGTTGACTACTAAAAATATAAAAGTCGATCATAAATTCGTAACTGTGTAAAACACAGCACTGTACTAACATTTTGTTAAAATAC
>JAAFCF010003739.1:11284957-11340067 GCA_013389785.1 Helicorthomorpha holstii | reverse complement strand
ATATACTGTAGTTATTGAGCTGTTTGTTATTACAAGATACCGAACTCTTCGATTTAGCCTTGAAAAAGTTTGAAGTTCCCATTCTACAAACACGGCTGTTATTTCCTGCAACAGCTTTCGTTTACATTGTGCAAGATGTACGGCATGCCTGTTTTGAAAGTACTGTAACGGAAAAATGGCAAGGGTAACAAATGACTCGAAAAGTTACTACAGTAATAAGCAATAGGATTTTACATTTACAAGCTGTCTGAAGCTTTTATTCCCTCTAATTATTGTTCATGAAAACAGCCTGATTATGAACCATTTTCGACAGGCAATAGCGTCAAATAAGGTTTTCATTCAGAAATTATAGTGATGTAATAGAAATACTGTAGTTGTATAATACAGTATGTAATAAGGTATTAAGAAAGTATTTAGTATTGATAGTACAGTACAACAAAATGAAATTTAATTGAAAGTTACAGTACATGTCTTCCGTCCCAAACATCTTTATATTAAAATAATACGTTTATGAAGAGCATTTAACATGGTCTTGATAATCTTGTAGTAGCTTAAGTTTATTAAATAACAATGTGGTATATTTATATTTAGTAATGTTGATATGTCATCACATTCCACATTTTACGAGTATAAATTTTACCATGCGGTATTGTAATTACTTATTGCAATATAAATAGTGATAGCCATTCATAATTTAAGTTATTGACAATAACTTAGAAGCGTTTTTATTTTGTTCTGTAAATTAATTTTAATAAACCGAACATTATTTGGTGAAATGTAAATTGGTCAATTAAATTTAATCAATTGACTTTGTCATACAAATTAGGTGCTTATTGCTGTTGTAGTCAAATTACTCATTCTTTTGCTTTATTGCTATTGCCGCCAGTAAGTTTTTGCTTTTGTTATTATTAACGTTAATGCTTATAATGCAAATACAAAGCCTTGAGAAGAAAAAGTGGACCAGTTTTTATTCATTGAACAGACATGCTGTGCATTCCACTTCATGACTGAATTCTTTTGAAGTAAAAATATGAAAAACGCCCTTTAGCATTCAAGTCAGTGTATTAGTGACTTTTGTGATTTCAGTTTTAATTTTATTGTTATAATTGAAATGAAGATTTTAACTTTACTGTATAGGTATTACCATAATCTTTCCTTATTACAAGTTTTGATTCTTTCGTGGTACTATTTCTTTAGTCACAATATCTTAACATAACACACGCGTCCAACAATTTGTGAACTTGTCCCTCTCGTTTCTGAATGCAAGTGTTATGTGTTTCATTAAAGGGAAGTTAGAAGTAAACATATTTGTACTGTATCTCTATGCGTAGACTTCTGTATTTAGCTAGGTGAATATCACGCTAGATTGACGGTAAAGAAACAGGTAGAGAATCAGATAGTCGAGTGTATTATATTAAGTTACCTGTCCCATGGTGAACTCTTCCAATATGGAAGTGTGGAGAAGGGAGAGAATACATTTTGTTTTTGTTTCCATTTCTCTACCTTGTAGACGAAGTAAACGCTTGTTCTGTTTAATATGTCAGAGCCTTGATTTTTTTTGTTTTAAAAATTACGTGCAACAACATTTGGATGCTTCGTTTACAAGAAAAGTGTGACAGTTATATTACTTAGTTTGCGTTTATTTTGTAAAATTTTTGATTAGTTTCATCGAACATTAGTCAACTATTGCGTATGATGATTCACAAATGCTAACTAGAATTACACTTTTTATTTCAACAGTGGAAAAAGAGGAAGTATGGATACCCAACCGTAAAGGTAATATGTTAGCTAATGGCGTGAGGTGACTCAACTGCATCTTCAACTATTGCTACTTGTAGCTTATCAAAAGTTCAACAAGTTGTGTGGTCCTTAAACTAGCGAATCGGTATTCAAATAGTTTTTGATAAAATAATGAATGATGATGAATGCTTAAGGAATTTGATGGATTGAAGTTAACCAAAAGATGAAACTTTTCGTAATATTTAATGCAGCTTTTGTAAACTGACATTAATGAATTTAACTTAGTGCTAAGAAATAGCTATATTCTAATATATGACAAATAAAATAAGTATCATAAAATTCATTATATCATACACGTAACTTAAGTTAGTGAATTAATATTTTTTAAAGAAGTATTTAAGCGCTATTTTAGGCGGTATAGAATAATGACTTCAAGTGTTTCTGGCATACTAATTTACCGTACTAAAATTTGTTTTGGTGCCGGCTTTGAGTAACAACTTACTATAATATCTTAAAATTATGTAGTACACCGTACTTATTAATGTTTGTGAAATAACATCCAGATTTCTCATAACAATAGTTAACTTAATCAATTAGTTGATGACCGTGCTTTGAATCTTAAATAAGTTATGAAAGTGAAAGAAGTATACTAGAGTTTAATTCCTGAAATTGTGGTATTTTTAACGATGGTTGATGGAAATAATAATATACAATATTGTTCATGTGCAAGTGAGCATTCTATTAAAAATAATTAATTTACTTAATATATAGATTATTTGTATACATCTTAATAGAACTACTGTAGCATTTATCATGAAATATTTTATTTTTATTTAAAAATATTATTTGTTAATTTAATTTTACTGATGTTAATTTGACAAAAAACTGATAACTTTTTATTGAATTTTTTTGTGTAGATCTTATTTCTTTTGAATATTAAAGAATAAAAGATTTGCAGTAATAACCACGTGGTTATGCATAAATATTCGGCAGCAAATAATTCGACGATGACAGTTCACAGGCCATTTATATCATGAACCAGGGGGGAGGTCCTTTAAGGCCAACTTGGCCTGGATTAGATCATACGGCTCTGCACTCAGTATCTGATCCAGGTGATCATTCTATCGACATTAAAATAAAACTAGAGCCGAAAGGAACCGAAGATGACAGCCGAAGTATAGTAGATGGCGCTGAGACAGGTACGTTTACTATTTATTCATATTTCTAAATAGTAAACTTATGGTGTCTACCATTTTTTTTTTTTTTTAAAAAAAAAGCTCGAGCAGGTTTGGAAGTTTTAATGCGGCAGAAAAAGCCAAAGATCGTTAGTGGTTTAGGAGGAATGAGTGGCAGTCAAGATCTTGATAAAGAAAGACCAATGTCATGGGAATGGGAACAATCGGAAGAAGATTCGCTGGCAAAAGGAATGGAAGAAATGTCTCCTTCTCCACTTCCTGGTCGCATAATGGCTATGGATCCAGGGAGTCCTATGTCAACAAACGATAGCGACAAAGAGGATTATGTACCAGGAAACACAAAAAAAGTAACGAATTATCGGTTTTTTTTATTTAAAGGCGCCAACGTATATTTATTCTTACTTAATTTAGCAGTCAAGTGAATTTAAAATTGGAAAGACATTTGGCATTCCACCGCAAGCAACGATGCTGTCTCATTTAACCGTAGGCCATCAGGTTTCATCTTTAGACAAGAACACAAGTAATGCCCATTGTTCAAACGGACCTTTTTATACTCCTAACCAATCGCCTTTACAACCTCGCCACGTTAACAACCAATCTTACTCGTCTTCTTCAAGTCCAGAACAAATTAAACGATTGTTTTATTCACCTACTCAGAGTCCACTTCAAACTCGGCATGTTTCAAATTTAGACACTTCGTACTCTCAAAGTCCCAGCCCTAGTCAGTCACGGTCCATGGCCCCCAAGGAAACGGTATTTTCACCTACTCAAAGCCCCATTCAAACGCGTCACACAACAGGACGTGAATCCCCTTACGGTTCTCCATACTCATCGGTCGGCAGTCCAAGTGGTTCAGTGCGTTATTCTCCAAACGAAAGTCCGGTTCAGGGTCGTCATATCGTCAGCAAGACAAATAGTAGTGGTAGTGTTGCTAGTAACGGCAATGCTTCGGTTTCTGGATTTATTCCATCTAACTCTGATCCGTCATCAAATTTTGCTTCTCAAAGGTTTATTCCGCCCTCATCTTCATCATCACATTCATCACTTCAAATTGACGTTCGTGATTCAACGGATTCTCTTCCGGAACCTTGCGATGGAATTGATGATAAAAGTGGTGTTAGTGCAGATTTGTTGCAACAAGCTACTTTATCTGGCCAAACGGGGATATCTCGACAACAACTCATCAACAGGCAAGTTAAAACCATCATAATAATATAGTTAGGATTGTTTAAATATGAATAGGAGTAGAAGTGTTCTTCTAAGCCATTTAAAGCTGATATTATAACTCAATTATTGTCAACATCATTTTTATAAATTAATTTTTTTTAACGATTTAGTCCTTGTCCAATTTGTGGTGATCGTATCTCCGGGTTTCACTATGGAATTTTTTCTTGTGAAAGTTGTAAAGGGTTTTTCAAAAGAACAGTTCAGAATAAGAAAAACTATGTATGTTTACGTGGTGCTTCTTGTCCAATTACGATTACAACTAGGAAAAAATGCCCTGCTTGCCGTTTTGATAAATGTTTGAAACGAGGAATGAAATTGGAAGGTGAGGGAAACTTAAGTTTAAATCATTTTTGTATTAATTTTGTATGTTTTATTTAGCTATAAGGGAAGACCGCACAAGAGGTGGAAGAAGTACATATCAGTGCACTTATTCATTGCCTTCCACTCTGCCTTCCGGTGGTGATTTTTTATTAAATCATATGAAAAATAGCGGAGATAAGTCGGGAGATGAATCTGATGTTTTAGTTAATGGAAGTGGAACCGAATCAATTTCTTCCAAAGCAAGTAGTCATAGTTCTGGTGCAGATGTAGTCATACCAAATCTCATTCAGGTAAAGATGGTGGTACAACTGTATTTACAATTTAAAATATTATAAAAAACTTATTTTTTTTGTTGTTATAAACAGGAAATCATGTCTGTAGAACATCTTTGGTATTATAGCGAAGGAGAGTCACATAGACTATCAGAACCATCTTCTTCACATAAATCGTCAGATGCGTCTTCAAATTCGGATTTTTTTAGTAGTTTGTGCAACATTGCAGATCATCGTTTATATAAAATTGTCAAATGGTGTAAAAGTTTGCCTCTTTTTAGACATATTTCGGTAAAAAGATATTGTTTATCTGCTTAGAAATTGTAAATTGAACTCTCAATTAACTTTTTAAATTTTATTAGATTGACGATCAGATTTGCCTTTTATTGAATTCATGGTGCCAACTTCTACTGCTTAGCTGCTGTTATCGTTCTATACCAACTCCTGAAGAAATAAGAGTGTCATTAGGAAAATCTGTCACTCTTCATCAAGCTCGTGTTTTAGGGTTGGGACCTATTATTGAAAGGATGCTTAATTTAACTGATCATCTACGTCGTTTACGAGTTGATCAATACGAATATGTGTGCCTAAAGGTCATCATTTTGTTAACATCAGGTTAATTGAACATCCAACTTTATGATTTAAAATTAACTAAGTGAATCGGGGTTATTAACGTTGTATTGTTTGTAGATGTTGGAGGGTTAAAGGAACCTGAGAAAGTAAGACATGCACAGGAGGGAGTAATACAGGCTTTACAAACTTACACAATGACCCGGTATAGTGATCATCCAAGTAAATTTGGAGAACTATTGTTAAGAATTCCAGAACTGGAAAGAACTTGTCAAATTGGAAAAGATTCGCTATCATTAAAACAGCGTGAAGGAGAAGTACAGAGTTTTAATTTACTAGTGGAACTTTTAAGAGGTGAGCATTAGTATATGAATACATCCGGTTTTAGAAATCCCGGTTATTGAAGGTGCGTGCAATAAGAGTAGTCCGGTTCTTCAACTTTGCAAACGTTAGAACAATCGTGTTTTGTGATAAATGTTATGAACTGTTCGAGTAATTTGTTTGCTATGCAGCTGTTGAAACTTCCAATGCGTGCCAGTTTTTAAGGACCAGTGTTTGTTACTATTGGTGTAGTATTGGAAATACCACTGTGCTAAGGTGTGTTATACTTAGATGGGTATAACTTAATTAACGCATTGATAAAAGTTACAACAAAGAGTAAATTGTGGGGTCCAATAAATCGTAGAATTTTATAGAAAGTATATTTTATTTACAACTATATATTGATTGATTATTAAAATAAATTTTTTAGGTAGATATGGCAGCTAGTTCTGATTTGGTTCACTAAACATTGTACAATGCTGACATTATTTTATACAGAGTGAATTTACCTATCTAGAATACACACATTGGCCATAGTTGCGCACTTGTAAGTTGTAACACAAGTACTGTAGTGTACTTTTTACGCATTCTCAATCGATACAACAGTATACAACATAGTGCAAATATGCTTTACAAAATCCAGAACTATTCGTATGCATATAATTATACCGGTTATGTAATAGAAAACTTGGTATGCGTTAAACGGTTGTGGACGCTATGTTGGTTTAAAGTTACTAGTGTGATGGTAGGTTTTTTGCAATGCAAACACTGGTCATGGCAAACTTTTAAAAAAACGTTTGTGTGAGCTTATTTTCTTCGTTAATCAACAAGTACCATTTTACATGGTTGTGGTTAGAAGTTCATAGTGGTTTTTTTTGGCTAGTAATTAAAATATAGCCAAATGTACCCTAAAGTGCCATTTGGTTACAAAGCATTAGATGATATTTTGTTTCCATCTTGACGCTAAATTCTATGTAGCATTTTGCATATTATACTGTAAGACAGTTTTTATACGAAGGATATTACCCTTATATTTTTAAATTAATAAGATATTTCTTTTAGTCTCTGGTGAGATAAAAATGCGCAATACATTTCTGCATAGTATTTGTCGCCACTATGGAAAGTAAAAAAGGTTTGAAAATAAAATGGCACCATTTTTCCCAAAAGAATTGTGGCAGTGCTGCATTTAACTAAAAATGTTTATAAATATGAATATATTTGGATGTCTGTTAATGTATCACTGTATTTTAATGTCAACAAATGGACGATATAAGAGTGAATGTTAGTATTATACTGAACATAAACCATGTGCATAAAAAATCAAAGAAGCGTTTTACACTGAGTGGTTTTATTATATATATGTGGAGAGTAAATATTATGTCTATAAATATTTTGCCACTTATTTGTACATTGAAGATGGGATGAAGTTTCTTACTGTTCAATTAAGCTATATATTATATATAAAGTTTCAGAGAATTAATTTTTTATCCAAGGTCACCATTCCCAAATAAACATATTTCTTTGGTAAAGTGTAATGTTTTGTAAATTAATTTATTGAAAATAACTTTGACAGCTTTTTGTATAAACAGCATTGAGCATTTAACCATTATAGTTTAGAAATGCAATACACAATTATAGTCGGTGTAATACGCTAGTGCAACAATCATGTGAAAACATAGTCAAACGACCAATTCCCAAAAGATCACTTGAAAAGAATATGGTACAATCCAGATGATGACCAGAACTGCTGAAATAGGAAAGTTAACGGAATACTGTACAGTACTGGATTTTCTATTAATCTAATTAAGATGGTGGAAACAATTTAAAATTGTTCATAGCATTATAACTGAACTTCAACAGGTTGCTTTTAAAATCTTTAAACTCTTAAACGTTACAATTGATAACACAATAATTTTTTTTTTAAATTTTAGTAAAATATAAATAATAAATATAATAATAATAAATAATATATTAAATACTGAAAATCATTATAACATTAAATTTGAAATCGATAAACCGGTAACATGGGCATGAATGGGAACGTGACGTTCAGTCACTGAACGTTGACTGTTGACGTCATTGGTTACTCCCTTGAAATAATCCACCATTCTACAGTACTCTCTATATACAGTACTTCCGTGTGCGTTCTCTTTTGGTGGTACTGTACTATAGTAGCATCTCTAGAGATACCGTATAACTTGTATGAAGAAGAATCTCTGCAAGTTATCATTCTGCTTTTTACTATTGAATCTTAGTGTCTATTTCTATGATTTGTTGGAAGATTTCCGAAAGTCGGACTGTATACATTACTGAAAAACGTTCAGTGAGAATAATAGAACGGTAATATACAGTATTTCGAATGTTTTTATATGAATTCTTGAAAATTTAACCTAAAGACTAAAGTTCCAATGACGTAAAATCATTGTAACATCACTTTAATACTACTTATCTTAAACATAAAACATTAATATGTTTACTTGATGGAATGGCAGCAACTTAAAATGCGTGAGTTGTCAATAGTATCACACCAGTCACTACAACGCTACAGTATATTTGACATTAAACAGTAATGAAAAAGATGGATGTAGTAAATGGCAAAGATTCAGTGACAGAGGATACACATTGCAGAGATGAATTTCAACATAATGAAAAACAGAGTGAAAATAGTTCTTTACTCGAATCTTTAAGTGAGTTGTCGTTATCACCACCAAAAGTTTCAAAGAACTCAGTTGAAAGATCAGCACTGGTCAGAATACCCGTATCAGTAGCCAGAAATAGGTACGACTGATTTAATATTTAAACTATCAGGTTCTAACCGCTTTGTGATAGGAATTTTTTAGTGGGTTGTTCTAACAGTTGGGGTTCCCTTCTGGGAGCTGGACAATTATCTAGTCACTTTCCGGATCATACTTTAACATTATATGTAGGAACATATAATGTCAATGAAACATCCACCTTGCCTGCCGATTTAAGTGATTTTTTGCTACCTGAATGTATTGGTAATATTCCGGATTTATATGTTATTGGAACACAAGAAAATGTGTTACAAAGGTAATCATTTTTAATTTTGTGATTTATTTTTCTTAATTTGTTTCATCGTGCTCATTAATTTGTTTCGCATTAATAGATTTGACTGGGAAGTATGTCTTCAGGAAACGATTGGTTTATCCCATGTCTTACTTCATTCTGCAATCGTAGGAACTTTGCATTTATCGGTTTTTATCAGAAAGGAACTAATCTGGTTTTGTTCAGGTAACGTTATGCGGTGAAGTACAAAGCTGCTTAATATCATAATGTCAGTATATCATATCAATTTAGAACCAGAAGAAGGAGTTATTCTAACTCGTCAGGGATCAATGATCAAAACGAAAGGGGCTGTTGCAATTGCTCTGCAAATATTTGGAACTAGTTTTTTGTTTGTTAACAGCCATTTAACCGGTTAAATGCAATTTTACTAACTTATCGTCATCTTAAATTTTTTATTAACTTTAATATTTTCCATGAAGCGCATGAAGAAAATATTAGAGACAGAATCTCAGACTATGAAAAAATAAAAGTTGGAATGGAATTACCTAGAAGAACTCCAGTTCGAGGCGAGATAACATCAGGTATATCAAATAGACAATTTAAAAAAATTATTTAAATATATAAAATGTTGAAATTTTATTTTAATATTAAGACGTTACTGCAAGATTTGATTGTGTATTTTGGTTTGGCGATTTAAATTTCCGATTAAAATGCGATCGTCACAAAGTTTTAGCTTGCTTGTGTTTACCATCGCCAGCACTGGAAGACCTTTTAAATACAGACCAACTAAATTCGGTTATATTGAAAGGTATCTTTTTAAATTTTAATATAAAAGAGCACGTCTAATAGTAAACTTCTACAAGCATAGGTGCAGCGTTTCAAGGTTTTTCTGAAGGTGTTATTAACTTTCCTCCAACATATAAATATGACGTTGGAACTGATGCATTTGATTCATCTGAAAAGCAAAGAAATCCAGCCTATACTGTAAAGACCAATATTTTATTTATTACTTTTATGAAACGTTATATTCACTTTATACAACAACTATGTATAGGATCGGATACTCTATCGCATGCGAAAAGAGAATTGTATCAAGTGCATTGATTATAATTCAGTGCCTTCAATAAGAATTTCTGATCATAAGCCAGTTTACTCTTTATTCAATGTTCATCTGCGTCCAGGTCGCGACAAGTTAGTGTTTTTCAAACATTTTTTTTTAATTAATTTTAATCTATTTCATGTTTAGTATTCCATTGTCAGCTGGTTTATTTAACCGAAACGTTTATTTAAAAGGTAATAGATTCTTTAGTGTAATTTTAGCCGAGTATTTTCTATAATTTTGCTTTTCAGTTGTAGCTCAACGAGCAGCGACTTTAAATCCAATGCTGAATTTAAATAATAGCAAATTTTGCAGTATTATGTAAGTCCCGATGCACTTTTTTTTCACCAATAATTAGACAAATAAATTTAATAAAATTATCTTTTTAAATACCGTAACTAAAAATTGCAGTACATTTTTCACAAAATCGGTTTAGAATAATCGATTATCGATATCGTTGAATTACGTAAATTTATTGCTCTGTAGCAGACGATTTTGTTTCTGTGTTTCGGTCTTCGAAGTTAGCAGAGTCATTCTCTTGAGTTTTAGTAATTACAGTACTTTTATTTTTTATAATCTGAGATTAGTGGAATTTCATTACGACTTTATTACAAAATTTAGCTAAAGGTATAACCATGGTTGGCGGTGAACAAAAGCCTGGATTTAGTTTTGAAAACTGCGCTAGGTAAGTTGAAACTGTCACAACAGACCATTAATGAATTGTCATTGCACTGTCGTGTGGTAGATGTAATTTGTTGTTTTGATATTTGAATATATTAGAAATGCTGATTTGGAATCTAAGGGTTTTGCCGTACCTAAAGCTGTAAAGACAGGAACAACGATAGTGGGACTTATCTTTAAGGTTATTCAGAAATTTAGTTTTTATAACATATTACATTGTTCTATAACTTATTACAGTAAACGTTAAGTTACGTAAGGACTTTTGTAAAGCGTTACCTGAAATGAAACGAGCGTTTTCTGAATTTTTTTTAAAAGTAAATGGTTAAAATAAATATTTTATTTTAATGTAGGATGGTGTCATTTTGGGCGCTGATACCAGAGCCACGAGCGATACAATCGTAGCCGACAAAAACTGCTCCAAAATTCATTATTTATCTCCAAACATGTAGTAAGTATAGTTTTGGGATAGAAATTTAAATTATAAAACCTTTTTCATTGATTTTATTAAAACGTTTTTAGTTGTTGTGGTGCGGGTACTGCAGCTGATACGGAAATGACAACACGTATGATTTCATCTCAGTTAACATTGCACCGTTTAGCTACTGGACGGGTTGTTCCAGTTGTTGCTGCTAATCGTCTTTTATCTCAGATGCTTTTTAGGTAAAAAGTGCTTTACAATTTGCTGTAGAATTTTATAAATTTTAGTTTTTATTTTAAGATATCAGGGATATATCGGGGCGGCATTAGTGTTGGGTGGTGTGGATATCAGTGGACCTTCGTTGTATATGATCTATCCTCATGGATCATCTAGCTCACTGCCGTATACTACCATGGGCTCTGGCTCATTGGCTGCCATGTCAGTTTTTGAGCAAGGTTGGAAAGAGAATTTAGAGGTATCATTTCTGCATTCAATTTATTACGTGTATTGTAATAATTATTTCGCTTTGTATCGTAGTTGGAAGAGGCAAAAGTACTGGTGCGAAATGCCATTGCTGCGGGTATTTTTAATGATCTTGGATCAGGAAGTAACGTAGATTTGTGCGTTATAACTAAAGATGGAGTTGATTACATTCGACCATACGATGAAGCTAACGTTAAAGGCGAAAGGTAACAATGCAGCGAAAGTAAATTTGTGTACGGTATTCCATTTGGTAACTGACATGTATTAAATGCCAGAGGATCAGTAAATTAATAGTGCTCATATTTCAGATTATATACAGTTTCTTAGTAACTTTTTTAAAGCAGTTTTTATTTTCTTTTGTGTAGAAGTGGCAAATACACTTTTCCTAAGGGAACGACCGCTGTTTTGGAAACTAAAGTAATTCCTATTGAAGTTGAAGACGTTTTGGTAAAGAAAATTGAAAGTACTGAAGAAATGGATACTTCAGCTTAAAACGCTGGTATGTGGTTACAATATTATTTGAAATTCAACAAGAATGTAACAAGTGAATTCATGTAAAAAATAAAATTTGTAAAATTAAACATTTGCGGTACCCAATATAAAAATACTGTACAACTATTGCAGAAATTTTCAATTGCTTTGAGCAATTTGATGTGATCTTCGACGGGTACTACTTATGCCAAATCTTTTATGAGCCTCTTCTGATTTTGTTTTTACATGCGCAATGTCAGGTCTTCTATTTGGGTCCGCAGTAATGCAAACCGAAACAAGGTCTCGAAGCTAATGAAACGATATCAAGATAAAAATACTTTTAAAACTGTATTAAAAATACCTTACTGTTTTTGAATATAAATCGGATGGTAAAGGGGGATAATCGCAACGTTCAATTCTGCGACATAATGAATGTAGATTTAACTTGTCTCCGTAAAATGGGGACTGCAAAGCTGCCAACTACAAAACATTTATTAGGATCATTGTGATTTTATTAACAAGCGAATTAGTAACCTCATAAAGTAGACAACCAAGGGACCAAATGTCTGATTTAAAATTATATCCGTGTTCATGAACTCTTTCAGGAGACATGTAATACGGTGTTCCTACTAATAGATTAAAATAATTTTCATTAGTATTATAAGAAATCTTAAATACAATTGTGTATACCCAGTGTGTGAGCTGCTGTTGTTTTAGAGCTAAAAAATCTGCTCAGTCCTAAATCACCTAGTTTCACTATTCCTTCAGAAGTCACAAACACATTTGCCGGTTTTATATCTTACAGTAGTTCGTTTATTACTATTAATTTTGATGGACAATTTACGATTATTTTACCTCTATGCATTATTCTTCTAGAATGCATGTGCTCCAAACCACTACATATCTGAGTAAAATATTTCCATATTGTGAATTCTGGAATAAGTTTTCCATTTTTCTTAAAATGCTATAATACAAATAATCACATTAGGATTTGAAATCTTTCATAATGTGCTGTAACCAAAGAAATGACAATACTTCAATCATTCTTCCAAGGTCACCAGCATCTGCAAGCTCTAACACGATGTTCAGCTCATTATTTTCCACAAAAGCATCAAGATATTTTATTACGTTAGGATGATCCATTTTCTAATCAAAAAGATAAGGTATTATTTTACTTTACTAGGAGGTTTTCAAATAAATGTTTTAAGGTAAATGTTCTTAGTTTTCTCACTTTAGGTACATTTCTTAGATAAAATCCTATTGCGGAACGTTCATTTTAAGTGTTTAATTACTTGTTTTAATTAATAATTTTGAAGAAAACATCTCGCATATGTACTGTATGAATTACCGTATGAAGAAGGAAAATGGCGCGGCTTGCTGCTTGTAGAAGCGCTGTGTTGCTAATCGGAATTATCAAACAGTCAAATTAGCTTTCGTTTAAATTAGGTTAAATTATGTTAGGTTGATTTAGTCATTTTTCTAGGTTAGGTTAGTTATTTGAAGATGTCATTTTAATTTTAAATCTAAAATTTATCCCGATTAAATTAGTCGTGACTTTCACCGACAGTAGCGCTTCTGCAACACAGGCCATTTCATTAGCGATTAGGGTGTTCGATTGCATTGGATTTGATAACAAATTTTATATTAAAATAAATAGTTAAAAAATGTAATTAAATTCACGAAATTAGTTTTCCGCAATCGGATTTAACTATATAATGTGCTCAGCATAATGAAATTACCTTAAAGGAAGTTAAACATTTATTTTGAAAATCTCCTAGTAAAGTAAAATAACTCCAAAGATAAAATTTGCCATATATTTTACTTAACAAGTCATGCAACATTTTACCCTTAGTAAGCCAACCTCTTTGATACAATCCATTCGTGCTTTTGCATCTGCCATTTCGTAAATCTGAAACGATAGGAATAATATTAAAGTGCATACTGTATTTTGTAAAAAATTTTCACAAGTAAACAATTATAGTTTATTTTATCACCTGAATTTTCTTTAATGCGACCATGCGATTATTTGATGTGCACTTGGCTTTATACACGACACTAAACTGCCCTTTTCCAATCCTAGTTTTCTGAACGTCGAATTTTGAAAGAGAATTATAGGTACCATTTCCTGACGACAAACTGTCTAACAAATAATCGGACAAATCCATGACTAAGCTCGATACACGACTAAACAATATTAGCAAATGATCTTCATCAGTTCAGGATCCAGCACATCAAGAATGTCTTGCAAGTTCATTAAACTAATAAACTTTCCAGTTTTGCTATTAAAAAAAAAGAATTACTATGTCTTAAGTTATCCGTTAGAATGCGTAGGACAAGTGTTGGCGTCAGCATGTCGCTACATGCTCTCAAATAATCAATACAAAAATTATAATGTCATGTAACAATACTGTGCATTGTGAACTGGTCTTTGCAGTATGGCAACTCCGTTGACGGGATGTCTTGGAGTGGTGGAGGCGTTTCTACAGTAGTTGATCGATTATTTTAATGCTTTAAAATACGGTAACGATTGCCTGGCAAAGTTACTATGCCATCGTGCTACTTGGTATATTTTTACTAGGCGTTAACTGAGAAGAAAAAAAAATAATTGAGAAGTATCACGAATTATAACCATTTAACAATGGGAAATGATATCGATTGGTTAGCGATTGCAGTTTTCTGAAATAAAAAAAAAATACGAATACTACTGTATACGATAGTACATGTTGTACAGTAATTAATTTATGAATCGTTGACAGTAGATAACAAAATATGTAAGAATACCGTATTTCTTAATGTAGAATAGTTTAAAATAACTTCATTCTTAAAGAAATTCTTCAATAAAAATTGCGAAACCTCTAGCTTTACTACTTGATTAAAGAAATGGACTTTGGCTTAAAATATTCTGAGTGCTGATATACTGTAAATACTGTATGTTTAAAGTTGATCACAACTAAAGTTGTAACAAATTTATGTAGCATGTACAGTATCTATTGTGCATTGATATTTTTGTGCTTACGAATTTTATAGTAACACTTATGTTAGTTTGCAGGGCACGCACATTTTATTTATAAAGAAGCAAAATTAAAAGGTTTAGTAAATTTATTAATGGACGTAATATTGGATTTTAGAGAAATTATTATAAACTTATTACAGTATAATGAAGCTGGTCGAAGATACGGTATGTTCTAGTCCTATTAATACTTGTACTCGCATATAAAAAAACAGATGATGTTTTATCAATTAGTATATAAGTTTAGTTATCGTCTACTTGTATATGAAATCCCGCTATACAGAATGTCATGTATTCCCGTTATACTTTACAGGATGTCACTTATATGATAACGAGAAAACCATGTGGTTCTATGATCTTTTTTTCTTCATTTCTAGAAAAAATGGATAAAAGCGACAGATTCACTCAGTACTCAGATTACCATGACAATTATACTTTAACTTTATTACGCAAGTAATTTCCGTGAATGTTAATCATATTAACTGTCATTTCTTATACCGTAGTGTATTTTATATTGGCATACACTGTACAGTAAACAAGTTTCTGACTATGTTAATGTATTTTGTGTATGTAACGCTTTAGATGATATACGATTATATCCTTTTATAATAGTAAGATTTACAGTAGCTTTTGCATTTTTTTTTATTTACATGATGATTATGTGAGATGGCGAAAATGTAATAAACATTTATGGGGTTGGGTGCAATGTTATTTAAAGATTTTATAAAACTGTGGGAAATCGAGAAGAACTCCCTCCTACTAAAAAAATCATTGAGCTGTTAAATACTTTTTCATACTGTAAAACTTCTTTTGAATTGATATATTATGATCACATGAAGTCGTTATAAACTTAAAAGAAATTTGATCTAGCTTCTTAGAAGGCTTTTGCCCGGGAGTGTTTGTCAGTAAACAATTTGTTAAAGTTTTACAATACGGTAGTGGTTAGAAAGTGAGCACAACTTCCCAATGAACTTTGATGTATAAACACTTGTTTACTGCTAGCAATACAATAGGACAGTATCATGAAATTCTAATGGTTACGGTACAATAATATTTGTTCATCAAATGGAGTTGAATCTATTTCCAAAGCAAGAGGGAAAAAAATTTTTCTGGATTATTTATCTAGTTATATTTATATCGTTCAAATATACTGACTGTCAAAATAATGGAAAATTTTATTTTCCATCAGGTAAGAAAATTTTAAATAATCTTTAGGATTGATAAAAATATTAGTTACAACTTACTGGAAGAAAATTTTAAACAAACTCTAGACATGTAAATAAGACATTTTTAGCAAATTTTGAATAATAATTAAAATTAATTTGTTGTAATTTTTTATAATGGATAATTGCTTTAGAGTCATTCACATTTGAACACTGGCTGTATGTTATTGGAGGCATTGGTTGGTACTTTGAACAGTGAAACAGACAGATACTAAAACTTATAAATAGATTTTATTTAAACTCAAAACGATTTTGAAAACAAAATTTTAAGCCTGAAGTACGTTTTTTAATACCATATCATGTTAATTATAACTTACTTGTACATGATGTGCAGTATGTAGTTTGCAGCATCCAATAGCTAATAATCGTACAGCTTAGTAAAAATACAATTAAAATCTGCTTAAAAATGATTGATATCTAAGTTAATATTTAAATAAATTTTATTTTATTAGGTTCTTGTGATTTACTTGATGACGTTGGTATTAATAGCGAGCCAATTGGAGTTATAAAAACAACAGGATTTTGTGATAATCGTGCCATTAGAATAGAAAACGAAAGTCCTATCTATGGCTCTCCTGATGTTGCTTACACGTTGACACAAAGGGCAATGTTGACTGTTCCAACAGCCAGATCATTTTCATGTAATAATTGAAATGAATTAAAGTAGTTTTAAGTACCAGTACATGTTTTTTTATTGTAAATATTAGCTGGGTTTCCAATGGATTTTTCTGTTTTGGCTACATTTCGAGCAGTACCCAATGTTATAAACGTCATCATGTCCATATATAGTGACATTGGAGATGAAATATTTTCAATAAAATTAGGAAAAAACATCACATTTGTGTATAATGACAAATCTGAAGAAAGTCTTACATCGGCCGGAATATCATCGTTTAATGTAGAAGTGACAGATGACAAGTAACTTGTGTTTTTGGATATTTTAAAATGATCATTAATTCAAATGTTTTGGACATAGATGGCACCGATTGGCTTTTAGCATAAAGGGTAATTCAGTAACGCTGATTTTGGATTGTGATAATCAGTTAACCGCTCCACTGTATCGGTCTGCGTTTGTACCATTAACAAATACTGGACTTACGTTAATTGGCCAGCAACTTTTAGAAGAAGTCTATTTTCAAGTTTGTTTTACGTCCAATATAGATTGAACGCTTGCATATCTAAAGTAATTGAATTTTCTTTGAAAAACTTTCTGAATACCGGTATCTATTATAGGGTGCTTTACAACAATTAGTCATTGTTCCAACACCGGAAGCTGCTTATGATCAATGTATAGATTATACACCCGATTGTGATCAACCTTTTCCATATGTCGACGATCCTGTAGCTATTTCGACATTGAAAGTTTCTGAAAATGATAACCATGAGGATGTGACATCAACAACACATTCTGACATTGAGTTTGAAAACAATCTTTCGGTAACTGTAAGTTCAAACATAATCGTTATTTATTATCGAATAAAGAAAGAATGGCTGAAATATAGGAAGATGTAGGCGTTGATGATGGTTCTGGAGAAATCCCAACAACTGATATTCATTACATTTCATCTGGAAATACAGATACTCATTACATCCCACCGGAACATACCGATGTTCATTATATACCGCCTGACCATACGAATGTCCATTATATACCATCTACACCACAAGTTACATTGCATGCAAGTCTAATATTAAAATTATTTATAAATTATACATTAGAATTGTTACATTGTATAATTTAACATAGGGACCACAAGGTCCAAGGGGATTTACAGGAGCTATGGGACCACCAGGTGAAAAAGGAGAAAAGGTAAGTTTATACATTATTTTATTTTTTGTTTTTAAAATACATATTTATGATTATTTAAAATATGTGGAAAAAGGTGTAATAATTATCATTTTAGGGTGATTCTGGACGTGATGGTATGCCTGGAACTGATGGCATTCCTGGCCCACCAGGGCATGTTTTTGTGTTACCAGTAAGATTATAAATTTGTTTGTATGCAACTATGTATTAAATTCAAATTTTATATTCATTTTTAGCTGCAGATGCAAGGTGACGTCAAAGGACCAGATTCGATGGAACCAATGCGCCAGTTACTATCTCAACACATGGTGAAATAATAAATATTTTATTTTACAATTTACCAATTTATGAATTTATTTTTTAGTTATCTATGAGAGGACCTGTTGGTCCGATGGGATTGACTGGGCTTCCTGGATCACAGGTAAATTTTTTTTGTAATCACGTTTGAAATATTTTTCAAGAATGTTTTAATTAGGGATTGCCAGGATCTGAGGGGATTAAAGGTGAACAGGGAGATCATGGTGAACCTGGACCTAGAGGGTTAAGAGGAATGATGGGACCACCTGGACGAGAAGGCCGTAGAGTAAATATAATATACCATTAATCTATAATTGTCATTTAATTAAAAAAAAAGTATTAAAACGATTTTTAAAATATGAATTACTGTAGCTGTTCTTATTCAAAATTTGGATTTATTGTGATATTTGTAGGGAAAACCTGGACGTGATGGAGAGAGAGGCTTAGTAGGACCATCAGGATTAAAAGTATACATTCATTTTATACTGTACATTCAATATAAATAATTTGCTTTGTGAACTTAGGGTGAACAAGGATTGCCAGGAATACCTGGAATGCCAGGTGAAAAGGGAGAAAGGGTAAATATATAACTTGGAAGATTAGTATGGGAAGCATTAACAGTTAGCAATAAAATAACATATAGGGTGTTCCTGGAAGCAATGGCGAATCTGGTCTTCCAGGACACGAAGGAATGCAGGTTAGTTTACGCTTTAATGCTAAAATTTGACAGTAAATTAGCAGGATTGATTTATATTAACTTTAGGGAGATGAAGGGCCGCCAGGATTGCCAGGGTTACCTGGAGAGATGGTAAAACTTAATAATGGATACTTTTTATTAATCAAGCTGCTTTCTTTGTTCACGTATCGTAACGCTTCTTTATTTATGATTAATATGAAATTATGTAAACGTATCGATGTTAATTTTGAAAATTTAAACATGATTAAAATGGATTGATTGTTATTTAGGGTCCCAGAGGGTTTCCTGGTCCAAGAGGGTTTCCTGGTCTATCTGGAGCACCGGTAAAAAATTTAAGATGATTGATTTTTTGATATTTTTAAAGGAACATTTAAAGCGCAACTTAAATTAATAGGGAATTCCTGGCTCAGAAGGACCAACTGGTCCGAAGGGTAACATGGTAATCTGATGAAATAGTTAAAACTATATAACTTGAATTAAAAGATAAATTTGTAGGGTCCATTAGGCCAACCTGGGCCACCTGGTCAAGCTGGACCAAATGGGCCAATGGTAAAACTAGAAGTGTGATGAATTACTATAACATTATTGAAAAAATAATTTAACTATTCTTAAGGGAGCTCCTGGTCCTCAAGGTATACAAGGTCCCCCTGGTTCAGCAGGACCAAGAGGAAAACCTGGTCTTCCGGGCTTACCTGGAGCAGATGGTTTACCCGTAAGTTAGTTATATAATTAAATTGTATTATCAACAGTAATTTGTTCATTACTTAATAGTATTATGTTTACTAAGCTGTACAGTAGGAATATCTTTTGTAGTGATAGCAATATGGTAGCTTAGACTTTAATTATTTTTATTTAGGGTCATCCAGGCAATCCAGGTCCTCCTGGTAGCAAAGGTGATATCGGTTTGATTGGTTCACAAGGACCAGTAGGTTTTCCAGGAAGTCGAGGAGTCAAGGTAGGAATAATGATCTATCAATGATCACTGTGTAGTTTTACAGTATAATTTCATAATTCCAGCTGAAATAATTTTGTCCCAATGGCAGGGTGATCAAGGTGTTAGAGGACCTTCTGGCGAGAAAGGTGACAAGGTTTGTTGAAAACATTTGAATAAATCTTAGTAAATGAAAGGTAAGTAACGGTAATTATTAATAAAATGGAGAAAAATTGGGAAATCCAAAATTATAGTTTAAAAACAAATTGTTGTATTGCTTATTTTAAAAACATTTATAATAACTCTTTTAGGGAACTCAAGGTTTAGATGGCTTAAAAGGTGATATGGGGATAAAAGGAGATAGAGGACTAGTCGGTGCTACAGGACCTTCTGGCATTGAAGGTCCTCAAGGTCCTAAAGGATTTGATGGTCCACGTGGTGAAACTGGTATTATTGGACCTCAGGGTGAAAAGGTATACAGTATTACAAAACGTTTTATTTCAGTAATCTTGCACGGATAATTTGATTTTTAGGGAAAATCTGGTGTGGCAGGATTTCCAGGTTATCCAGGGGCTCCAGGAGAAAAAGTTGGTCAAATTTATTCTTTTTTAAAAGTTTAATATACAATGATAAGTAAAAACAAAATTTAACATACAGCTAATAACACAAATTATTAAATGACAATAGGGCGACAAAGGTGATAGTGGGAGAACAGGACTTCGTGGACGAAAAGGAGAACGGGTATTTATTAATAAAAGCTTTACAAAGCACCGATGATTGTATTCGAGTTGTTATATTAATACAATTTTATTGAAATTTTAATAAGGGCAATTCCGGAGCGCCTGGTGATAGAGGTGAACAAGGACCACGGGTATGATTGGAAAATAGCTTTGTCAACCTTAATTATACAGTTTAATTATATTGACAAAAAAGGGCAATCGAGGAGCAAGGGGGCAGCAAGGAACACCAGGCTCTATTGGTGACAAAGTAAACTTTTTAAAAAAGTAATTTTATGGTATATTATTGTTGTTTTGGCAACTCTTTGCTAGGGTGATACTGGCCAACCTGGATCACCTGGAGCCAGCGGAGAAAGAGGTCCTCAAGGGCCTGAAGGACCTAGAGGTTTTTCTGGGCCAGCTGGTCCACCGGTAAAAATATGATAATATTTAGATTTTATTTAAATTAATTGTTATTATTATAGGGTTTGCCTGGAAAAGATGGACATGTTGGATCACCTGGGGAACGTGGACCACCCGTAAAATTAACTATAGCAATTGATTACAGTATAGTAAAATATTAAAATAATTTTATTAGGGTGAATCAGGGCAACCAGGAGCAGCTGGTCCGCCAGGAGTGATAGGACCAACTGTTAGTAGTTGAAACATTATAATTTTTGATGGAAAATTTGAACTTATTTTTATCATTTGATAACTTTAAGGGGCCAAGTGGTGATCCTGGTCCAATTGGTGAAGCTGGATTTCCTGGTGCATCCGTAAGATTTTTGCTCTAATTATTTTTATAAAAAAAAAACTTTAATAATATTTTAAAATCTTAGGGTTTACCAGGAGAACCAGGACGCCCTGGTGAAGCTGGTAAAGAAGGAGCAACGGTATATGTTTGCAAAATAATATCTTGTTTAAGAAAAATTTTAAAAAAGTCGGATATTATAGGGTCCTCCTGGATCTGCTGGTCAACCTGGAGGCCCTGGTCCGGCAGGATTACCAGGATTTCCTGGAGAACAGGGTTTGCCAGGAGTACCGGTGAGTCATACAAAAATCATATTACGATATATTTTATTATAAATTTGTAATAATAATAAAATATAGGGATCATCTGGTTCAAAAGGAGAAATGGGTTTGATTGGTTCTGCTGGACCACCTGTGAGTTTTTAATATGCAACAATCTAATTTCACGAAAATGACGCGATTAGCATTTAGCAATCAATTTCATGTTTATTTAGGGTGATAAAGGTGCTACTGGATTACCTGGTTCTGAAGGTCCCCCTGGTCCAGAGGTTTGATATGATAGATGTTATTATTTTGTTATTTGTTAATATCTTAGAAATGTAGGGTCGAATTGGTGCTCCTGGTGGAACTGGACTACCTGGAACTAAAGGCGATAAGGTAATAAAGCATTAAAAAAAATTGTAAATTAAACACATTTTTATATTACATTTTATGTCAAGGGTGATGCAGGACTTCCTGGTCCTACTGGCAGAGATGGTGTGTCTGGATCTAGGGTACAACACCGAGTTTTAAATATTCATATTTTGTAACATGAATTTAAGGTCAAATGCAATTTAATTTTAAGGGATTACCTGGTCCATCTGGTCCTCAAGGACCTCCTGGAGAGGATGGTGATAAAGTACACAACCTATTGAAATTTTTATTGTATTGTCTTTATTATGTAAAGTATTATTACACAGGGAGAGCAAGGATTACCTGGTGAAAAAGGTTCTAAAGGAAGTGCAGGAGAAACAGTAATAATACGAATATAATAATAATTATAACTCATAAAGATAATTAAGAAAATGAATTTTTAGGGTCCAGTTGGTCCTGTTGGTTCGCAAGGTGCTAGAGGTGAACCAGGAGCCCCCGTAAGTTATCCAACATTAATTATTTAACTTACTGATAAAAGTTTAATGTTCAACAAATTAAACTTAACATTGCAATTTATAGGCACATCATAATTTAATTTATACACGTTACTGAATTGTACGATTGTAAAGTTTAATTATAATTAATATAAGGAATAATAATTAAAATCAATACTAAAACTTAATTTAATAATTGCATATTTTATTTGTATTGTTAAAGGGTCCTGAAGGTGAAAGAGGTTTAAGAGGGATTCAAGGAAATTCTGGACAAAAGGTCATTTTTAAAATGATATATTTATTGTAATGTAAACATTAATGATACCTAAACAGGGTGAAGAAGGACCTCCAGGTATACCTGGACCATCTGGAAATCCTGGCCTGCAAGTAAATATGTTTATTTTATTGTCATTTAAAATGTTATTAACATGTATATTGTTTGCTGTGGTCTATGTTTGGTACCGGCACAGGGCGCAATTTATATCAATACTATTTAATATTAAAATTACATTTTTTTGTTTGAAATAACGTAAATAAAGGGTTTGCCCGGTACAAGAGGTCAGAAAGGTGAGGTTGGAGATATTGGAATGAAAGGGCCAGTTGGTCCTGCTGGTCAACCTGGGGAGCCAGGAATAGCAGGAAGTAAAGGAGCTGAAGGTGCATCTGGTTCAACTGGTCCTGAAGGCCCACAAGGCGAAAAAGGCGACATCGGTATACCAGGAACAGTTGGACCACCAGGAAAAGATGGAGTTCACGTAATTAATTTAATTTAGTTAAAATACACATTTAGAAAATATAGTCGTATATAGGGCGATAGAGGTCATCCAGGTCCAAAAGGAGACGATGGAAAAACAGGTGTTGAAGGACCACCAGGACCAAGAGGTCCCGCAGGTATAGAAGGTGCTAAAGGCCCTGCTGGTGCTCCAGGGTTTCCTGGTCCTCCTGGAGAACCTGGTTTACAAGGAATGAAGGTTATTTTGCTAATATAACGAAAATGTTTAATATAATAATGCAAATGCTTCTCTAAACAATTATTAAATGGAAATAGGGAGAACCTGGAAAAGATGGAGATGATGGTGCATCAGGTGAACCTGGACCAATTGTTAGTCAATATTTATTTTGTTAAATACTCGATCGCTTTATTTTTAATATAATGTAATTATTTTAGGGGCCTCCAGGCGAAACAGGTAAAATGGGTTTACCAGGTTTATCTGGCAAACAAGGCACACCAGGCATTGCTGGGAAACAAGGAACTCAAGGGTTGGCTGGAGAAAAAGGTGATATAGGTCCAATCGGACAGTCAGGCATTCAGGGTCCAATTGGACCATCTGTAAGTGAAAATGTTTTAAATAAACTTATAAATCGATTTTGTTCTGCATGAAATTGTAATTTTAGGAAAATACATATATGTTTGTTTAATTTAGGGTCCTCCAGGACTTTCGGGCTTTCCAGGATTAAGGGGATCACCAGGACCAGCCGTAAATAAAATTTAAATAAAATTAATTGATTTTATACAAGCGAATCTTGGAATTTATACAGGGAGATGTGGGGCCTCCTGGACCAATAGGGAAATCTGGTCAGCCAGGATCAGAGGTACTACTTCAGTTAACAATGTTTTTAGACTTTTAATGTTATTTAATTGCAATTACTTTTTTAGGGATTACCGGGAGAAAAAGGTGAAAAAGGAGATAGAGGTCGACGTGGTCAAAAGGTAAAAAATTATTATTCTGTACTTTAAGAATTTCAGGCTTACTAATTTCAAAATAAATTTGAAGTACAATAGTGTATATCAAGTAATTCTCTTTTTAAATTGATTAGGGCCATCGTGGTGAAATGGGAATTCCTGGACAGCCAGGTGAGCTTGGTGAAAAGGGAAATCTTGGATTAAAAGGGGATACTGGTCCAACAAGCTCTAGAGGGGACATGGTATGTTGTTATTGAAAGTTATTAAAAGAATTATAAAAATCGAGACAGCTAATTACTATAAATTCATTAATTAAAATACCTTTATATTTTAAAGCATATTTCTGAATACTGCATTCGATTGCTAAAAGATAAATTAATGTAAACATTATTTTAATTATACAAATTGATGTAATTTTATATTTTAAGGGTCCAATGGGGTTAACCGGATTGAAAGGAAATGATGGGCCTCCAGGTTTACCTGTATGTTACCTTACCAGTCAAATAAAAATTATGTTAAGTATAAAAAATTATCATTTTGCATAGGGTATGGAGGGACCAATGGGCCTTAAAGGAACTCAAGTAAGTGCTTTTTGCAATTACAATAGACTACAATAAATACTTCGACTAAATTAATAAACTTATTATTTAGGGTCCAGCAGGACAAAAAGGAGCTGAAGGTCCTCCAGTAAGAAATTATTTTTGCAATTAAATATCTAATATTTACTCAAACTGTGTTATTTTCTAAGGGCCCGCCCGGACCACCTGGACCTCCTGGAGAAGTTCCGGTGATTCCTCCTGAACTATTATTTCAACAAGATCGTCCCTTCCGATTTAAACGTGATTTGAATAACGCTGATAACATCGACAAAGTTGGAGCAGATAAAACAAATGGTTTTGATCTTAAGCTTCTGGATATGTATACTTCGATTATATCGATGAGACAAGAAATGGATAAAATAAAAAAACCTACTGGAACAAAAGAAAATCCTGCGAGAACATGCAAAGATTTATTTTATGGGCATTCTCACTTTAAAGATGGTAAACTGTTTCAATTAATTTTTATTATTTTTTTTTCTGATTTCAAATGTTTTATAGGTTGGTATTGGATTGACCCTAATTTAGGAATGCCGGACGATGCTGTCAAAGTATTTTGCAATATGACAGGAAATGGCGAAACATGCATGTTTCCAGATATTCATACACGAAAGGTTATATTCAATATACAAAATCGATTATTTTTGCAAATTAATAAAGACAATCTTGCAAATTATAGATGCCAAATATTCCTTGGAAAAAAGAAGGAAAAGATGTTTGGTTTAGTAATTTACGCGGTGGTTTTAAAGTAAGTAAAATTTTAGCAAAGTTTATCTAAAACTTTTAGCTTGAATTAAAAACTTTTAAATTATATATTTATAATTTTATGTTAAAAGATTACATATGAGACGATTGGCCGAGTGCAGCTTACCTTTCTTAGGCTACTTAGTAAAGAAGCATATCAAAACTTTACTTACTCTTGCATAAATTCAGCCGCCTGGTACAATACTCAATCTTACAACTATGATTTAGCAATACGGTTATTGGGTTCCAATAATGACGAATTCAGTTCTAAATTGCATCGTCCACTGGTAGTTGTTGATGGATGCAAGGTTACGAATTGGTTGCATTGTTATCTTATCAACTACATTAGCAAAAATTGACTTATATTTTGATTTCAATTTAGACTAGAAAAGCAACCAGTGAAACCGTATTTGAAATTCGAACTGAAAGTCTAGACCAGCTTCCTGTTTTGGACTTTTTACCTATGGATTATGGTATGTCTTACCAGGCGTTTGGCTTTGAAGTTGGACCAGTGTGTTTTCGTTAATTTATGATAACTTAAGGTAGTAGTTATGAGAGTTTTATGTTTACATTTAAAACTTGTTTATTCCTAAATTTAGCTTTTCATTTTCAAATTGGGATATTTTTAAGAAGTGGTCCATCATAATCTGTGAATTACATATACAACTTTTGTTTGATAATTAAGCGACATATTCGACAGCTTTTTAAAATTTTTTAACATTGCAGTTTTTATTAGTAAACTATATCACGTCAGCGTTTACAACATGATGTATTACGAAATAGTCAAAGCAGTCTATTTAAATTTTACTTCCTATTTCAATAAATATCTATAAAGTATATAAGTTACAGTATATTCCATATCGAATTTACTAAATTTATCAATCTAACAGAAACTGTTATTAATTTCATTGCTCACTTTGGTTACAATATGTAACTTGTACATTGTTTAAGAGTAAAATGACGGTAATGAAAATACTTTATTGTTACTAAACTCTCTGCATTGCAATATCTGGTACATTAAAAGAAAAATTTTATCGTATAGATAATATTATACAAAGGCAACTGCAAGGCATATCCAATTATAATGCGAAGCAACTACACAAATTGTCCTAAAAATCATTTTACATTCTATAAACGCAGTTGAAAATTTCTACCGTTTGATATCGCATTCATTGAATTTTTTTAATGCGTGTACTTATGTAAGTTAAGTGTGCCTTATAAATTCAATGAATATGACACCAAACGAATTACAACTTAGAACAATTGCGTAAACGGTATAACTCGCTAAAGATTTTTTCTTTTATCCAATAACATCCTAAACTTGCACATTGGTAAATTTTGCAGCAACTAACAGTAAAGATTAACTTTTAGATAAACTTACAATTGCACATTTCAGAAAGTTTTCTACAGTACTAATACTTGGTTAACTTAATAACTTTCCAGAAACTTTCAACACAATTTTTAACGTTTGCACCCTATTTTAAGATACACTGCATACTGTACATCACTATCTTTAAATTTCAAGTACAGTATATTTTGGGATAATGGTATACTTTTTCTTCAAACACAAAATTTAGACAAAATGTGTTAATTACTGAACATTTTGTTATTTTTCTTTAAAATATATTTCTTATTCTTCATTTACATTTTGATTTAATCGTTTAAAGTCAAATTGTTTTTTCTTAAATTTTGTTTATTTGGGTTATACTGTAATAGCGTTACTGATTTATTTTAAATTCATTAGGGGTCAATCAAGGCATGCCATCTTGCTACTGCTGTTCTCGATGATAGCATTTCAGCGAAATGCTCGCCTTCCTCACCTTTGGACTTGCTGCTTATAAGAACTCTTCCTAAAGTTTGGTTATTTTGTCCTAAAATGTTATCATGACCTACTACAAACTCTAAGGTCATCGTTTTAACAATGTCTTTGCTGACACTGAAGGTTAATGCTTCGTTAAATACTGGATTTAGAGTTCCCCTTTGAGTAGCTGTTTTCTTTTTCTTCAGTCGTCTTTCGTTGTGAATTATAGTTACTTTCACATTTGTATCTAAACAAAAACAACTAAGCTGATTAATTTCAATTAATTATTATGTCATTTTAAACAACCTGATTACCTGAAGTATTTTTAATTTCATCAACAGGTCTCAAATTTCTGGCTTTTAATACAACTACGGTCAACCTCCCAGCACTTGGCAAATAACCAAGTGAAAACATCAAGTCACCTAAATCAGTCTATAACAAGAGAAAAAGATTGTTTAAAATTGTACATGCTCTTTTAATGATTATAATACTTTATCGTCTTTTTCATCGCAAGGTAGAATTCCTTTCCATAATGTGACTTTTTCACTGAGATCGATGTGTTCCAATGGCAATTGCAAACTTCCCATACATTGATGACGTGAATATTGATCAAAATCATATACAAGAAGTTCTAATGTTCGTCTAGTTAATTCAAGCGCTGCAACTTCAAAAGCAAAGTCTTCATCAAATTGCGGATTTAACGTTTTCTTCAATATGCGGCTTTGACGATAATTTTTGCAATCAGGTAATAATCTCACTTTAATGTACGGATCTGCAGTACCACTAAAATCTCGAGGTACCAGATCTCTGGCTTGTATAATCGTGATATGTAGCAATGAAAGTTGAGGATCAAATGATATAGTAAACTGAATGGAGCCAATCATTTCTTCAGGAAGGCTTGGCGTTTTTGTCAGGGGCTGTAAGTTTTAAAATACAGTCTACTATATTCTACAAGTATAATATAATAACCAAATTCGCTACATGTTATTATTGTGCAAATTTATGACCCTCCCTTCTTATGACTTTTTGTAATTAAGTGATATTATGATATAGCATTTGCAAATGTAATTATATGAGAACAGCACATGCTATACATTAGTTACCTTTTGATATATAGCTGTATTTATTTTAGTATGATCCAATTTAGTATGCATTGAAGTTCGTTTTGGACGTACACCAGCGGTTTGTACATAACGAATTGTGCTACTTGGACTATCATTTAAACTCTGTTGTACCGTAAATGGTGAAATTGCTGTTCCCAAAGGTGTGTTTGGAGTGGCTGGCTGGGATTCATCTATAATTTATATGTGAGATAATAGGGTATACAATTAAAGGCGAATAGGAATACATTAATACATAAACTTAAACAGAGATTATCAAATAAAATTGCAATATATGAAGACATGCGTTAAAAGTTTTGATAACATAATAATGTTGTACTTATTTTTAATACTATAATTAGGGGTAGACTATAGAACAATATTTGAAAAGGTTAATTACAATACTGAATTAATAAATATTTACAATATTAAAAACACGCCTAACATTATTAAACCAATCAAAAAGTCTAGCAAATGCCTTCATACATATATAGCAATCTATTTCACACATTTTCATTTGACATTATGGTGAAATAATTAGTTTTTTTAAAAATCTTATTACTGTATAAAAATGTCGGTAATGCCAAACTAATAATTAAATTTATTTGTCTTTTAAATCAAGACTAATAAGTCGTAATATTATGCGTAACTGCCACTATATAACAGCAAAACATTTTTTCTACAAACAAAAACAGTAACCGCCATATCTTTTAAATTATTAGTTTTATTAAAGTTTTGCATGCAATGCAAAATATTTTTTATTTTAGCAGTCGTTGCATAACCAGTTTGATATCTCACATTCGCTGGCGGCACACAATATTACGATTGCCACTCGCTGTTGTGTGTTTGGTTTTCTATGAAAACAGTGCGAGAATGCAGAACAAGTGTGCATTTTTTGCTTTCAATCGATTTTATTCAACAGTCTCTATTGGGCCACTATGTCGGTTTAGTCATGCTGCTTATTGATTGCACGTTAGCGTCGTATACTCTATGTATAACTGAATATTGGAATTGAAAAGCGCCTATTCAGAGTTTGTTTTCATTGCCACACTATTATTATAAATCTAAATCTTTTTACGATGCAAAGCAAAAATAATCCAATTATCGATAATAATTTGTTTAGCATTTTGTTATAGAAAGTAGGTTCGTGTGGAAAAGGGCTTTTTTCTTAATTAAGCTTAAAAATTTTAAAAGTTCAAATTTTTAATAAAGAACTTACCACCACTTAATTCCGGAGTGTCGCTCTGGCAAATGCTGGCTTGTCGTTGAAGACTTGGAGGAACCCAAAATTCGGTGCCTGCTGAAGAAATTTGAGATTGTAGTTGAGGAGTTGGAGGAGGTACCGTGTCAAAAAAGCGGCTGACACTTCCTTGGGAAGAAACGGATTTTGGCGTTCCAACAGTTGTATCACAACTAATAACTTCTGTCATAAGTGTTTCTCCTAAACTTGATTCGGTTGCTGATTGCAAAACTGTTTTTTCAAACCAGTTTAGTTTATATCGCTTGGAACACGCCACGTAGAAAAGGAGAACTAATAACATTCCGACCAAAACTGAAACGACTGAATATACAGCAGCGTAATAACTTGAATCAGCAAAATGATTAGAGTAATAATAATAATGTCTTGTTTCAGGTTCAGAAGCGAGTGGTTGACTATCTTGATTGTTGCTTTCTATCCAATTATGTTGTCCCATTGTGGCAATTATTTAGTTAATCAGCTATATATATTATGTAGTTGATTTGTATATTTTTCAAGAAAACGATGATGAATTCTGACTATCAACATATGAACTTGTAGGTACTGAAAGAGAGAATCCATAATATTTTACAAAAATGTTGATAACAAACTTCAATGTAATAACATTTCATACTAAATATTTAATTTAGAAAGCACGTCACTCCTGCAGTGTAGTTTTACAGTATTCCGTATAACTTAAGTCATTTACCGGTAATTGGATAATACTTTTACCGGTACTGTAAGACATTTTGGTGCGCCACTGTTCTTTAGAATGCTCAATTATTATCATGAGGTTTTTTTAAGATTTAAAAAACCTTTGTGAATGTATTTGTGTTAACAGGTTTTTAAGTGCATTAACGCTCTACTTTTTAATCACATATATTAGAACTGACATTTTCAATAATCAAATAAATTACACGGTCACACACACGTAAACATTAATTTATTGTTTAACCAACAATAATAGATATAGAAAGCATCTAACTTATTTTTGACGACAATTTATAAATAATGTTTTTTAACTCGAGTTTTTGAGGTTTCCAGTTTCATTATTTTAATTGGTAGAAACTGTTTTCTAAGGTAAAATCTGCATACAATTTCAAATAATTTTATTAATCGTTAATTATGTACTGTATAACTTGTCAATCAAATAAATACCGTCAAAAGACAATTTCGTGAAAGTCTTTTCTTATCATCCAAAAGATATTGATTTTTTTCTATCTTTAGTATTTAAAACTGCTTTAACGTGAAATGAATCTATTGCCGCTTTTATAAATAAATACTTTAGCACCTTACCATTTGAAAATTGCGGTTTTACAAATTTTAATAAACTTAACAATTATAAATTATTAATTCTAAATAATTAATTATTAATTCAATTTTATGCATTGTTTATAATGCACGCGTTTATTTTAGTTTGTTTTTAACTAATGTATTTGTTACATTTTAATTAATAATTAAAATTACGGTAAGTTACTGTACTAATAGTGGCGTAATGCCATAGTCTAGATAGCATTTTCACGGGACATAAAAATCTATGAGGTACTTACTGTATATAATAAACTATTAAATTTAAATAAAACGTTAATAAAAAATTAAAATACTGTACTTCCCAATATGTGTATTTAAAATAAAAAGTCAGATTTCCATTTAAAATTCAAATGCCCGTAAAGTCTAATACAGTATATGAGTATTGGCTGGGATTGTATGAACGTAATAAATTATTAGTTATAGGAATTTATGTTAGTGATATGTCATCAATGCATCATAAATTAGTACTGTAAATTACAATATACTGATACTGTATATTTTTTATGTAGCGATGCCTGTTTTAGCACTTTACTTTGTTAATAATAATCGTATTGCATGTGATTTACTGCATTATTAGAATAGCTCACTATCTGACATTTCGATTACTGTACATATAAAATGCATCTACAGTATGTTTGATATCTTAATGGCAAAAGCCATTAAAACCGTATGTGATGCTTTATGTTTTAATAACCTCGTATTATTAAAGGGTGCGCAATGTGCATGTATTCCATTAAATTAAATGGTACTTATCTGTGGGCACTCGTACACATTGGTAAAAACGCAGATAGGGAACATATTAGCGCCATATCACTGTCATCGATTCGAGATATAAACTATTTGTTTAAGGTATCGATGTTAATAAATCTAGCGCATGCAAATATGATTTAAGTGCTATACTAAATATACATACACAGTATTGTATGTAGCTGCACGAAAGTCAAACACAAAAAAAAAAAAACAAACGCAATAGACCAAAATAAACCCGTTTGTAAAATTGCACAAAAATATCGAATCTATTCGTATGCTTTTAAAATTTAGCCTATTTTTAAGTATCGTATAAGCAGCTTATATACTTTTATGCGATTTTTCTAATCTATACAGTACTAGTAGATAATACTATCTAAATCAAAATGGACCGGAAGATGCGATTTAATGAAAGTTATACGAACTTGGCGGTCATCAATGAATCGGTTGATGTTTTGAAAAAAAATTAATGTTTATTAGGTATTGGTAACCGGTGGCAAAATTAACTTTGAAACGGACGATATATATTTTATGATGATTAATAATTAAGCAATGATTGCAATCGATTCAAATATAACGTTATGGTTGTTTTCTCTGAATCAATGGAAGAGCATGTTGATCGATTGCATTTATTATATCTAAAGTATTTTTTTTATATAAGTAGTTAAGAATAATAAAGTAGTTAATAATCATTTTTTTAGTAAAAATATACAAAGGTAATGCACTCTCCAAGACTATTGTTGATTTTAAAGGCGACTTATTATAATAGATGTCGATGAACTTAATAAAAAGTCATGAGAGGCTGATGTAATAATAACGAAAAAATGCATTTATTGAGTGTAATTAACTTATTAATACCATTGTTTATAATTGAGCATAATGGCTGAACAATGCAATCACTAAGGGGCTGTGAATGAACTACGGTATGATTTATAATGGAAGACTCTTGATAAAAACTGCACGAGCCTTGTATGTTGTGTTTGATATATCATTCAGTCCCTTGTGTCACTATGGCAGCATCATTCTGGCACAGTTAAGAGGCTCTACAAATTTAATTTAGATTCCATTCATAAACCAAAATATTCTACTAAATATTTTTGTTTTCATAAAAATAAACACAAAATTGGTTGTTGGCATTTTCCTGCTAACAAAGTAATTGCCATAACAAACAAGATTGTTAATTATTACACGGTATAACTTAGCGTATTAACTATTAATATGGATTCGTTAACTGCGTTTTATATTAACAAATTAAAGATTTACCATAAACACAACAGACTCAACTTTATCTATTGACATTATAATGTTATTTAACGGGGTTTTGTTTAATGTCAAGCATTTTATAATTCATTAACCTTAGTGATTAAAAATTTAATATTGAAACACTTAAACGATTAAATATATAAATTGACAGAAGGTTTTTCTTAAAATATTCTGTACATACCTGAATGAACTATGGCTGCACCTACAGTATGAGACACTCGGTTGGCTGGAAGGAAGGAAGAATGCTTTTACCAGGAATGTAATCAACTTGATTTTTCTATATAAAATAACAGTATATAGGAAAGAAAACTCGGAGTTGTTCGTTTAATCTAATCCCTACGATATTCCAGACTCAGTACGTATGGTAACAAAATATTTGAGATGGAGGATCAGTCCATTTTCAGCAGAGGAAATGGTCGATTCATGTCTTTCTATCGATCCATAACTTGCTACAATACATAACGTATACTGTAATAGGAGTATAATAATTACAAACTGTACTACATACACTATTGCTAAACCGGCATAATATACACTTTTACTCAAGTGACTATATTTTTTGATACAAATTAAAAATAGTCGTGCAAGAATACTTGTGGACAACAAAAAAATAGAGAGGTTTAATCATTTTTTAGCTTAACATCCACGTCTTCTGAAATTCGCGTCGCCCGATTGTTAATTGACCAAATTGGACATGTGATTTAAAGCGCTACAAACATTGGGCGTTGCACTGAAAACCTTAACCAAGCTCAGAGTTATAGCAAACGTATATTCCTAACTATTGATATGGTATTTATAAAAGATGACCACATTTTATAAATACAATAGATTGTCAAAGTAATATTTAATCAATTATGATATCAACTATAATATCAATTAAAACGATTGTACAGCTTTTATTTTTTCTTTAATTTTTGCTTGCTTATATTTATTAATTCGTTTATAAAAAAAACTATTACTACTTTTTTAAAGTATACATAATCATAGTTAGATACGACGAGCTATGCTATTTAGTGCACTTAATCGTTGTTTGAAATACAATAATGTTGCTTTTTATAATATTTTTGTGTGCACGGAATTGTGCCTTGGAGTATTAATACAGTATAGCTTGGTATGCTATCCAGTGTAGCAATTATCTTTATACTATTATTTTTACATTTATAACGTTTTCAATTATTTGAAAGATTTTTATTGCAAACAATTTTTTAACAGAAAAATAATTTTGAACATACACAATGCGTTTTGTTTTCCCTTTAATAATTGCGGTACCAACTTTTATTACAATAATTACTGCATTTTGTTTTGAGGCAAAGTAAACTATAAACGATCTACATCAAGTTACTAATACCGTATATATTAAAAACAATTTCTTATATCAAGTTACATGTCGGATTTTTTAAAGGTTTTATAATGACATGAATTGCTGAAGGCAATCTGAATAATTAGTTTAAATAGAGACCCTGATATACTGTATGATAGAAGTTTCTTGTAAACATCTTATCTTGTGTACTACATTAATTGACAAGTTGATATGGTTAGTAGCCTTGCAGACTTTAATAAAGGATTTCATAACTTGTTCAACAGTTTTTTTTAAAGTTATTACCGTAATATTAGTATGCATTAAGAGTTGGTTAATACTGTACGTTATGACTGTTGCCATACCAACAAAGATAAAAATATAAATTATTATAAGGCAAGAGATTTTAGAGACATCCAGCAGGGACATGCTGATTGAACTAAACACACACGTTAAGCCATACATAATACCGAGGATTAAGAAAATATACTTTGTGATCGATTAATCATGCGTTTATGTGAAATGTCGGGAAATAGTAATTATTACTTTTATGGACTGGAGCATTACAATTATTCAAGTTAAAAGAAAGAGAAATAACTAATCTTTAAAGATTATATCTAGATGATGATTTTTAAAAGAATATTATTTAAATTTCTAAAAATATAAATGTTCATATTGTGCTGATTAAACTGGTTTTTTAAACAAAATTATTTCCAAGAGTCCCCTTACTTATCGCTACACTGTACAACTCATCTGTTATACGTGTTAGTTATGATACAGGGCTGTCCCTTTACTTGTGTTTGGAAGAGATCCTGTTTCATGCAATAAACAATTAATACTGAAAATTTTGCTTAATATTAGCAATTCAATAAATTTTAGCTTCGTTCCTCTCACCTAATCAGATATTTTTGTTAACTGTATTAAAGTTTTCTTTTAAGAAATGACACTTTGAAACTATAAATCGACGTCGTTTTCAAAGTGTTCTGTCTACAATACTAAAATAACGCCAACATTTTTGGATATAATTAACTTTTAAAATACTAGAATAAATTTAGATTACAATATGTATTTTTATGCAAATTTAACTTGATAGTGGAATCATTATGTAAGCATCAATAAAGTTGTATAAAGCGTCAAAAAGTTCGGAATTTCAAGAATGATAGATTATAAGCATACCGGTATCCAATGTTAAATAAATCGTGTCCCTTGATTAGGGGTCTAGTGGACATAATACCTAGAAGCCAAAAGGGTTTTGATTTTAAAAGTTAATATTTTCAACCACTTTTATGTATAAAATTAAAAACATTTGTTACAGTAACTCTAAAGGTTAAACGGCCAAACGCAAAAGACAGCAAGTTTCATGCCATTGGGCTATGCTAAGATGTACCGGTAGAGTGTAGACATTGGCTTTGCTTTTGTAGCTCCGCCTCTTATTACATCGACAGCATCTTTTATCGATATATTTTACGTAAGAATCGATTGTTTCGGGACGCCATCTTTAATGGTAGCGAAAAGGGAGTGTTGATGTTGAATCGAGTATTTCTTTTCTGAGCCGGTTGAATTTTATTGTGATTTCTTGTTGATCCGTCAAGAAAAATCTTTAAATTTGAATTGGAACACTTCTTTTGAAGGTGAGTTTAAACAATATTTAATTACATTAAAAATCTTTTAAGTAAAATTAACCGAATTTGAAGTGAGCAAAATCTGAAGGCACCGCCCTGCTTTGCTGTAGTAAGGAAGTGAATATGATTCAATTCCTCAGTTTATACATGTACTGTATGGTTAAATTATTATACTAAGAATTTTTAGATTTATGCTAGTATTGATAATTACAAAATAACCGATGAAGAGTAAAGGAGTTCTTTAAATCTATTGCCATATGTATACTTTTGTAAATTTTAAGGATTGTAATAAGCTAGAAAATCGTTCCGCCCTACATTATATAATCCTATATTATATTAGCCGTGCAGCCTAATCTTTAATAAATATGATTTATTGAAGCAGTTCTGTTTTTACAATTTTTCCTTTTTTAAATTAAAATATTAAAATTGGTTTTGTGATACAGTTCAGTATTAGGAAGTGAATTACATGTCTGCTCATAACTCATCTACGTGTTTCAGATTTCATGACCTCGAGTGACCGTAAGTGTGAAAAAATATTTAAAGTGGCTGAAATAAGCACTTACGGTACTCAAAAAAAGAGTCCAAAATACATGCAAGTTATGACTTCTCGTTAAATAACGTTGCGAAGCTTACCTTACCTAGATTGTATAATGTATCGTAATACTGTACTTGTGTTGAACAGCTGCCTTTAGTAATTCCTCTGGGGCACATAAACCGAAAGAGGTTAGGGTATGTTGCTTTTCATCTTACGTAAAAAACTAAAACGTATAGTCTACAACTTCATAGATTAGCTATTCATACACCGAATTGGTAAAATTATGAAACGAGTGACCTCAATTTGTTGGTATTGCTTAAATCCACACCCAAACTGGGAAACGGATGGTTTGATTAATTAAGTAGATTTCACAATAAAGGAGACAATTTTGATAATCATTATAACGTTAGAAATAGGGCAATTGGATAAAAGTGATCGTAGGCTTATACTGTACAGTACTGTATACAGATCGACATTAATGGTAAACTCTGAAATAGAAATTTCATCATATGCACTATCTTTTAGTATCCTCTTTATCAAAGATTTTCTGAAATTGTATGTTCTTCCTCAACGTACAGTATGTATGCGTAAACAACGAAATTTACTTAAGGTACAGGTATTTGCTATGTTGCCACTAAAGTACGAGTATAATTATAATGGCTTATTGTAAGTTTAGTATAGCGGGGCAAATCTATGTAATTTACTGAAGGTAGTTCAGTACTGAATCGTAATGAAATTCACACTTGCATCACTTATTCTACAGTTTTATATTTGTTCTAAAGTATGTGGAAACTAAAATATGTGGACAATATTTTATCATAAAATTTGTATTTAAAATGAAGATTTGTAAAAAAAAAAGCACTTTTGTAGTTTTGAAGCTATTAAGTACTGGTGTATTTAACATCGTGCGACAATCTCCGATCATAAAATCATAAATCAATCTTTGGTGTGATTAAGTTGTGTTGATTTAAAGCTAGAATTTAATGTAAGTTCACAATTAATGCCACTTCATTTGTACAAGTTTTCGCCTACAGTACAATCGTATTCTATAATTATTATGAGGTTTATAGTATACATGTACTATAAAAGACTTAAGTGAGTAGGAGTTACTTAAAGTTTATGACTAAAAATTGCGTAGGCGTAATGTGATACGAATCTTTGGAATAGAACTCAAGTCATGTCAGTGTTGTACGCGTATTAATTAAATGACAGTATATTTATAATGTTACTGCAATTGCTACGCTTTGAAGATTAAGCTTATCAAGAATTCATTTTTTAACAAATTGATGGGAATTTAAGTGATTTATATATTAACGTAATTTAACCAGCTTTGGTAGGAAAAATAAATGGAATATAGAGAACTTTAATATATTTGTGTTCCTGGTGTTTATAATGCTATAATTCTCTTTTTGATATTTTTAAGGGGGGGGGGATTGATAGATAGAAATGATTATTGATAAAGTTTTAAATTCGTGTTGTTACAGCAAAAATGCCAGGCTGCAATTTCTACAATTCGGCTGTTTTGTGTTTATAATATTTGATTATATTAACTAGCAATAAAAGACGAGATATAAAATAATAATGAAGAATATTGTTTTTTTTTTAACAGTAACTATGGCGGACTTTCAGCCGCGTGAAATAAAGGTTTTAGAATCTGCGGAAGATATTCAAGACCGACGTGAGCAGGTCTTAGGCCGATATGCAGAATTTAAAAGTGAAGCTCGCTGTAAGCGGGACAAACTAGAAGATTCCAGACGTTTTCAGTATTTCAAGCGAGATGCAGATGAACTGGAATCGTGGATTCACGAAAAATTGCAAGCAGCTTCAGATGAAAGCTATAAGGATCCAACTAATCTTCAAGCAAAAATACAAAAGCATCAAGCATTCGAAGCAGAAGTTACTGCACACAGCAATGCTATTGTAGTACTTGACAAAGCAGGAATGGAAATGGTTCATCAGGATCATTTTGCTTCCGAAACCATTAAAGTATATAATTTTTTAAGTTGATCTAATGTCAGTTTGTCTCTGGAGGTTTACGGAATTTATTATAAATTGTAGGCAAGACTAGACGATTTGCATCGTCTTTGGGAGTTGCTTCTTTCTCGACTAAGTGAAAAAGGATTTAAACTTCAACAAGCTCTAATTCTCGTTCAGTTTCTAAGGCAGTGTGATGAAGTCATGTTTTGGATTAACGATAAGGTAATTTTTAAGGATTTTGATTTTGTTAAGTTTTGATAATGTTAAAATATTGGTATTTAGGAGGCTTTTATAACTGCTGAAGATTTTGGTCATGATCTGGAACATGTCGAATTGTTGCAAAGAAAATTTGATGATTTTATCAAAGACATGACCTCCCAGGAGTATCGTGTTAATGACGTTAATAGTTTGGCTGAAAAGTTAGTGGCGGATGGTCATCCCGAGCAGGAAGTTATTGTTCGACGCAAAGATGTAGGCTTTTAATTTTTTTGATGTGTAATTTTTTTTTACATATAATAATCTTTTATCTTCAAGGAACTAAATGAAGCTTGGCAACGTTTGAAGCTTTTATCTTCACAACGTCAAGAGAAGTTGTTTGGGGCACACGAAATACAAAGATTTAATCGTGATGCTGATGAAGCAATTGCTTGGATTACAGAGAAAGATGTAGTCATTTCATCCGATGATTATGGTCGTGATTTAGCTAGTGTACAAGCTCTGCAAAGAAAACACGAAGGCATTGAGCGAGATTTGGCCGCTCTTGAAGATAAAGTCTTTACTTTAGGTCACGAATCTGAGAGATTATGTGCTATTCATCCAGAACATAGTTCGCAAATCACAAGCAAGCGTTCAGAAATTGTTCAGAATTGGGAAAACTTGAAATCTAAAGTTATTATTTTTATTTATTTAAGATTTTCAGCTTAATTTTACTAATGCAAATTATATGTTTAGAGTGAAGAAAGAAAATGCCGTCTTGAAGATTCTTATTTGCTACACAAATATTTGGCGGATTTTCGAGATTTGATTTCTTGGATTAATGACATGAGAGCAATTATTTCTGCAGACGAGTTAGCTAAAGATGTTGCGGGCGCTGAAGCCCTTTTAGAAAGACACCAAGAACATAAGGTTTGAAACAATTATTTTACATATTACAAGTAATGCACATAATTATTATACTATTAAAATAGGGTGAAATTGATGCTCGAGAAGACAGTTTCAGAATAACTTCGGAGTCTGGTCATTCCTTGGTTGTTGGCGGTCATTACGCAGCTGAAGAAGTGAACGAGAAATTAGTCACATTAGAACGTGAAAAGTCATCCTTAATGGAGTTATGGGAGGAACGACGCATGCTTTATGAGCAGTGCATGGATTTGCAATTGTATTATCGTGACACTGAACAAGCTGATACTTGGATGGCTAAACAAGAAGTAACATAATTAATTAATATAAACTATAAAATATTGTATGTTAGCATATTTAAATTGCTGCTGTGCTACTTTTTTGGTGTATTTTATTTTTGTTAATGTTTTTTTTTTTTTTAATTTTTAGGCGTTTTTGTCAAATGATGACTTAGGGGACTCTTTAGACAGCGTTGAAGCTTTAATAAAGAAACATGAAGATTTTGCTAAATCATTGGCTGCTCAGGAAGAGAAGATAAAAGCTCTAGATGAATTTGCTACCAAATTGATCGAAGGTCATCATTATGCTGCTGATGAAGTTGATCAGCGTCGAGTTGCAGTAGGTCATTTAATGTTATATTTTCTAATGGCTGTTGATAATTGGATTTGTACATGTAGTTGCTTGAACGACGTTCTACTTTGTTGGATAAATCGCATCGTCGTCGGGCTATGTTAGACGATTCTTATCAATTGCAACAATTTGAACGTGACTGCGATGAAACTAAAAGTTGGATTAATGAGAAATTAAAGTTTGCTACTGATGAGAATTATCTTGATCCAACAAATCTGAATGGAAAGGTTCAGAAACACCAGACGTTTGAACAAGAATTAACAGCCAATAAAAGTAGAGTTGAGGATCTTTTTAACACTGCAAGTGAATTGCTACAATCAAATCACTATGCATCAAATCGAATTGAGTAAGTTAGTGCTATTTTGGTTTTATGGTTGAGGATTTAATTTTAGACTTGTTGTAGATCCCGAATTAGCGAAATTAGACAATTGTGGGAATCGCTGATGCAGGCTACTGAACACAAGAAAAATAAGTTGAACGAAGCTAGCCAGCAACAGCAATTCAATCGAGGTGTAGAAGACATTGAGATTTGGTTGTCGGAAGTGGAAGGACAATTGTTGTCTGAAGATTGCGGAAAAGTAATTTTTAACGATGTTCTATTTTTGGGTAACCAAAATTTAATAATTGTATTTTGTGAAGGACTTAACCAGCGTTCAAAATTTACTGAAGAAACACAATCTTCTCGATGCCGATGTCGCAGCTCATCAAGACCGTGTCGATGCAGTTATCATTCAAGCACAGCAATTTGTAGAGAGTGGTCATTTTGATGCTGACTCAATTAAAGCTAAGGAGATCGCTTTGGTTGAACGATATCAAGCTTTACAGCAACCAATGCTTTTGAAAAAACAAAAACTGGCCGATTCTCTGAAGGTTCAGCAGCTTTTTAGAGATGTTGAAGATGAAGAATCATGGATCAGAGAAAAGGAACCAATTGCCGCTTCCACTAATCGTGGACGAGATCTTATTGGAGTGCAGAATTTAATTAAAAAACATCAAGCAGTACTGGCAGAAATTAGCAATCACGAAAGTGGTATTCGCAGTGTATGCCAGACAGGAGAGGAAATGATTAGCGATGGTATGAACTATTTATCTTATTCTTTCGATTTGTATTTATCAAAATTGTTGCAATTTTCCAGGTCATTTTGCTCAAGAAACTATTCAATTTAAGATAACTGGATTAATGGATAAATGGCAACAACTTAAGGTTTAGAAAATTAAATTAAAAAATTACTTTAAATTATTTATTAAATTGTTTATTTTGGGGATTAGGAGAAAGCACTTCAACGAAAACAGGATTTAGATGACTCATTACAGGCACATCAGTACTTTGCTGATGCTAACGAAGCAGAATCATGGATGAAAGAGAAAGAACCTTTAGTAGGTAGTATCGACTATGGTAAAGATGAAGATTCCGCTGAGGTAATATTTATTTTAAACTAAATGGATAATTAATTGCTAATTAATTTTTATTTTAATTTGTCAGGCTCTTCTTAAAAAGCATGATGCTTTGTTGTCGGATATTGAAGCTTTTGGTTCCAGCATTCATCAATTAAAGGAACAGGCTCAAGACTGTCGAGTATGATAAATACATTTCATTTTTAAATAAATCTGATTCATTTTTTTTATTAATAGCAACAAAAAGCGCCAGTTATTGATCATGCTGGTAAGGAGTTCGTAATGGCATTATATGATTACACCGAAAAATCACCTCGAGAAGTTTCTATGAAGAAGGGTGATGTTCTCGCACTTCTCAATTCTAATAACAAGGATTGGTGGAAAGTTGAAGTTAACGATAGACAAGGATTTGTTCCAGCTGCATATGTGAAAAAAATGGATGCTGGTCTATCAGCTAGTCAACAAAATCTAGCTGACGGGAGTAGCATTGCTGCTAGACAGAACCAGATTGATACCCAGTCAGTCTTTAAAATGTGCTAGTTATATTACTATATTATAAAATATTATCATTTTTTTTTCTTTAAAAGATATGCGAACTTGTTAGCGCTTGGTACCGAGCGCCGAGCCAAGTTACTTGAATCTTGCAAAGGCTATCGACTAGTTAGAGAAGCAGCGGAGTTAGCTCAGTGGATAAAAGATAAAGAGCAATATGCTTCTTTTGAAGATGTTGGCGGTGATCTTGAACAAGTGGAAGTCTATCTCCAAAAATTCGATGACTTCCAGCAAGACTTAAGGGCTAAAGAAGTTCGACTAGCTGAAATGAATGAAGTTGCAATGCATCTCATGAGCCTTGGACAACTTGAAGCTGCAACTAAGATTCAAACGCAAATGGAGGTTTGAAAATGTGCTGATTTTATCGCAGTAACATATCTGAAAAGTAAATTTGTTTGATAGGAATTGAATAATAGATGGCAGCAGATTCAAACTGATACACAAAAACGAGCTGCTCAATTGGGAAGTGCTCATGAAGTTCAAAGATTTCATCGTGATGTTGATGAAACAAAAGACTGGATACAGGAGAAAGATGAGGCTTTAGATAATAACGATTGTGGTAAGGATCTTAGAAGTGTGCAGACACTGCAACGCAAACATGAAGGGCTTGAACGAGATTTAGCAGCACTTGGCGACAAGGTATCTTATCTGCTAGTGTTTATTATATTGTAGGTTCAGTGTTTTAAGCAACATATTTTTTTAAACAGATTCGTCAATTAGATGAGACTGCTAATCGTTTAATGCAAACTCATCCCGAAGCGGCCGATACTATTTATGCTAAACAAAAAGAAATCAATGAAGAATGGACACATTTGACAGCCAAGGCGAATGCAAGAAAGGAAAAATTGTTGGATTCTTATGATCTTCAACGTTTCCTTGGAGATTACAGGTAAACGTTAAAATATTGCACTTCAATTCTGAAATCTTAATAACTTGGTTTTTAAAAAATTAGGGATTTGATGTCCTGGATAAACAGTATGAAAGGACTAGTTGAATCGGAAGAATTGGCGACCGATGTAACAGGAGCAGAAGCTTTACTAGAACGTCATCAGGTAATATTTTACGTCTGTGTAGTAGCATGGTAGTTTCATGACATTTTTCGGTCCTGTAATAAGGACTTTTTTATCAAACTATTTTCACCTTTCCCGGTTTTGGGCATTTTTTGCTACGGTTTTTTGTCTTCATAGAGTTGGCGTGCTGAGATTGATGTTAACTATGACATCCCTCAGGTACACTCTTCATTTTTGCTCAGCAGGAAGTCACAAACGATGGTGGCTTCTGCTGCACTTTTTGTGTGACTGCATTTTTTTTTTTTTGCGTAATTGCACATCGCTCAACAAAACATATTTTTTCAAATTTTGTCATTAAATCAGTTGCACTTTTTGCACTTCATCATAACACCATCAGTAATTATTAATGTCATTTTTTTTCATTATTCTTTAAAAATTATTACAATCATGAGAAAACAGTCGGTGGTAGCAATAATAATACAAATTTTAATTATTGCACATTTTTATTGAATCATCTTATGCTAGCCGCTTGTGATGATGATACGTTTTCATTTCTGACTTTTCTAATGTAAAATATTTAAAATAGGAACATCGAACTGAAATTGATGCCAGAGTTGGAACATTTCAAGCTTTTGAAATGTTTGGACAACAGTTGCTTGAAACTGGGCATTATGCTAGTCCAGAAGTGCAAGAGAATTTAGAGAAAATGAATGAATCTAGGGATGAACTTGAAAAGTAATTTTATGATTTACTGTATTATTGTCGCATATATTTTAATTTATGAAATAAAACCAACATTAGAGCTTGGATTGCAAGACGAATGAAACTTGATCAGTGCTTGGAACTACAACTTTTCTACCGTGATTGTGAGCAAGCTGAGAACTGGATGGCAAGTCGTGAAGCCTTCTTAGGAAGTGAGGAAGTCGATAGTAAAGGCGACAACGTGGAAGCTTTGATTAAAAAGCATGAAGATTTTGACAAAGCTATAGGGGCTCAAGAAGAGAAAATTGCTGCTTTGCAGACTTTTGCAAACCACCTTATTGCTTCAAAGCATTATGCTAGTGACGATGTGGAAGATAAACGTGATGCTGTGCTCGACAGGTAGAATTCATTATTCGAGATGACGAACTATGAGTTTAGTTCTACTTTAAAATGTAAATTATATTAGATGGCATCATTTGAAAGACGCTCTGATTGAGAAAAGATCAAAACTGGGTGAATCGCAGTCTCTTCAACAATTTAGCCGAGACGCTGATGAAATTGAAAACTGGATTGCAGAAAAATTGCAAATGGCTACAGATGAATCTTACAAAGATCCAGCTAATATTCAAGTCAGTGTTGTAAAGTGATTGTGGTAAAAGATTTTCATATGTAATGTATATTATTGTAATATGTTAGAGTAAGCATCAAAAACATCAATCCTTTGAAGCTGAGTTGGGTGCAAATGCTGAACGTATCCAAAATGTGTTGGCTATGGGTCAAAACTTGATCGATAAGCATCAGTGTGCTGGAAGTGAAAATGCTGTCCATGCAAGATTAATAGCAATTGCTGAGCAATGGGAATATTTGACTCAAAAATCGTCTGAAAAGAGTATGAAGTTAAAAGAAGCCAATAAACAGCGAACATATAATGCTGCAGTAAAGGATATTGACTTCTGGCTTGGAGAGGTATGTTGTAAATGTACAAAAATAATTGCTATAATTGGTAATTAACGTTTACTTTGTATTTTATATTAGGTCGAGTCGTTATTGACTTCGGAAGACTCTGGAAAAGATTTAGCATCTGTACAAAATCTTATTAAGAAGCACCAACTTGTCGAAGCTGATATTCTTGCGCATGAAGACCGAATTCGTGACATGAACCAACAAGCGGATAGCTTAGTTGAAAGTGGGCAGTTTGATACAGCTTCAATTCAAGAAAAACGTCATTCGATCAATGAACGTTATGAACGCATCAAAAACCTTGCTGGGCATAGACGAGCACGACTTAATGAGGCTAACACACTTCATCAATTTTTCAGAGATATTGCTGATGAGGAGTCTTGGATTAAGTAGGCTAATGTTAACTATTTTTATTTGGAGTAATTTTATTATCTAATTGATATTCAGAGAAAAGAAACTTCTTGTTGGATCTGATGATTATGGGCGTGATTTAACTGGTGTTCAAAACCTAAAGAAAAAGCATAAGCGTTTGGAAGCTGAATTGGCAAGTCATGAACCATCTATTGAATCGGTTCAAGACGCTGGCGAAAAGTTGATGAACGAAAGTAATGCGGGAGCCCCAGAAATTGAGCAAAGATTGCAAATGTTAAATCAAGCTTGGTCTGAATTAAAACAAATGGCAAGTGGACGAGGACAGAAGTTGGAAGAATCGTTGGCCTATCAGCAATTCTTGGCTAAAGTAGAAGAAGAAGAAGCTTGGATTACCGAAAAACAACAACTTCTTTCTGTTGAAGATTACGGAGATAGTATGGCAGCAGTTCAAGGCTTGCTTAAAAAACACGATGCTTTTGAAACCGATTTTCATGTTCATCGAGATAGATGCCAAGATATCGATGCTGCTGGAAAGCAATTAATCGGTGAAAATAACCATCATGCTGATAGCATTGAACTACGTTGTCGCCAATTGCAAGCTCGATTAGAAGCTTTAGAGGCAACCGCAAAAACCCGTAAAGGAAAGTTGTTAGATAATTCGGCTTATTTGCAGTTTATGTGGAAAGCTGATGTTGTGGAAAGCTGGATCGCTGACAAGGAAACTCATGTAAAGTCGGAAGAGTTTGGTAGAGATTTGTCGTCTGTGCAAACTTTGCTTACAAAGCAAGAAACATTTGACGCTGGATTGGCGGCTTTTGAACATGAGGGTATTCAAAACATTACAAACTTGAAAGATCAATTGGTAGCTGCAAGTCATGATCAAGCCGACGCCATTATTCGTCGACATGATGATGTTATTAACAGGTAAATGTATTTACAATTTTCTTACGTTTAAAATTGTGAATTAATTGTTTATTTAGATGGCACAAGTTATTAGCTGATTCGGCTGGACGTAAACAGCAATTATTACACATGCAAGATCAGTTCCGCCAGGTAATTTTTTTATCATAATTCGTTTTATTTTAATACAAATTGTAACCAATGAACTTAAATTTAGATTGAAGACTTATATTTGACATTTGCTAAGAAAGCTTCAGCCTTTAATAGTTGGTTTGAGAACGCTGAAGAGGATTTAACTGATCCTGTTCGCTGCAATTCTATTGAAGAAATCAAAGTTAGTTTATAGAGAAATCTAAAAAAGGGCCATTTATTAATTACAAAAAACAAATATACAGGCATTGCGAGAAGCTCATGCACAATTCCAAGCTTCTCTGACATCAGCAGAATCCGATTTTGAACAATTGGCAGCGTTGGATAGAAAAATTAAGAGTTTTAACGTTGGACCGAATCCCTACACTTGGTTTACTATGGAAGCTTTGGACGAAACTTGGCGTAACTTGCAAAAGATAATTAAGGTTAAAAGTTATTTAGCCTTAAAAATTTCATTCACGTGTAATAACATCTAAATCGTTTTAGGAGCGGGATGTTGAGCTTGTTAGAGAAGCTCAGCGTCAAGAAGAAAATGATAAATTACGAAAAGAATTTGCTAAACATGCCAACACTTTCCATCAATGGCTAACGGAAACAAGGTAGGAGTTGTACTAAAATGGATTGTAGTACAATATTTTGATATTGGATTTAGATTGAGATTAGCTTGGTTGACAGGGACAGCTGCGGCAGATGTTATTGCAAATGTTTTAACCGGTTACATCATAGCTTTAGTAACTAACGGTTTAACTGATGAAATTTGAGCAATTTGCACTAACTTTTTTTACGGAAATGTTGGCCGATGAATATAATAGGTTTTGCATGAGTTAAATTTACAACTTTAGAAAGTTTGAGTTTGCTTAGCATAAATTAGAATGGCTTGATTCTTAATCTTTAAAAGTTGCTTTTTTATTTGCTGTCAGTTTTAGACATCATTTTTAGTAAGTAATTTACGCGGGAGGATTTTTTGTTCATTTTAAAATATTTTTTGTTTGATGAATGTAATCAGCATGAAGCTTTTATAGTTCTGGTTTTAACTTTCTATCTTAAAAGTTGTGTCTTGATTTGTTTGGCATGTTTTCAAGTTTCAGATTATAATGTCTTTGCATTTCTTAAGTAAACTTACAAAGATTATTAAATCAACTAACCATTAAGTCGTAACTTGATAACATCAAATGTTTTAACCTTGTAGTGTTTTTATAATTTTGCTAATGAAAATAGTTTTATGTTTTTGTGAGAATGTGTTGACAATCTGTTGTTGGCTGTCCTGTCCTGGAAAATTGTTAGTTATTAAGGTAGTGTTTATTCATCCCTTAATTGTTTCTTTCTTTCCCGGCTCGTGTGCGCCCGTTTGCTGCTGTGCTGATTCGTCTACGTCACAGATTGTGGCTCTTGGATGGGTTATTATCTTTTTTTGTTTTTTTTTTATATAGAACTACAAGATGACATTAGATCTAGCTGAAGTTGTAAAATTCACTAGTGTTGTCGTTTTGGAAGCGTTATTTTTAGTGTATTCAAGTTTTCGGATCAATACATTTTGGTTTATTGCTTGAAGTTTTAACTTTATTTTATGAAATTTTGTAGTAGAAACGTTTTATAAATTCTATAATATTTTTTTATCTTTTATTTATTTATTTATTTTCCAATTTTAATGTCACTAATTATTGTTTGTTACTTTAGATCGTCAATGATGGAAGGTACTGGAACTTTAGAAGCCCAGTTAGAAGCTACTAAGGTACAAAATTAGTTTACGATTTTATTGAACAGTTGTTGAATTCAGAGTTGTGTAGCGTAAAGCTGCTGAGGTTCGTGCAAGGCGAAGTGATCTTAAGAAGATTGAAGACTTGGGAGCGTTGTTAGAAGAACATCTTATTTTGGATAACCGTTATACTGAGCATAGCACCGTTGGTTTAGCTCAGCAATGGGACCAGCTCGACCAACTAGGCATGCGAATGCAGCACAACTTGGAACAACAGATCCAAGCTAGGTTGAGTATTACGTCGATTTATTTAGGAGAAATTCAAGTATTTATTGATTAATGAATTTATAGAAACCAGAGTGGAGTTAGTGAAGATGCTCTCAAAGAGTTCAGCATGATGTTCAAGTATATAAAAATTCTTTAAAGCTTAAAATATTTCTTAAATTTTAATAAAAATTATTTAGACACTTCGATAAGGAAAAGACTGGACGATTGAATCATCAAGAGTTCAAATCGTGTTTGCGTGCATTGGGTTACGACTTGCCTATGGTAGAAGAAGGCCAACCGGATCCAGAATTCCAAGCTATATTAGATGTTGTTGATCCTAATAGCGATGGATACGTTTCGCTTCAGGAGTATATGGCATTTATGATTAGTAGGGAGACTGAGAATGTACATTCTAGCGAAGAAATTGAGAACGCATTCCGTGCTATAACGTCTGGAGAGAAACCTTTTGTTACCAAGGAGGAACTTTATGCTGTATGTTTTATTCTATTTTTGTCATCTACGTGTAGCGTAATGAATTGTTGTTGGCTTTCAGAACCTCACAAAAGAATTGGCGGATTACTGTGTCCAGCGTATGAAACCGTATGTGGATCAAAAAACTGGCCGACCAATTGCCGATGCCCTGGATTACATCGAATTTACCAGGACTCTTTTTCAAAATTAGTTATTTAGCAATATGCATATCTTTAGAATGTGCTTAAGTGCGTGAAAGTTTATATTATGAATTAATCAGACATTCAGTAGCTTACTAAATTTAAATTTCAATCTTGCTTGCTTAATATTCAGCATACCCTTTTATCGGTTTTAAATGTAGTTAGGCCAAATGGTGGCAGCTTTATATTTTATAGAGCTAATATTTTCTTCACAAAATTAATTCGATAAACTTTGTACCAAACGTATTATCGGAAAGTTCTAGCATTATTCATTTTATAAACAATTCTTCGTTCTGTTTGCTATTTCTAGTTTTAAAACTTAATCCAGTTTTAAAAAAATTATTTACATTTTACACTATTTAATATGTTCAAATATTTTAAAGTAATTAAGAAAAGTTTTAAGTTCTGAAAAGGGTTGGACATGTAAAACAGCTTGCTAGCGCTAATGCTGCCAATTATTATCAACTTATAAAAATAACTATGTAGAACGAATAAATGTCAGCTTAAATTTATTAACGTATTCAAAGCATCTCAGCAGCGCTTAGTTCGTTTATGGTTATGTGGCTGTAATTGAAACAATAGCATTAATATTTTTAAGTATGATTCTCAACTATAATATAAATTAAAATACTGCGATACCTTTGAGTCTCCATTATTGGGCAGATCTTTAAACATGGCAAGATCCGACGAGAACAAGACCTACATTTCAATCAAATGAACACCGTTTTAATTGCAACATCGTTGTAAGGGTAAAGTAGCCATTTCAATAAATTTACCGAGTGAGCCCAGCCTGCATGACTACCAAAGATTTTTCGAAAATAATCTCCTGAAAAATATCCACTTTATAATATAATTTAAATAATTACAAATAATGAGGATTTACCAATTTCCTTGTAAGTTTTGTCGGTTAAACTTTTTCTTGACCTTAGCGAGGGTAAATAAGTGTTAGCAGCAATTTTAAAAATGTGCGTGTCAATTGGGATTGCTTCTGTTTTATCCAGAGACATTAAACATATGCAGTCTGCAACTTTTGCTCCAACGCCATGCAATTCTAATAATGCCTTATGGGCTAAAGGATAATCAACGTTACGAAGATTGTATAACCAATCACAACCTTTATCGGCAATTGTTTTCGCCGTTTTATAAATAAAAGATGCTCGATAACCGAACTTCTGTGCTTTTAATTCTTGTTCAACTTCATCATGCGCTAGTTTGTCTGGTGTAGGGAATTTATAGTAAACTACTCCATCGACTTCTCCAATTTTATCTCCATACAAATTGCAAAGTTTTTCAACCATAGACGATATTCTGAGACATCCAGTTGAATGATCATTATGTTGATTTCAAAAAAGACCAAAATAATATACCTTGTTATGTTATTATTCGAGGAGCATATAAAACTGAAGACGGTTTCAACAGGATCTTGTCTTAAAACTCTAACACCAGAAAAAAGTGAAGAAATTTTCGCGAAATTTTGGTCGGCTTTTATCCATATTTCGTAGTTGTCTACGAGCTTAGTGTTTAACTGGAAATAATTTTTTAGTAATTCTTCTTCCTCTTCGACACTGGAAGTTGGGAAAACGTTATAATGAAGAAATTCCGGAGTTTGTGATAAAGTCCAAACGCGGTTGGCAAACACTCCTCTCCATTCCGTGTCATTCACTTTCTTCCATCTAACATGAAAATCGTAAGTACAGTATATTTATACAAACTAATTGTATCTAGATTATATTCACCTAAATGACTGGCCTGCTGGAAGTGTAAGATCCAACTTCAGCTCGCTCATTTCACAAGCTAACGCTCGTTTAACTAGAGTCATCATGCTACTGTGTTTACTATCCGTTAAGAAATTAATCGAATTGAAATAACATTATCCACACAGAACTAAAAGTTTACATTTTATTGAGGAATAATAACACTTGTATAGTAGTAGTTACAATATTATTGTATTTTGTAATGCAAATGTGTAATCGAAATTAATTTTACATCGAATCAAACTGTCATTTCATTGGTAGTACAATTCCAAATTCATGCCATCGTGAATTTCATCTATATTAAAATAAGTTAAGGAATGCTTTCAAGTAAAACAAAATCTGCAGCAACTAATAAGGCTAAATATTCATTAGTTGATTTGGAATAATTTAATAAATTAAAACAAAGAAGCTTAGAAAGTACAAATATTGCGTACATGCTTTGTGATATTATCCTTAGAAACTAACATCATTATAATATTACTATACATCCAGCAGACATATAAAATAATTATACCAAAGAAAGGATACAATCTTCCAATTTGATGTGATCTTTAAAAATGGTATACCACTTTTTTAAAACAATTTTATCCCACTTTGTACCGGTTTGGGCAGCAATCAACTTTTTTAAATCACCAATGGTATCATCTGAGCTGTAAAGTCAGCGGTTAAGAAAAACGATAAACTTGCGACTACTTCTAATTACTTAATTATTGTTATAGTTGAATAAATTATTACTTCAAATGCTAGCATAAAACATAAAATCATAAAGGATACTTGCACTTCACTCGAACTTTTTTTCCTAAACGGTCGTTGCACGTTATTTCAATCATTTTTCTAGCGTTAATCACAATAACAAATTCACGACAGGCTAAACACAAGGTGAGGTAATAGACAAGCCGCTACGCCAAATACATACTATACAGTTAATACTAATACTTGCGATTAGTAGAACAGTTTAGTCATGGATTTTATTGGCTGTTTAAGACAGTGACGCCTGTGACGCCATTACGGTAAAGTTGAATTAATATTCCAAAACGCTGAAGTTAAGTACACATTCAAATCAAATACGATAACGCAAACATACATACTTACAGTACCGTACTGTATAACAAATACTGTACTATAGAATTTAAATTACAGAATAACCAAATACTGTACAATACTTTTATAGTATTTGGGTATAATCTAGTCAACATAGGACAGAAAATGCGGCTTCCAAATGAAAAACAAAAAAAAAAGAACAAAATAATGGACATTAAAAATGACCAAACAAAAGGCTAAAAGTAGAAGAATACTGTTGATACTGTACATAGATTGACATGATATGAGTGAAAAAGGCATGGGATTAGCCGGTGGTCGAGTAAGTAATTAAATTTAATATTAATTATTATATTGTTTTAGCACGAGCTGCACTTGATGGTTTGAGTTTAATTAAATGATTGATATCTAATTGCAATTATTTTATCATGGTTACAGGTGGTGCTGACGGTGTAACTGTTATGAATACGCTATTGGGATTGATGTCTGTAAATGGTGAAGACTCACCATGATCTGCATTTGGAATAGAAAAACGTACTAATGTGGAGTTTTAGGTAATGTTATCAGTCTAGTTGCTCTCAGAGCTATTACAGCAATTTCCAACTTGTTTCCTGATATTCCAATCATGGCAACCAGTGGAATTGACTCGGCTGATTCTCCAGGTTCGGCAGATCCTTCAGTTTCTGCATGGTGGTACCAAACTATTACAAGTAAAATTTCAAGGATGCCAACAATGTAAAATAGTGTGACTAACGAATTTTAAATTGGTGTGTAGTGTGGTGCAGAACCAAGATTTTACTGTTATCAATGATTATATCATTGGCCTTAAAATTTACTTAGAAATATCAAAGAATTATCCAGTTGGGACGGTCAGAGCACTCCGGTATTTCCTCGCTAAAAAGGAAAAGCTTCTCATATAAATCTGAATAAGGTATGTTAAAACAAAATTAGTAACTTTAATAAAGGATCATTTAATACGGTAACTTTGTTTGTAGGTTCCATACTTTGGTCCATTTAAAAAGCTAAGAGAAAGTGAGCACATAACGTAATCCGTTGGAGCAGGGTGGTGGCTCTCGTTAATTATACACTAATAAATTTATATTTTGCGAAATTATGTCTTATCGCTCGTATTTATTGTACTTTGCTAATAACTTTATAACGTTGCTAAATGAATGTTAATATGTACGGTATAATTTCTATCGATTAATTTGAATGCAAAATGTTCCAATTAAATATCTATTTATTTATTGTCGATTTATTTATATTGCATGTATGTACCTATGTAATTTTACTTGAAACTTTAAATTTTTTTATGAAAATGCGAATATTTTATTGAATTAAACGCTCAATGTATACAATACAATTTTTTTTTCATGTTAAATAAAAATATTAAAAGTAAATTTGTTTGTTGGTATCAATTTTATTGCGCTTAATAATTATTTAGCGAGATAAGGTGCATAAAAACGTAAAGAAAGTGGCCCGTCTCTAGTGAAAAGTGGCCCGTTTTTAGGAAAAAAAAGAGAGACCCGAAAGGCATAAATTTGCTGTGAAACTTTTATTTCGGTTTTCAATTAAAAGTTTGCAAAAATGTTTTTGCCGTTCATAAAGGGCTGCCATCTAGTGGTGTCTTTTTGAAACGTCTTTTTAGGTGTAACTGCTGATCGCTATTCACTATCATTGAAACTACTTTTATCATTCTACCTGATTTAAGCGTAACGGCTGATCACTTTTTTTGTTGTCTATATAGTGCTGTTATCTAGTGGGAGATTGTTAAAACTGCTTTTTTAAGATGTAACAGCTGATGGATATACACTTTTATTGAAAATTCTTTTATTATTCGGGGACAATGGTGAAGAAAGCTCTTCCCATTTCTGCATTTGGAAGCTCGCCGTTAGAAGAAAATGGGAACAGTGTACAAGAAAATGGTAAACAGTGTTTTAAATAGGTGTGTAATGTGGTGCAGAACCAAGATTTTACTGTTATTAGTGATTATATCATTGGCCTTAAAATTTACTTGAGAAATATCAAGAAATTATCTAGTTGGTACGGTCAGATTCCTTCGGTATTTTCTTGCTAAAAAGGAAAAGCTCCTCATTTAAATTTGAATAAGGTATGTTAACACAAAATTAGTAACTTTTAATCAAGGATCATTTAATACGGTAACTTTGATTGTAGGTTCCATACGTTGGCCAATTTATAAAGTTAAGAGAAAGTGAGTACAAAACGTAATCCGTTGGAGCAGGGTGGTGGCTCTCAAAATGATGTAAGTATTTGAATTGCTTAAAATATTATATACTGAAACAGCATTTTATTTTTAATTAGGATATGTCTATCAATTGTGCTACATGACTTGGAATGCATCTGGATATTAGGCAATTTCTTTTGATCCAAAAACTCATCTTTCACTTAGAATGTATAAAGATGCAAGGTTTATCCAACTTCAACCATCCAATTTTGATGTCATAGTAACTGTTTAACTGGCGAACGAATGAATACGTTTATTTTGCGGAATTATGTCTTGTCGCACGTATTTAATGTACCGTAACTTTAAATTTTACGCTAATAACTTTATATTTTGCCGAATTATGTCTTGTCGCACGTATTTAATGTACCGTAACTTTGAATTTTACGCTAAATACTTTATTTTTGCGGAATTATTTCTTATCGCTCGTATTTATTGTACTTTGTTAATAACTTTATGATATTGCTTAATGAATGCTAATATATACGGTATAATTTCTATCGATTAATTTGAATGCAAAATGTTCCAATTAAATATCTATTTATTTATTGTCGATTTATTTATACTGCATATATGTATGTAATTTTACTTGAAACTTTAAATTTTTTTTATGAAAATGCGAATATTTTATTGAATTAAACGCTCAATGTATACAATACAATTTTTTTTTCATGTTAAATAAAAATATTAAAAGTATATTTGTTTGTTGGTATCAATTTTATTGCGCTTAATAATTATTTAGCGAGATAAGGTGCATAAAAACGTAATGAAAGTGGCCCGTCTCTAATGAAAAGTGGCCCGTTTTTAGGAAAAAAAAGAGAGACCCGAAAGGCATAAATTTGCTGTGAAACTTTTATTTCGGTTTTCAATTAAAAGTTTGCAAAAATGTTTTTGCCGTCCATAAAGAGCTGCCATCTAGTGGTGTCTTTTTGAAACGTTTATAAGGTGTAACTGCTGATCGCTATCCACTTTCACTGGAACTACTTTTATTTCTTTACCTGATTTAAGCATAAATGCTGATCACCATTTTTTGTTGTCCATAAAGTAGTGTCATCTAGTGGTAGATTGTTGAAACTGTTTTCTTTTAAGATGTAACTGCTGATCGCTATTCACTATCATTGAAACTACTTTTATCATTCTACCTGATTTAAGCGTAACGACTGATCCATTTTTTATGTTGTTTATAAAGTGCTGTCATCTAGTGGGAGATTGATGAAACTGTTTTTTTAAGATGTAACAGCTGATCGATATTCACTTTCATTGAAAATTCATTTATTATTCGGGGACTATGGTGAAGAAAGCTCTTCCCATTTCTGCATTTGGAAGCTCGCCGTTACAAGAAAATGGTAAACAG
>JAAFCF010003739.1:10925068-11273836 GCA_013389785.1 Helicorthomorpha holstii | reverse complement strand
GCAGGGAGCCAGGGTCGAAGAAAGCCCCCTGCGGGGTGAAGGCCTCAAAGGCGCTTGACGTCCATGCCATACCTATATACCTGGTACCATAGCAGATACCTAAACCAACCATTGGGAGGGGAATGGGACGGGAGGAGGGTTCCGCTGTTTTTAGTTGGCGACTAAACCAACTCGGCCACACCGGAGAAGACGAAAGTTAGTCTCTTATTAACACATTATATACATTACTTTAAACCCAATAAAAAAATTTTTTTTTTTTAATGATACATGTGTTTCTTTAATTTTGTATCAATGAAGTTAGCTCATTACATTCCATTACACTAATCTAATTAATTTTTAAAAACCGGTGTTTTTTTGATAAAAACACAAAGGGGTTACCACTTTTTCAGAAATTAAAAGTTTTTGGAAAAAATTTTAAAGTTATTTGGAATTTTAAAAAGAAGATGGTTTTAGATGTAAGTCGACCTGTACTTTACAAATCTGAAGTTTTTAGACCGAAAATTCATCTCCGCCGCTTCAAAATCGCCGAAAATGGCCAAATAAAAAATAATAATAAACGGGAATAACTCGTAAGCCGTGTAATCTTTTTTTTAGATACTTTAATATGATGTTCAGTAACTTATTTGAGTAAACTTTCTACCAACAAAGAAATCAGATTTATGAAAGGCCATCTGTCAATTGTAATTCGGGAACGAGATGGCGCTGGACTTAAAGAGCACACGGGTGATTGCGTAGCTGGTGATATGGATGGTCCTGCAGATCCTCGTTTTAAATAACGCGATTGTATACAGGAATTCTTGATAATATATTAATATATATATACTAATTTTTTTTTAAAATTTAATTATACTAACCAATTCAGCTCCTAACTCTCTTTTAAACACTTCTTTATCTCTTAATGCTTGTGTTGGATTTAGAAGATTAAGACACGCTTGTGATAAAACAAGATAAAGTGATTTTTCCAGAAGACAAGTAACCAACTCCCTATTACACAAAAAAATATTTTACGATATTGAATATAAATCAATCGTAAAGTTTACCTATCGTACAAGTGTTGCATTTCAGACAGTGAGTTTTGGGCAGGAGAAGCTGGAACATCACTCTATAAAACCAAACATTTTAATAACGAATTGTCATCAATTAAATTATTAACCAACATACAGCGCCAGTGAGAATTCTTAAGCACACAGTAACATTGGATATGATAGTTCCGTAGCTTGGTGCTTGAATGTGATCCATTGATGGCGTGTTAAAATTTATTTGCAATAATGAAATCCACTGTCCAGTATCGTAACACTAAAAAAAATTACGTTTATGATTATTATAATCAGTTATTTCACTAATTCCAACTAGTACCTGATCTGCCAGTAACTCACAAAGATCTGGAGAAAACTGACACAAAATAGATATAAACAAAAATGAAATCCGAAGCAATCTAAATCACAATTTACAATTAGCTAATTAAGTAAATATCGTCCAAAACTGTTAGATAATGATATGTCTGTCAATTCTTTATACTTATTAAAAGCCTCTATTAGTCTTGCCGTAGATTTGGAATTATCATCAGTTGCGAATATTTTTTTATATAACCCTTGATCATCATCTTTCATCTTATCATTTTCTTCCATCTAGTTGCAAAACATCAACTAATTAAACATTTTAACAATTGAGCATATTAAGACTTACTCCAAATAAATGTGAAATTAGGCGAGGACGAAGAAGAAATGCGATTGATATATACCCAATGCCAGCTGCAACTTGCTATTGATAGAAATTTATAGTTTAAATGTTAAAACAAACAATTGTGAACTTTGCTTACCAAAAGTTTTCGTAATGTTAAATTTGTCTGTAACTTCCATAAGGAACCATAGTTAGATAATTCGTAAATAAACTGCAGAACAACAATCGAAACATCCAAAACCCAATTATCCAAATGATGAATTAAAGTATTAGGAATCTAATTAAAACCGATTAATTAAAATTCAGAAAATAAATCAAACAATAAAAACTAATTCGAAATTACCGTCTGAAACGTGGCAACATGAACACTGGCAAAATCCATAACACTTTCTGCAATCAGATGCCTTTTGAAATGCAGTAGTTTTGTCATAAGATAGACAGACTCTTTATACACATCACACCATGTCTGTATTTGCCACTAAATCAAAAATAAATTAATAATATGAATTCGTTATAATAAATTCATTCATTCTACCAAATGTCCAGTTGGCTTAATAACAGCTTCTGGCTGATTAATATCAATTTGAGTTAATGGTAAACTTATAGCTTGTACAGTCCCCACTGCTACAATTAATTCACAAATTTCCGGAACTTCACACAGAGCAGATAACAATTGTAAAATCGCACAACATCCATCCGTTGCTTTATAAATTCTCATAGACTTTACAACCAATCCCAACAGTATATTAATCAACGAACTTCCCTGCAAATAATCATTCCATAAACCCTTGTGTCCAATGTCCAAAAGCAATTTCAACAAGTTGCTTGTTAGAATAACTAGCTTCATGAAAAATAAAATTATTAATTAACTAAATAGAAACTCGCAAAATAATAAAATCATAGCTACCTTTGAAACGGCTTTCTCTACTTTGTTTTGATACATGCTCTTATCAAGACTTAATGCACTCAATTGCATAATCTCACACGAAACTCTAATCCAAGAACTTAAAACATTATCATCTGTAATAATTACACACTTAATGAAAAACACGGATTTTAAAATCTCTGATTTATAAAAAATGTACCTGGAATTGAAGTATGATGTTTAGTTAAACTATTTAGGAGCTTAATAGAAACTGCGATCAAATTTGCAACAGTGTTAATGTTAGCGGTATTTCCATCCAAAAGTGACGAATTCAATATTATGCTTACGTATTCGCATAACTTTTCAGCATTTGATAAGCATCTGCCAATTTAAATGTAAATAAATACATTACAAATAAATCAACATTGACGCTGGAAACATACCCAAACCAAATATTCGTCATATGTAGCAATATTTCTGAAGTTATGTGAAGTGCGTTAATATTAGGATTCGTCAGCAAAAAATCGACTGCTTTAATTGTTGATTCGTAAATTGCTTTCCTGTCAACTGGTGAAACGTTTAAAACTTGTTTCTAAAAATCCCAATTTTGTTAAACAATTCACTGTATAAATTAGAGGGAAAAATTAACGAACTTTTGTTCCAATAATAAAAAACGTTTTCCAAGAAGTGAGAAACGCTTCAGTGGAATCATCTAATTCATAAGAATTATCTTCCTCGATTTCAACCTGCACTCCATCCATCCGAAAAATATATTTGTTATAAATCATACTAATCCATTTTGAAAGCGCTCCGACTTCAAGCTCGTTATCAAAAACTTTCATTAGTTTTTCCGTAGAATTGCTATAGGAAACATACAATATTTAAAAAATAATAGTCTTCATGTTGGTAAACGTATTACTAACTTGTCTAATTCTTTGAAAAGACATTCTTCACTCAAAATGGCACAAACATCAGCTTTAGCTCGACGATTTAATTGCTTCTTAAATAGCGCAGTAACGAAAAGATTCCACAAGTCAGGACTAAGTCAGCAAAAGTAAACAATAAATATAATTAACATGCGAAATAGTGCACCGGTTTAATTCTTGAACTTGCCTTTTTTTAAAATCACTAACGGCGAGGCTTTGGCGACTAATCCATAATGTCTTGAGAAACGACAGTGACTTGCTATGCAGATCACTGGTATAACACGAATCCTAATAATAAAATATTGTTTAATCTTAGCACACTATATTAAAAAACTTTATATTCAAAAATAACTAAAATCTTTACCTTTTCAAAATTACGTAAAATGTCGATCGTTAGTCGTAGACATGAACTGCTTGGTTGGTCAATATCCTGTAAATTAAATTAAAACTCAAGCAAAACAAAACATACAAATTAAAGAATAAATTTAATCGATTTTACCTTATTTTCTTCTCGTCCACAAGCCAAAAATGTTTCGGTAATTCCTGGTTGAAACTTGACACAAGTTTCCAAAAGGCTAAAAATGGCTAACTTAAGGCGAATATCTTCGACTTTCGTTGCCAGTCTTTGTAGTATAAGTCGACAAAATAGCGGAGCACCAGACCCAAAACAAACAAATAATGAAATTGGCAATATCTATCATTAACAAATAGATTGAAACCTTAATTATGTCAATTATCGAAAAAGGTATAAATAAAATTACCCCAGCAAATTGCTTTAAAAGTTGAACTCCCAAAGTAGCTAAACGAGAATCAAATTTATGGTTTACATAACCCATAACAATATGAGCGGTGGAAGGATCCGAACACAAGCTTTGAATCATAAGAGAAGATTCTTTTCCACCAGAAAACCATACTACTAAAAGACGATTAAGAACGGAGAGAGCTAATTTAACTGTATACAAAACACCAGTGTCAGATTTCGTAATCCAACTATAAGGAAAAGTCGTATAAACATTATAAAAGTCTATGCAACAAAATAAAGTTTGCGATTTACTTGGTTTGTTTTGCAATTGCTAATTGTATTGCTTCTTCACCAATGCACACCAACTTTAAAAGTGAATAGCCAGTATCATGGTGTAATAAACTTGACAAAATGACTGTTTGCACTTTTTGCTGCTTTTCTTCATTGCTGAAATAACATATTATAAAAATTAAAATGAAAAAACCAGAAAGTAACATCTTCTTACTTCAAAAATGGAAATTTTAACACATTGTGAAATGTTTTAAGACAAAGTTGAGCTATTGTCTCCCTCTGATCGCTGTTCGCATACCACCAACGTCCATAAGATGGGAATATTTCTCTTGCAATGTAAGCTACACAAGTTAAATAATTCTCATCGTCATTATCGACTAATACCTGTTAAAAAAAAATTTTAAATTACAGTATAGAACTACATAATAAAAAATATTTACATTAGAATAATTAACGATCAAGTTTAAAAAAGCGATAAGTGTAGAATATTCTCCTGATACACATTCTGTCGAAGCCAAAATAAAATTGATGGAACTTTGTCCAAATTTAGTAGAATTACTGCAAATAGAATGTTTAAAAAAATTGTTTTAAGTAATTTAGATTTAATTCGCTCTTACAATTCATCATTCCAGTTGTTGGCAATCATATTACTTTTTGGTAACACGCCGGTTTGAACAATGTATCGCCAAACGGTTAAAACATCAGTTTTAGTTCTTAATACTGCTGCCAATTTAATAAAAGCTTTTACTATTTTTTTATTTAACCTGTGTGTTTCAGCCATTCTATAAATTAAATTCTTGTTAAACGGTTATTTTAATAACATACCCTTATATAGTACCTCTGAATAAATATGAAAATTTTGTCAATCAAAGGCTGAAAATCATTAAACGCTGTTGGCACTTTATCAATAATATTTCTGATCAACTTTGTGATAACAATGACTTCGTCCACTCTTTCTTCAGAAACTATAATAAATTTAGATGTTTAACACAAGATAGCAGAAATGATGCTAGCGTTGATCACCTGTTCCAAACGCGGTTTCTTGAATTGCACCAGAAAGAATATGCAAACTTATAGTAAATCCATTAATACTCTGTTGCCATTGTATTACATCTGTATCTTTTCCAACTATTTTTTCAAATTAATATAATCATGTGATCGCCATAAGCATTAATAAAAGCATTTCAAACCTGTAATAAGGTTCCCGAAACAACCAGCTGATATTTGAATTCCATCAGCTAATTTTAACAATTTAATTAGCATTTTAAATCGGATATCAATAAATTTATATCATGCTTACGAGAAGTATAATCTTGAAGTAATTGTAAACAGCTACCATCAAGAGCTGGAACTTCTTCAAACCTTACATTGGAATTAAATGGCAAAGAAGTTTCCTTTAGATTCTGGAATGCCGATAATACTTTCTTTGCACTTGAAGTAGAAGCTTTTGCTAACTTTGTTAGCAAACAAACCGGTTGAGTAAACAAAAATGGAAACTTTCCAAGAAGTCCAGATACACTCACACCCAAATTAGTATCAAACCCCTAAATAATTCACCAAAAATACTTTTAAATAAGTAGTTATTTATTTGAATAATTATTAACAATATTATAATTCTGTTAAGAATTTTTACCTCAATCCAAAACCGCTCTGCTGACACGGAATTTTTAAGTAGATCGCCCATGACACCCCAAATTAACTGCAAAAAGGTTATTTTAAATAAACAAACCAACACGAATTTAATCATCTAATTCTTACATCTAGATCGTCGATTGAGCTCTCTTCATAAACGCATGTGAGCTGAGTCAGAAAAGTATAAATTGTAGAATAGCAGCAAACTGCAACTTTCTAAAATGATGAATAGATTAACGATATTATGACCTGTTATGTATAACACAAAACCCACGTTTCCTCCATGAAATAAAGAACATGTTAATAGTTTCGTCAGTTCATAAAACACTCCTAGTTTTTGCGCTGATTTGGCAAATGTTCTTGTAATAGACAAACTTTCATCGTCCAGTACGACAGTACGAACAATTGCCCAAGATAACATTAATAATCCGTGTTCTTTTTGTGATCCCAAACGACGAATTATTTGATCTATATTCTACAAAAATCCATAATTTTTAAATTCTAATTACAACAATAATTGAATTACTTACATTCCAATCAGCTTCCTTTTCTTTTAAGAAATATTTAGATCTTTAATTACACAAATAAAATTTGGGTTATTACAGATATATACGCAGCAAGTTTATATTTCAATAAATACGCTTACTTATCAGTGTTGATTAATGTGTGAAGTTGCAAATTATCCACCAAAACTAGTAATTCCGCATAGCTAAAATAAATAACTTTTTAGCCACAAGTAAACATAAACTAGTTCTTAAATGTTGCTTTACCCAATACTCGACACAATATCCTTCATCGAATCATCTAATAATTGCCCATTTACTTGCCTCAAACCAAATCCATGACCCTATTAATTAACAATTAATAAATAACATTACAAATGTTTAACGAAAACAATTAAACTTACGATAAATGCGTTTAAGAGATAAACTAATCTTTCAGAATTAGGTCCTTTACTTTTAAAAAACACTAAAAATACTTGTAATAACTCAAATTCTTCTTGAAGTAGAAATGTCATCCATGCTTTCGCATGTGTATCTTGCTAAATAATTTAACATAAAATAATGTAAAATATTTACAAACTATAAAAAATTATAAGTATTAGTTTAATAAATTACCTTTCCAACTGTAATATTGGTGCTGATAATTGCTTCCCATTGTTTAAACAAATTACTTTCCAAATCTTCATGACAGTTAACTAACTGTAAAAATTCGGCAAATAAATCCTAAAAAATTCAAATACAGTACATATAATTATTTTACCATATAAATTTATATCGATGTTTTTTACGTGATAAGGATGATGCTGATCCCTATGATGGGCTAAAATTGTTTTAATGCAAAGCAATGTATACAATCTCTCCCATCGATAGAAATTCCAAAACTAAACAACAGAATTAAAAGTAAGGTTATTAAAATCCATTAATAGTTTCACGCACATACTTTTAGCATAAACGTTTCCAAATGTCTATCATATGAAAGCAGTACCTAAAGAAATTAATTATAATAATGCACTCTAATTATAATTTTAAAAAAATTAAATATAAAATGGTGTACTTTTGCTGAAAATTCCTCTCCAACTAAGTCATTTAACAGATATTCACAGAGTAATGCATAAGTTAATCTTTCATCCAAATTCTGAAAAGGAAGCAAAGATGAGCAAGTTACTACAATAATTTGATTTAATAATTTACCAGGAATTTCGACAAAGATACGACTAATTTCAGTAAATCTCCTTCCACTCTTTTATCTTCTTTCAAGCTTTTAAAAGATTTATCACTGGAAAGTTTAAACTGATCATTAGTCGGTGTGTAAGATACGAATATACAGTATTACAGCGTAACAATTACTTTGGTCCTTCGTAATATTTCAATCCTAAGCATAACTTTTGAAAATTTGCTTGCAGCTCAGTCCCAACATATTCCTTAATAAAATTTGCAATTAAATATGAATCAAATTGGTGAAATATGCTCAAAATAAGTTAACTACCTTTGATGACAACGATGCTCCTGAGATCAGAATTAACAAGTTTTTACTACTAGAGCTAAATACAAATCAACAACAAAATAATTACTAAGTATTACACAGAAATTAACTCAACAACAAAAATGCAATGTACTACATAAAATTCTAATTAATTAAAGAATACCAAAAAGACTTGTAATCTTCATCCAACGAACTACCCGCCATTTTCATTCGGCAACATGCACAATGCTCAGTAAGCTTCAAGGCTCAGTAATGACTAAAAGATCAGTAGAGACAAAGTCACTGAGCACTAATAAACTACGGAATCTCGTGTTCCGATTCCTGATCGACATCGGGATTCTCTATGGACTTTAGTTTATCAGACAAAAACTTTTTGGAGTGTTTACTATCTATCCGTATAAACAAGAGTTATAAGACTTAGAACTATAAGACTAAGCACTGCCGAACTGGAAACCTGAAACTACTGTAAATTATGGGATTTTTCCGTCAAAATAAACAGTATCCGCAACCATCTTGGAAAGTTCCGAAAGCTTCATGGTTTCGTAGACATCCTATATTTACACATGTATCAATAGTCTCTGGCGCCGTGCTCATTTTGTATAGTGCTTTCATTTACGATATATTTTTTGCAAGTCGATTCGGACCACGTCAAGTTTCGATTAACCAGGCATATATCGAGTAAAGATTGTTAAATTAAACCGTATTGCTTAGACATACTGTACATCACGGCTTAAAATACTAAATTTTTCATGTGCTGTAGATCAGGTTTACAATCGACGAAAGATGATAGGAAGAGTTCTTGAAGCAGTTAAAAAGTAGGGCCACCCTGTTCGACATTTTTACAAATACATCTGAAAAATACAGTAGTGCATAATGGCTAAGAAAAAGATTTCGAAAAGCAATGCTAGTACTGAATGTATGTACAGTATTAAAATTTTAGAATGTTTTATAATGATTTGGTTCTTGTTCTTTTATTAAATAGCTTCAAGCAAAGAACTGACTAAACCACTTGAAAATGTAGATTATTTAATTCATCTATCACCAGAACTTCTTTGCAAAATTATGGACTATTTACCACTCCGTGAAGTTTTATGTTTATCACTTTTGTCTAAAAATTTATTAGCAGCTGTGAATATTCATCTTGCTTTGCGTAAAATTATTCACTTTAACAATGAAAGATTGTACAGGTTGGCATCATTCTGTTATAATTATGTAAAAATCGCAAAAATGTAATGTGTAGTATTAATTTTGTTCATAAAGTTAATTCAAAAAGTTTTTTGTTTTTAAACTTTAATACATTAAGATTTAAGACGCAAATCGACCATTTAATAATAAATCGTTTACCTATGTAAAATAGATATTTCCCTTCATCAATGACTGATGATCATTTAATTCTGCTATTGAAAAAATGCCCTGCTGTTGAGTACGTTTATGGATTAAATCCTCGACGTATTGAAACCTGTAGACTACGAAGGGCCAGTAGATGTGGACTTACCATTCCTGGTGTGATAGTAGCATTGGGTTCCTGTAAGAATTTAAAAGGCAAGTCGGATATATGAACTACCTTTCAATGAATAAATTAATTGAAATGGGTCATTGTAGGAATTGAGACATCTCATCTCAAATTAATGGAAGCTGTACTTAATTATTTGCCTCAAGTGGCGATTATAGGCCACTTTCGAAATCATAATGGTCGGTTTCCAATACCAGCAGGAAACCGATTAGTAATACCTACGGATTCACTGCTAACATCATTACATTTGACAGGCATAGAGATGCCAGATTTACAGCAGTTTAATTGTCTTCAATACATTTATTTACAGTGGGTTCGATTTACTAAGCCTCAGCCATTCAAAGATTTTCTAGCACCAAATTTGGAGAGTTTTGTCATGCGTCATTGTATAGGCCCAGGGAATCCTTTACGATTTGTTCCATTGACTTATTCTTTGGCACAATCGACTAAATTAAAACGTCTTGAGCTAGTTGGTATGCCATTTCTGGGACGTTTGTTTCAAAGGGTAATCGATGAAAATATTGAAAGAACGTGCTTTAGGAAGCTAGAAAAACTCACTTTTGGTGCTTGTCGAAATATCGTTGAATCGGATATAGGTTAGCATAATAGACATTAATCACAGTGTGGTGTAAAAAGAATATTAATGTATTTTTTTTTAAAACAGGATATCTTTTATTAGCCAGTAGCCAGACATTGGTAGAAATAAACTTACAACCATCATTATCACGCGACAGCCTGTTGTATTCTCTCAAAATGGCAGAAGTTACATTTCCTAATGTCAAGCACTTTAGCATTGGATATGTTGACGATTTTCCAAGCAAAGGTAATCACTCATCAAGTTCATGTACTAGGTATATTATTTGTCATGATTTTTATTTATTAAAATCCAGGCTTATGGACTCGATCTGACTTACTTTCATTTGGATTGGACGATGTAGTGGAGCTTCCAGCGCCTATTACCGATGCTGGTCTTCAACTTGTTGACCTGTTATTTCCGTCACTCTCAAAATTATCTCTTTATAATTGTCCTCATCTGGTAAAATGCAAATCATGGTGTCGATTTCCAGGTTTGTTTGTAGATTTTTAGTAATGTTTATTATCGCATTTTGATTAACATTAACGTATTTAGGTGATCGAAGCTCCTGGAAATTCTTGGAAGATTTACATATTTCTTTTTGTCATTGCCTGCGATTAGAAGAGTTTTTAATTTTTTTGGATGATCTCCCCAAGTTAAAAACATTAATTCTTGAAGATGTATTTAGAGAACCTCCAAAAGGTTGCAAATTCGTAGGTTTAAGCGCGGGGACCGGTTTAGGTATGTCTTCAGCAATTGTTGGAAATCGGCAAGACTTAATTGCTGTGCATAGAAATGCAATGGAAGGTGTCGGTCCAATTTTGGAGCCACCGTTGCAACCTCCTCCACAACATGCAAATGAAGGAGCTGCTATGAACCCCTCTTCTGCTAATACTGATGTCGATTCAAGTATCAGTAACCCAACTGATTATAAAAAATGTGAAAAATGTGGTCACACCATACCTGAAGACATCGCAGATATAAATGTCGATGACCCGAAACCAAGCTGTTCAAAAGTATGCACTTGTGAAAATAATAAACGATCACGAGGATCTAGTAGAAAAGTCACAACCAAAGCTGATAAAGCGAGTATGACTTTAAGTGACGATATTCGTCAAGAAATGAGAGCAGTATCAGGGTCCCAAAATGAAAACGAAACGGAATCAACGAGCAAGTTAAAGTAGTGAATAACATGCAACATATACATGATTAGTTATTATAAATTTAATTTGTTTCTAAGAGTTTTAACTGGACGCGCAGATCGATATTTTAGTGGTAGCCAGCTACGACGAAACCGAAAGCGCAAGCAAAGTAAATTAAAAATGGTACACAAATCCGTTGGGACAAGCGATCCTATTCTGGAAGATGATCATACTCAAGTAACATGATTTTTAATTCTAAGTTTTTGAAAAAAAAAAAACTTTTAATTAAGTCAATACTTTTGTTTTCAGACTTTAACTATAGTGTCGGACACTTTGGCAAGTTTAACAGTAATTTCTTGCGGAATATCGGAAATTTGCGTAACACATTGCATCAATCTGCAACATATTGACGGTAAAATTTGATGGCGTTTCGTTAAATAATACTGAAAAACATTTATGGATTTTTCAGTGGAGACTTGTAGAATTCTCCGGACAATTCGATTACGACGGTGTAATTCATTAACCAATGTGATTATATCGCAATGTCCTAAAGTTGCTATTACGGACGTAGTAAAACAAGTGAGCAACTTGCCAGCTAATCGTAATCGATTGCTTTTTATCCAACCGTTTGTTGGAAATGGCGAATCCGCAAATGAGAAGCCAGATCTCCCATTACAGTTTCCTCTAGTAAATGTTATATACAATTGAAAATATTGCTAAAACTGATAAGTTTGCATTTTTAGTGTGATCTTTCAGAAGTAGAAAGAACCAGTCTTCATAGCTCATCATCGTCATATAACGTTTCTTATATCATGGATTTAAGTAGTTCTTTTGATTTTCGATTGGCTCATCGAAATTCTATATGGAGATGGATGAAATTAGTAACGAAAATTAACAAGTAAATATCGATAACAATGTTTTGAATATTCTTCATTTTTACAATAATAAATTTTTACTCCCAAGAGTTTTGTTGCGAGAATACGGATATACAAAAAGAATGTCAGTTGCTAGAACAGGTGATGAATATCCTTGGGGTAGAAAATTAACAAAACTTCATGGTAAAGATTTTCTAATTTTTCTATAAGTAAATGTCTAAATAATAATAAAAAAAAACATTTACATTGATACAATTATTGTTTTTGCTTCTAGGGGATTTTATCGATGGCACGTTTTCCATTACAACAGACATGCCTTGGATTCGCGATTTGTGGGCGTCACCTAAGTTGTTCTCAAACAGAGAATGGCATGGAATATTAGGTATAGCTAACTCATTAAATAGTAACACCAGTACGTGAAATATAACTTCACTTTATTAGGATCTTACCGACCACTAAGTCATAGTGCATTAACCGTTGCAAATTGCATCAACGCCTTAGAAGATGCAGTTTATGAGCAATGTGAATATGATGCACATCTGGCACAATATTCATTTACCGTTTATGTACATGTTCTAGAACGGAACTCTCGTTAAGTATAGCACTATAAACAAATATACCGCTTTTGGTAAATTTAACAAAAATATATCCTCAAACTTTTATGTAAACATTTTGGTAAGATTAAGAACTGCACTAATAACATCTTGTTGCAAACGACCAATTTGAGGAAGAACGTTGTTCATTCTGAAATAAAATAAAATACTTTACAACACATCCAACAGTAAGTTTCTTATAATTCATACGCCTGTAAAGAAACTAAGGTAATTGGCTCTTTGACTTTATATGGCATCTCAATAAAAATTTCGCACCACCTATAAATGATGTAAATTTTCATAAATATCCCTTTAAAAAATTTAAAATCTATAATTTTATCAACTAACTTCACAAGTTCTTGAAACAAAGAAAAATCGACTTTTGGTTGTAGAATAACCATTGGCAGCTCCAATTCCAAAGTTTGAACCTATTAAATAGTTAAAATATAGCCAATTCTTACTTTGTATTAGTAACATATTGAAATTTTTGATTTAATCAAATTCCTTTTGGTAAACTTGGCGGTGGTAAATCCGAAACGATTTAAATCAGGAGTTAAGTGTAATTATGATGACATTATAATTTATTATTACTTCCATTTCTTACCAAGTCAACTAAAATATCAGCTTTCCAAAACAATTGGGAGATTTCAAATGATGCTACATAATTCATTCCATTTAGATATATCACATGAAGGCGTTTTCCCAACAACACCAAACTATTTTAAAATATCATATACATGTAAATACTGTACACAATAATAACTGCAGCATTTATACGTACGGCAAAATTTGGTACACGCCATCTTCACTCTGAATGACTGATGGAGATCCAGAAGAACTTTTCTTGATGCTAAAACATTTATATTTAATTTATAATCGCTTGATATTTAAACTACGTATTTACCTATCAAACTTTTTTTCCTTTAATTTATATAACATTTCTTTATATGAGATTTCTTGGTCTACGTCGGTTTGCAAATACTTGGCAAAGTTTGTAGAAAGCGAAGTTGCACCATCAGACTCAACAGACGATGATCTTGAGGTTCGGTGCTTTACTAACAAGCAAATTTCTAATCCTATATTATTATTCTGTATTTAATTTGTCGCTATAAACCTTACCATCATTTTCGCTATTACACACAACTGAACTATTCATAACCTCATTCTTTGGAAGTCGTTCTTGCGCAGACGAAGAGGTTTGATAACTACTTGATATTGCTACTAATTATAATAGTAATTAATCCATTTTTAATTTAAGAAAATAACTTACGATCGTTAATGCCGGTCTGCAATTTCAGATCACTATTTTCAGTTTTGCAAGACTTTACTTCCTCTTTAAAAGATGCAGAAGTTTCCAACCGATTTTGTTTAAAAAGGGATCGATAACCATCATTATCAATGTTATTACCTAGAGGCTAAAGTTAAAATTATAAATAACTTGTATAAATAAGATTCCGTAGAGCGATGGCTACTTTCTGAGTTTTTAATTCTAACGGTTCACTAATTTTCACTGAGAATTGTAACGGCTTAACATGTTCGCTTGCTTGCACCTAAAAATTACATTCGATTAATTACCAATCTTAAAACTTATGACAACCAATACCAAAATTACTTCTTGTAAATTTTTAACATCCAAGGTGTCAGTACCAACATTTGCTGTTGACTTAACAATGGGAAAAATTTCATCGTGAGAATTTTCCTAAAACACATAATAGATGTTTCACTCACATTATTATTCATTTATTTCATGTACTTTACCTTACTACCATGAGTATTGATAGTTTCTTCTAAAATCTCCATTACATTCAATTGGTCCGTACTTGTCTTAATAATTAAATCAAGAAGCAAGGGGATCTAAATCAGCAAATTAATAAGTAAACCTGCAAGTCTACAAAATCTAAATGACAGTTAATATTACATCTCTGTTCTTAAAATATGCAATACATTCATTCCCTAAACATAGATCAGCAAACTTTCGCTTTGATTGAACTGGCCATACTCCCTAAAAATACATCCAGTAAATACTCGTTTCTTTTATAATAAAGCTTAGTCACAAAATACAATATACTAACACTGTAAATTCTGTTTGAAGTATTAATAGACGCTTGAAAACATAACTTTGGTACAGTCATAAACTTCTCTCTAGAATACAACGAATCATTAGTACTGCGCAAAAACTGATAAAAAAACTTGCAAACATACTTAATAAATCTCAACTCGGAAATGGATACATTGCTATTACTACCGTAATCAATGAAAGAAACCTTGATAATAAAAATATATTGGAATAATGACAATAATTATTTTAAAATATAAAACTGATGTATATATTAGCTTACGTATATGTTATCATTGTCTATAACATCCATGACTACCGCTCTAGCCCAAGTTTTTCGGTTGCTGTAATAACAAGCACACGTTAAACTTTCGTGCTTGTACTGCTCTGAGATTAATTCAAACGAAATTTCATATTGCTTGGATGAAGATTCGCTTTCATACACCATGCTAAAAACAATAGATCAACAGTGAATGATGAATATATAAACAGTAAGTTTAAAGGTGCAAAACTTTACTTCATTTCCTCTTCAAGTAGTTTTAATTTTGACGCTTGATTTTTGAGCTGAATCCAAAATCTTTCTGGATGTAAAACACCACTAATATATACCGTATGGTAACTTCCAACAGTAACATTAGCAGGCAAAGTGGAATGCGAAACAAATCTGCAATATATCACAGCATCACTAGGAACTTCTTCAGGTAATTTTTCATCACAATTGTTAACTTCAGTAACTTTTTCGGAGATCTAATTAACGTAATAAAATTGCCATACCTCTAATCAAAACTGATATTCAACTGATTACCACTTTTTTCAATGACTTTTTAATATTCTTCGGTCTTTTAAGATGAGATTCCAACCACTGACGACCTCGTTTAGTAGCTCGTATAATTTCTTCTATAAGAATTAGTCAACTATAACGGTATCAATCACAATAGTCATCATAATACTTACTATCATTAATATAATCAATTTCAAAAAATGTTTTCATATTTGAAAACCAACGCTCAGGCGAAAGTCCACATTCTGTTTCAAAATTCAACTTTTCATCATGAACATCCTAAAAATTATCATCAATAATTTGTCATAATAATTGAATTAAATGTTTGAGCCAACCTCGTATAAGGTTTTTAGCCTTATAAAACTTGCTCCATCTGAGGTAGTTGAACATAGTATTTGCAATAATTTTTTCAAAAATACAGTATTAATTTCTTTTCCATCTTCAGTGAAAAGTGACGAATCTAAAATAAAACATATTGTACATGCTTGATGTCAAACATTCTAAGATTTGATACAGTACCTGCAGCATCATTTTTACCATCTTGTAATAAACACGTTTTTTGCTCACTTTCTGAAGCTACTCCATCAGACTCAAGTACTTTATGTTTCCCAAAGTTTTCCATTAAGAAAGCAATTTTCTGTAGTTCTGATAAGTGAAACTGTTGCCCTTCTATATTTTTACATTGTTCTGGCGCAGAATAACCCGATAAACAACGAGAATTCTTATCCAAAAACTAATCATAATTTTCATATTATAGTTTAAAATACTAATTCTCTTTAAACTAAATTAAGCATAGTATACTTGCATACCTCACGAAGAGTCATCGTATCCGAATAATCTATGTCAGTATTGTTATTTTTTTCAAGTCCTTAAAACACAATGAAAAAAACATATATTAAATCAGCACATAAAATAAAAACAATTGCCATGAATTATACCAGAATTAATTGATTCTGAAGTGATGCTCTTTCTAGTCGCTGCTTCTTTACACTCATTAACATTTTCGACCTTTTCTTTCAGTTTGGTGTTGTCAATTACTATATTACTGTTTATTTCGCTTTTGTTATAAGATGAGTGCGTTTCAGTATGCGACAACATATCATTCTGTGACAAGCATAAAGCAGGATAAATGACAACTTCTCGTCCAGTATTTTTTAACTTCACAATGTCTGGTAATTCTGCTAGAAAATCTTGCCATGAACTATAACCGTAAGTTAAGGGATTTAGGTTAACACCCTTTCTTCCAGAATAAATATGTTGCAAATCTGGAAAACTTAATCCGTTTGCATGATTCTTGATTATATCTAAAATATCACTTTTAACCGATTCAGGAATTGCCCGAGGAACAAGAGGGTTTGGCTGAGATTGCAAGTTTGACTGAGTTCGTAAGTTTGATTGAATATTATAGAAAGGTAAAAATCCATATTGAGGCTGGAATGATGGCAATGAATAATTTGAATATGAATTGTACGGATAGCAATTAGAAGCCATATACATAGGTGATGTATTATATGTAGAATAGGGTCTTTGATTGTCTGAAGCTTTATAACTGGGTGCCATATTTGGCAAAAGTCGGCGTTCATAAAGAGCCCTTGAATTTGTACATTTTTGCTCCTTAACCATACGTTCAACATGAGCAGAATATTTACTGGGGACTGCTAGTACCACAGCGCCTTTGCTTGACATTTGAATATAAACAGTATCTGGTATGCTATTAAAAAACTCAATAAGCGAAGAGAATCCCAGCTCACGATATGGTATAGGCTTGTATACCAAGTCTTCATAATGTCTCGACACTTCGTGAATAAGTAATGGAACTTGCGAAGACTCAATAACACCTCTAAGATTCGACTTAGTTTGTCTTAAAAGTTCACTCATTTTCCGCCTATAATACGCTACTGAATATCTAAAAAAAAGTACAGTATTTCAAAATATTACAATGTTTAGTCATTACTGTACTATTTAATATCGAACAAAATAGATGTTACCTACAAGACGATTAAATACCGGTAGATCAGTATATCTGAACAAATCTTGAAAGACAACGATTCTATATCTGACACTTTTAATTCTAAAAAACATTAATACAATATAACGTCTTAAAATCACCACTTAAAAGTTGAAGTTATTTAGTTATCGTAAAATACCGTTTTTGATGACTCCGCTTCACGTAAATTACTCGTACTTGTTGGTACACCCAAAGCACGTTTTACTACTCTTTATTTTATATAACAAAAAGAAAATGCTTGTGAACAAAAACCTGCTCAATTAAATAAAGTAGATTTACCTTTGTTCCTTTTACATTATTAAACACACGATACCATTCATAAAATTTACCTTACAAACTGCAACAAAAACCCACATGACACTCACATTTAAAACTTGTACCATCTATAACAGTTAAGCAATTCCGTACCGCAAACTCAACGTAACCAAAAACAATATCATACTGTCATTGACGTAACATAAGCGGATATGGAAGCTCAGTAAAGTTTGAGTAAACAATCTTACGTTTCCAATTTTTGCATGAAAAAACAAAGACGAAAGAAATATTTAAACAATAATCCCTTCAAGTTTAATGCTAAAAAAATATATGCAAAGATCAAATTAATTAGTCATTTCAAATGAAAGCTATCATTTATGTTTTTTTTATTATAACGTATTCATTTTGCAGAAAATGAAAAATAAATAACTTTTATACTATACGGTAATATCGGTACGGTATTATGATTTGGAGCTCCTAGTCAGCTTCAGCAAAAAGAACTTAAAAACAATTAAAATCGTGATCAGCATTTATACAAACTGCTGTATCGCAACCCACATTTTTTTTTAATTTGGAAAGTTTCTAGCAATAATTATGTTAATAACCGACAAGAAAATCACTAATGTGTCCTAGATTAAACGTTGACGAATTTAATCGCAAACTACTTTTTAAAAGTACTACGTATAAGCTTACAGTATAAATAATCACGAATTCAAACGCCCAAAAATAACTAATAGTCCGAAAAATAATAAAACGAACTAAGTATCACAGACGGGATTCGTCGCTTTTATATTGCTGGCTAAAGGCAATAGTACTATACAAGTGAAACTGACATCTTTATAATAGAAAGCGATACGCAATATAATATTAAAACAATCTTTTCGTAATATCGCTAATAAGTTATTACATTGTTAACAAGTTGCACGTGTATATTGTACAGTGAAACTTCGCTTAAATGAATTAAAATATTATGGTTTCTAATGTTAGCATTTATATTGTGGTATAAATAATTAAACAAATTACATTTTTATATTAGATCAATAAAAAGCAAGTCACATTAAGTTGAGTTCCCCCTTCTTGTACAGAAGTCATAAATAAAAAAAAAGAAAAAAAAAGAAACTTCAACGAAAATGAAACAAGAGAATTGAGGAAAAAGAATTTGGGAAAAACATGCCAAAATTACAATCAAACGTACATTAGCGACGCGACGAGTCACTGCAAATATTTAGACAATTTCGCATGTAAATGTTCAGAATCAAGTCTACAGTACAATACAGGTATATACAAACTTATCTCATACATGAATTCGTTTATAAAACTTATTATTAATAACATTAGAATTAAAAGTTCAATTACAGTGTATTACAGCACAAAATTAATCATTATAACGTAAAACATCATTTTTCCTTTGGATTCGTCAGATAGTTTCATTTAATAAGTTATTAATAACAACTGATCATTAAACAGAAGTCATTTGAGCAATCTATGTAAAGATTACATACTATCTGCTAAAGTATCCATAAAACCAAGTTGATTATTTAGACTAAAATTGTTTTAAACATGTTATGTGAAAGATGCAGTTCATTTAAAATTTTCGTTTACTTCACTAAAAATTGAAAAAGTTGCGACGGTCTAAAAATTCTAATTACATGACAGTGCTTAATTTAAATGCTTTCATACAAGGTAAAACAAGCGTTTCAAATTTGTAATAATGACATCAAATTCATGATATAAACTAGTTTATATGTATATACAGGGAGACATTTTATAAAGAAAAATCGCATCAGCTTCTTGAAAACAGTTTTAAGATGGAGAAAAAGTTCAAACTTTTATCTACTGAAGGAAGACATGTACGATATTCAAAGGCTCATTCAGTGGTATTTAATAATTTTTGAGAAAAACAAAATTATGTTATTGGCACATGCAAGCTGCTCATCAATCATACATTTTCACTACAATAATTTAACTTACTGTATATCAGAATGGCAAGTCAACATTATGTCAGTAGGTTAATGCTGGTTGCCCCTTGTTTGTTCTTTTGTGGTGATATCGACTTTTGCATTTCAATAAAGTTTATTTGTAGGTCAGCATCCATAGGCAAAATTATTTTTCACATTTTCCTCAAAAACCATTAAATACAAATTAACGAGCTTTTCACCATAATGTGACCGCCTTTATTAGACAAAAGTTTTGGGTTTTATATTTTTCTCCAACTATTACACATTCTAAAAAAAAAAATGCGATTTTTCTTAAATTTACACCCTATATAGATTTAGAATTTCGATTGTCGCTATGCTTATGAGAGCCATTTTATTTTTTGCTTAAACATTAAAATGTTTTGGTATTAAATGTCCATAAAGTTTGTCATTTAAAACAATAGGTTTGTTATGCTTTGTGTATGCTAAATCACTAGAGTTGTTATGAGGAGAAAAAAAAGTTAATTTAACTTATTTAAGTCTGTCACATGACATTTCTTTAAATCGGAAGGGGCTTAAAATCACGAATTTAATTATAAAACGCGACTAATCAATACATTATTAAAATGTTTTAATTCATTAAAGGGTCTAGATGCTAGCATTGTTACAATATACGAAACTAAAAATATAGGGCGTACAGGACTAGTATTCGTTACTGGAATGAAATTCAGAAAGAGTCAATAAAATCTGGAATGCCAAAACTTTCTTAACAACAAGTATTTACATCGTGTCGATCTACAATGACTAGATATATCTAAAAGTGAAGGTATCTAATTTTGTGAAATGCTTGTCTACTCTAACTACAGCAAACGTTCAAAATGGGCTTACTGTATAATATTTTTTTTTGAATGAGTTAAATTCATATACGGTGTATAATAATTATGTTATTAATGTGCAGGTATTTTTTTAACAGTGAGATCAATTCAGAATTTAGTATCATTTATGTAGCAATATGCGTTCGCTAATCATTTCATTAATGAGATGAAAAGTTCTTTTAATTGAAAAATCTCTCTCGATCGTTTCCAAAGTGCCAGCTAAGTATTGAAATTATATTAGGAATATTATAGCGCTTGCATTTATACTTGACTTAAGTTTCAAAATAATCTTCATTTAATTAACAACTGAATATAATTTTCTATAGAAATTTGCATGTAATTACTACATTAAAAAAATTGTAATATTGCTGTTATCATAATGCTGAACGATAATTATTGAACGTACAGTAGAACACCTGTTTAAAATACGTTTTCAGTAAACTTATTTCTTGTCATCAATTTGACTAATTTGAAGATCTTTAGAATTACTCTAAATTAAACATTTAAACAGAAAAAGTCAATTATTACAATCTTTTAAATTCATTTAAACTATTGTGATTTGTTAAACTGTGTTCAGTCAGTAACTTGCTTTTCAAAATATTTTTTCCAAAACATGTAGTTAAACTTTGTCGTTAAATTCCACAGCAATGCTATAAATGTAATGTTTGAATTTATGGTTTCATACAAACACAATCAACTGAATAATATGCGTAATCCAGCAGGTTTTTGGCAATCGCATCATGTATACAGTAACTTAAATAAATAATTAAGTAAAAACCATTAGATCGTAATATGGAAATTTAGTTGGCAAGAATATGTGTATTCCTACTAGCAAGCATCAACCGTTCAACTGAATTATTATAACTTAATAGTGATACAACTGCAAAATGGTTAGCTTTTATACAATTTAGCTTTGATTATACTGTATAAAAAGCTTGTACTGTCACAGCGTTTATACATTATAAACATTGACTGTATGTCAAGCAATATAGTTCCCTTAAAACCTGAATTAGACATATTGTCAATAATATTTAGCATATTACTTCTGCTATTTGTAATCATACAGTAGTATTCTATATCATTTCAATAATAGCTGCACGAAATGTTTCACAAACCATGTTTAAAGTCTTCTAATAAATTCATTTATTTTTTTGTTGGCTTAGCCGTGCGATTTTTAATTGAAAGGAAATGCTAATAATTAGTTATTAGATGAAGATGTTGAATGAGACAAACGTTACTTACTGTATGTACACAATTGCAACACATTCAGTAAACGCTTTGCTGTTCATCACCATATTATAAAGTATTAGCTCGTATAAATTATATTATGAAATCTCTATATGGTAGAATTGCTTAATTTCAAATTACAAATAAATAAAAGTAACTTTTGTTTTAAAACAAACTATGATTCCACAATTGCATAAGTCCCAGAATAACCTGTAAAAATAGCGCCATCTGATTAATTTAACGCAAATACAGTATATAAATACTGTAACCAAACCAATAACTTTAAATAACAGCACCGGTATACCTGAAATTTAATAGGACGAATCCACATCATGTTTGTTCAGTCTAATTTTTAAGTTACGATGTATAAAGAGACAGTGCTTGTACGATTTTTGGATCTTGTTTTGAACCTTCTTTAAATTCGTCAAGACTAAGCCGTTGATCATTATTCTGCAAAAAATAATCCACAAAACATTTAATTATGATTGCTAACTAAAATAGCTTTATAAACATATATTTTTTTTAATTTTAAGCCATAGTTTGTTAATTGGTAAAAGCGATAGAAAACATTTTGACCCACTTAAACATAAGTTACATGATAAATTATTTAAATAAATTTAAACTTTAGTGTCGAAATTAAAGCACACAAAATTAATCTACAACAAATACTGTTTAAATAATGAATTTCTTATAAAAATAGTAATTGAATTTTTTATAAAAAAACATAGTTTTGGTCATTAAATTCTAATTCTCGCTTTATCATTTAATTATTTTAAAAATTACCGTGTCCATTTGACTAAAAATCCTTTCCACTCGCTTCTGTGGTGTATTATCATCATCTTGTGGATTAGGTTTGCTTCCCTACATGATAGCAAAAAATACAAAAACAATTCGATAAGTTACAACATATAACACATTCACTGACTGTTCCCATTTAATACTATGGATCAAATTTCACAACAAATATTAAACGTACCACCATCTGATAGATTGCATCCACTATATTATACATCTCTTCTTTCGTAATAAAACCATCGTTATCAACATCATATAGACGAAACGCCCCTAGAATATATGAAAAAGAAAAAAAAATCCAGAATAAACAACATTTCTCGCACTAGTTGATGCATACAAGTTATTTCCCGATCGCTATAATACTGACAACAAACCCATCGATTTCCAACAGAGCTTTAGGTTACGGGATACGCAGTTATAAACCTATTGCAAAAACAATTTTGCCATTTTCACATGAAAATACATGTAATATGTCTACTACAAATCGGAATTCATAGTTTTTTGACCAAGATTGTCAAATTGAATTGCCATGTTACATGAACGAATATCATAAACGATTAAAACGACCAACTGATATTTTTGTTCTGATAAATACATGAGGCTCTAAAATGATGTAGGATTCAAGAACATATTCAAATTTTAAACCGTATATTGTAGAAGTTGTAGTAAAGCATTAACAGTTGGAGGTAGTTCCAATAAAAAAATCATGGTTCAAAAATAGAGGACATTGGGCACTTGGGAATTAAATTCAAAGAAAGGTACGACTCGCAAGAGATGCTTTATTCCATTCAATTTAATAACAACGTCGTACATTCTCTAGAGCAAAATACATAAAATAATAAAAATCGGCGTATAAATTATCAGTAAAATAAAATCCATAAAAATAGAAAATTTGTATAAATCATATCAAATGAAATTACGTGAATGATAAAATACAAATTACTTGTAAGTTACATCTAATATACTTCCTTAATAGTAAAGAAATAATAAGGAAACAATTATAACAAAACTATACTAAATTATGTCCATAACAAACTTATCAATTTAATTACAGTACCAGGTTAATTCGCGAAATATAAACGACTTTTTATTGACAAGCTAAGATGCTATAATTAATTAATAATTTATTATACTGTATTTAATTGGTACTGTATAACATGATCGAGCTAAGTTAGTTTTTAGAAATATACTCTTGATTTTAATAAAGCCCTACATTGAACTTTGTTTCTTTAAAACGACATTTAAATAACTATTTTTTTTTCTTCAAAAAAACTGCCTATCCTTTAACAGTATTAAACGCGGATGGGAGCTTTAACGCGTTGCTTTAATACATGAGTACAACTTAACACCGTACAGCGGGCTTATATTGCTATTGTCATGCTGGGCATCATCTCCACATGGTTTCAAACTGCAAAGGTTATCACGTTATCCTCATGACAAATTCAGTACATTTAAACGATAGACTAAGGAAGGATGTTCTAGCAACTCGAACGGAAGCTCAAACGGCCTTTTGATAAATGGCAAATAAACACGAAAAATATAAACATGTTTTAAAAAAATGTTATCAAATTCAGAATCAGTTAAAAACGGGGTATTAGCTCGACTTGGAGCTCGCCATTTTCATTTTGATGTTGTAAGAAAAAATAAATTGCCCACTTTCGATATAGTTTTTCACTTATTTTACATTACATAGTACCAATGCGGCCAACATACAGTTAAGAATAGATATAGAAACGACATTGTGATGATGCAAGCGGTTGCTATGACAACCACTTCCTCTACTCTCCTTGGTAACAACAGCATGTTAAGGAGTACGAAGTAATGTAAAAATCCAGTGATTTTTATGGCAAGAGAAAAAGAAACTGTATAGTAGAGACACACCAAAAATAAATCTTACATTTCGGAACCATCAAAATCTTAAAAGTCAATAGAAACCGTTAACAAAACAATAAAACAGCTTTGGAAGCATTTAAACAATAATAAAAGATCATTATAAAAGCAAATATACTATGAATGGAAAATGATTGATTATTAAAATACTTACACGCTAATTTTTCATCTAAATTTCCTCTAGAAGTGATAGACAACGCACGTATAAATTCTTCAAATTCGATCGCCCCGTCCTATTGTTTACAAGTAAACAAAGTCATTAAAACACACGTCACATAATTGTAAAGAAGAATAATACAAGCTTTCAAATAAAAATAAAAATGGCTAAGACGATAAAAAGAAAATGGCATTTAACATGTCTGAAATAATATCGATCGTCAAAGACAATTTTTATAATATAAATAGCTTTGTTACAGTTATATTAAATATGAAAGAGAAAAAAAATAATTGTCGCATCGTGAATATTTAATGTATGCAAAATACACGTTTACACTTACAGTAAAAATCACTACGTTTTAGTGTTGAGAGAAAATAACCCCAAGTTGTTATATTCTATGATGGCGGATCATTTATTTAAACACTTAGAAAAACACAATGTTATGCAACGTTGTCAATGCGACAACATTAAAAAAATACATAACATACCCAATACAAATTCTTTTCGCATGAGATACTCTGCTAAGTTAATTGTTTGCGACAACGTCGCGGCGACTATTCTATATACAACAAAACTTAATTAATCTAATGTTTCATTTTTAAAATATAGCTTACTATGCTACATACTGTATAAAAAACTTGTAGCATACCGAAAGTGACGCAGATGGTTTGGAAATGTTTATCTGATGAAAAAATGATATATACAAAGGTTTATACTACAGCTTCTAATCTTTTCCGTAAAGCGTTTCGTGCTGATGGACATTATTGACGTATGAATAACTTTTAATTACAAAAATACGAAATTTGGCATCAAATTTTAATTTAGATGTTTCAAAAGATCGAAATTAATTGTAAAATTTACAAAGATCTTAGAACATTACAGTATATGAACATTATGATATCCTACATTTTGATATATTTGCCAATATTATTGCAATTTTAAATAAAACTCTATTGTGCAGCATGTTACCTAATGTTATTACAAATCAATTGAGATTTTAGCTGTATGTTGCAGAATGTTGTACTTAACGTTTTTCAATTGACGATACAACGTTAAGAAATGACAGAAAATTCATTAAATAGCGCTTCATTTGACCGAATTCAATTTAATCTTAAAATTAATCAAGCTAAATCCATTCTCTACGATACAATCTCTCCTCTAATGACCACACCAAACCTACTGTACACCAACAACCTCAGATTATTATTAGATTCAAGCGCAAGTTAGGTCTAGATTTAAGTGGGGATTACTACGACTACTTAAACTAATATGTGTCGGTGACGAAAAGCAATATCTCTCTCCATAACAACCAAAAAACGTAAATTAAACCTTTTATCATTTCTATTCCTTTCGAATCCATTTTCTATTTCTGACGGAATTAAAAAAGTTTCAGTGTTCACTTTCATACGTCAATAGTATCACCAAATATTTTCTACAGTTATAAATAAATGCAGCATAATTTAAAAACAGACAGTTAACTCAGACACAACTCAATATTTAGTAGACAATGATTACATCTTGAGTTAAAATTCTGAATAAAAATGAAAGAATAAATCTTTCACTGAATGGGTTGCATTACATGTGAAGCTCTTATAATCGATATGCTCACATTCATTCTAAAATATCAAAGTACAAAAATACTTTTAGGATTTCATCCATTCGCTTTTACTAAAAACTAAGGTACTGATATTATGTGTAATGACAATCAAATCAAGATTTTCATCAGACAACCTGCCTGGAAATGGAAAAAAAAACAAACATAATATACAAAAAAGTAATCAAAATGAAGATCGATGGTAAAACGAACGGAAATGCAAAATGATATGTTGAAAACGAATGTTTTTGGTGCTGTATTAAAATAATGACTAACTGACATCGATATTCTATAACTCTTTCAATCATAAAAATAAACACCAGTGTGGTACCGGTACATGAAATAACAAGTTCGTCTTTTAGATTTACTTACCCGATTTTCATCAAATACCCGAAACACCAGCGAAGCAAATTTGGTTGGATCTCCTTGAGGAAAGAATTGCTTGTAGATCTTGATAAAACCCTTGCAGATTAAAAATTAAAAAAAAAAACATGAACATGAATATCTTAGATACAGTACAAACATTATTGCTTTACAATAGCACACTCAGAAAAAATAAACCTGGCACATTTTACTACTAACACACATTTTAAACGATTCCTTATGACGTGATAGCTAAACTAGCATAAAAACCTATGTTTTTCTTTATTTTATGTAAAGTGTTGCCTAGACGGAATAATAATGAAAAAGTAAGATAACTGGATAGAATATTCCGAAATCGATCATTCATGCTATGTAAACACAATGACACTCGGTAATACGATATAACACATACCAGATGATTTACTCCTAAAATATTTAAAAAATGCATGTGATTGAAATTTAAAAAAAAAATTGTCAAAAACTCAATGCCCAAAAGAGTACGTTGTATATAAATTCCAAAACCAATAAGGCGACAAAAACCACGTTGATCATAGATCAAGAATATTTCCTTTCTACACCAAATTTATCATCTCCAAGAAAAAAGTTTATAAAAAAATAAAATCAGGAAAACATACTAGACCCAAATCGACTATCATTTTAACCAAAAATTAATTAGTTTTGAATTTATTGGATAAATTAAATTATTTATTAGTAATTGTAGCCAAAACATGTAATTATGACCACATGACAAACGTAGATGTTTACATCAACACAGAATTTATTCCAACCAGATTTAGTGGCTACAATATACTGTGTTATTTAATTAATATGGCCTAGTATTAATTGGAACTCAGCACCTGAAACAATTATAACAAAAGACGAGTAATTACACAACTTAATCTTATTTGCTTTCAAAGAAGTAAGCGCTTATGTAAACATATTAAGTTTGAGGTCAGCGAATTCGTTAAACTAAGAGCTTTTAGCAAAAGAAAATCTCCAAGCTAACGGAAAACGGGTGTTAAAAAAGCTGGACTTAATGTGTGTACAAATTTCCGGAAGAATCTTGGGCGTAAAAACATATTACAGAAAGTTCCTCACTAATAAAGGAACTTCTTTCAAGTGTACTTTGTAAATCTCAGTCTAAAAACACTTTAAAAAGCAAAATTAAGTCGTAATGACGCCATACAATGCGGCATGTTTAAACTGAAATTGAAATGGCATAACAAAAGGAAAATTTCAACACAAAGCCATTACTAAACAATGCAATGCCATTAAAAACCATACCCAATAATAGAAATAAAAAGAAAAAATAAATAGGAATTACCTAATGTTAACTTAAATACTGTATATTAAAATAACATTCGTTTTCTCTAAAATAACACAGTATTATATTTAAAACAATAATTTAAACCTCAAAATATTCCCTTTTCATTCAATATAGAGTATTTATGCATAAAATTTAAATGAGAAAATATAAAATATTTTTAAAAACAAAATTCTTTAGAATTTTTTACTGTAAAATAATATATTTTTTATTAGTGTCAATAACAATTAAGATAAAGGTTTTATTTGAACCAATAAACTTTTATGCTAAAAATTCTGTTGAATCCACAAATAAATAAAAAAACCTTAATGAACATAATATGCTTTTTTATAACTCGTCTTAATCTAAACTTATATCTTACAGACAAAAATAAATTTTTATCAAGAAAAAAAGAATTACCTAGAAAAAATAAATACGTTTACCGAAATTATCTAAATCTTTCTACCACACTCAATTAACGATCTAAAATTTGCCATAAAAAGGTATGGTTGATAGAATTGTTTGCTGAAACCCATGTTTTACAGCGTACTTAAATGCCTAATGCATTGTTCAACTGCAGTACAATATTAATTCATTAGGTGTTGTACAAGACTTGTTGTAGTGTTTCATCGCTAAAATATCAAACAGAACTAAATCAACATGCTCTACTCGTCGTTAACGACTATCACGAGAGTTGGCACTAGTCACATACTGTATACAGTCGGCTAAGATAATGACCACAATTACACTCATCTCTGTTCACACACAGACTGCTCTGCGAATGACTTTACAATATTTGCCAACAATCACAAGATATAATTATCGGTGCTGTCCTAGCAAAGTTCCAATTACCATACTAACTCTTTAACAACTATTCTCATTTTATACTCCACATAATAACTAAATTACTTAGAAGTCCTGTATAACATTATACCATGTATCAAAACTTACTTGCTCTGTTAGTAAGCCATCCGGACAATCCTTCAGAAAACCTTTGTACCTGTCAAAACAATAAAATATTTTAGTACACGTATGTTCACAAAAATGAAAAACGTTTATGACGATGACGCTGCTGCTACGGAATTAAAAAAATCTAAAATAAACAACAACGTTTCAACGTTTGTTTAGCCGAAAAACTAACAAAATGTAAGTGTCAATCGAGCTATTAATGTTAAAATGCACTCGTAATGTAGTTGTACACTTATTGCGACAACTTAAATCGATAACGTAGACTTCTAAAACCATTCAAATCTTTTGTGTATTTCAATGTTATATATCAACGCCAAAATAAATGTTAGTTTAAACTCATTCGAGTTTTCAACACCGCTTCATCACTAGTCGAGACACAAAAAAAAAACTTAAAATATTTAAAATACAGTAAAGACCTTTAAACAAACCTCAACAAATTTTATGTTTTTCAATTCAGTATCCGAATTGCAAATATATTTCATGAAGTAAAATGGCAAAGTACAAAAAGAAACCTGATAAGTTTTCTGCTTTAATGCAATGATAAAGGTGCAGTGATGTTGAGTGCACAAACGCATTGAAAGTCTGAGAGAAATGGCACAACTGCTTTTGGTCGACAATAAACTTCCATCGCATTATTGCGCATTAGATAGATATCACTGTTGCGCCACGTAGACGTTTAACCAGTTTCAAACGCAACTAAAACGTTGTGTGAGAATCGATCGATGGCCATTTTGAATTTCATTAAGACTTAGAAGAGAAAGTGCAGAAAAATGAAAAAGTAAATTCAGCGTTATGAAAGTCTTATTATGACAGACTTATTCTTCAAATACAAAGTATGAATTCAATGCCAAAGAATTCTTTCAGAATAATCTAATAAGATCGTGACATTGGATATAAATAAAATTCGCAACAAACGAATACGATAGTATCCCCAGAAGATCAAATACACTGGCTTTTTTCTTTGTACTTCTATCATATCGCAATTACTGACAATAAAATATGTCATACAACATCACTACAAATTGCAAATTGAAAACAAAACTCTTCATATATTTCTTTCAACAATAAAAACAATCAACAACGACCATCAATCCGTTTTTTTTTATCCAGAAATACACAAAATGAAATCAAAATAATAATCTACAGTAGAAAAATTAAAGTTTTATACAAAAAGTCAACTAAGCTTGAAAGTTTTGTAAAAAGCTTGAAGGTTTAAATAATAAATAAACCGTCGTGTTTGTTTTTGCGTATTAAGACGCATTAACAATTTCATAACACAGTTTATACTCGTAATTGTATGCATTTACAAAGAAAAACAATTCACAGTTCTGTTGAATATCACTACTGAAACAAAAAATTCTTTATGCATGTTAAGTTAAACAAAAGAATACTTTATCATAATGGAAAATTATCTAAATGGAAAATAATACCGATATAAGTTAAACTTAAAAACGTTACCGTGCATATGAATGAACAATAACATGGTATTCTTTCAAATTCATGAATTTTTAAAGTATTAAAAGTTATTGATAAGACCTGCTTAAAGTATTACAACGTCAACCAGCATATTATATTTAATAGTTATACACGTTAAAATTTAAAATTTCATGTCACGAATCATGTATGACTTTATCCGCATTAATTTATTAAAACGATCTACTCACAACATTTGCTACTACAGTACTGTACGCATTTTAACTTTAAATGGCTAATAGAAACCGCCGATAAAATCAAATCCATATTAAATAAAATTTTACAATAAGATACTAAATGTATCATTGGTAATAAACTTAATTTCCCTAGTGAGATTCTAAGAAATATTTTGAATACTATTATATTGTTCAATGTAATATTATAAAATTTATTTTAGCATTTTAACCGAAGTGTTATAGTTCAAAAATTGTTATTAGAAAATCAATGCCTAAAATAGCCGTAAAAAACTGCAGTTATTCATTGTAAGCTTATACAGTATAAAAGTTTAATATTGACATGACAGCCCGCACGCGTTAGGAAGAAAGCAATTTCTAGCCTAAGGCGTAATATATAAATAGTGAAATTATTAACGCAATCGTAAATTTAAAAACCCAAAATTTCGATCAATATCAGTCTTTATGATTCCTATTTCAAAGTCTACATCGTTTATTAAATTTAACGAATTTGATGCGAATGCGTTAAGTTTTCCCAATTGAGAGTTTACGTCCAAAACTTATTACGAGACCTATACAATAAATTTCACCGTCCAGTATGACTCGTTTCAAGTGCAACTAAATAATAAAGGTCGAATATATCATCAAACTATTTCAATCTATCAATTTTTCAAATGATTGATCTGCTTAACCAAAAGTCGAGGTTTCTAACAAAATCGAAAAGGTCACCCGTCACTTATTCGGTTGATAAAACGGCGCCGAATGACCGCCTATTACCAAACAAACCGCACTCACGTCATCAAGCCAGCGATGCAATTATTATAAAACAAAAAGCCCTGAGTATAAATCATACATTAACGTAATTATGTGAGCGCTGTGATTGTGCCGAGACATCAACCAATGCATCTCAAACAATTTCTCCACAATGCCAAATTAACGCCAGCGTTAAATGAAGCATGATAACAAAACTTCATGAAAACCAAAGGACTTCACCTGTGATGTAAAGTCATTGTTTAAAAAGAAAAAGTTAAAACACAAAAATAATAAAAAATCCATACCAAATGTTTCCATTAAAATGCAATTTGAAATGGGCCTTGTATTTGTTTTCGTTTTCTATTTTAATTTTTTCGACTAGAACTAAAACAATTGAAGTGAAAAATGAAGGCGATTCATTTCATTACCAAATCAATCAATTAAAAGTACCAAAAGCAATAAGAGGAAATGCAATCGATCGCTTTCGTCTCTCATATGCAACCAACTTATTTCAACGTCAATATTTACCGTTTAGTAACCACACAACAATCGGCAATCGTTGTTTTCAAATTATGGATAAAAAAAACATTATCAGCCATTTTATACCGACATACGAAAATATCCATTAAACTGCTTATGCGCATTCTTATTGCTTTTTGTTAGTTTATACAATCGATTTCTAATATGTACTGCACAATAAAGTTATTAAATTTTAAATGATATGGTAATCAAAGATTCGAAAATGTAGTTTTTAATCAATTTTCAAATTTTAAAAAAAGTTATTCTAAATATCACATTCTTTTACTTTTTTAAAATTATCATAGTAAAATGAATGTTTAAAAAATATTAAAATTTAAGTACTGTATCATAATTTAAACCCCTACTTTTACTTTACTCTGAAAGTATTCCACATTTATTGTTGGTTGTTTTTATGCTAAAGTTAAGAATATTTAAAAAATTATTTTAGTCGAAAAACTAAATTAATAAATCCAAAATTAGTTATCGAGCAAAATGAAGTAAACCTTTTCATTGATATCAAACTTGCAAATTAATTTTGTTTACGACCGAATAAAATCACTTTATTCAGCATTCCAGTAAATTAAATTCACGGACTACACGGTATTAATATACAGTATTAAAAATTTCGTAAGAATTCACTAGTACAGCATTGATAAAATAAAATTGTCAGCAAAACTTGATTATATTGGCGTCCTTATGACAAATTGTTATGCGAAGGCGCCAGGAAGCTTACAATAAGCTTTACATTCATACAAAATACAGTATATAAATATTATCCAGTTGTGAATAAACAACCATACAAAACATTTTTTCTTCTTCAGAAAAAACTAAATAAGAAATTTGCTGGCGTTGAATTTAATGCAAATCCTTGCAATACCTCGAAAAACTTTCAATCTAGCTCAATATAATAAAAAATAAAGTAAAAAAATACAAATTTACTGAAAGGTTTATTTCATTCCCAAAAGAGTTAAAATACAATATAATAAATATGTTAAAAATAGAAAACCGAAAAATTCCAATTTTGTTGTCAATTTTCAAAATTTAGTCATCTTTCAACGATGCTTCTCTACCAAAAACCTTAATTAAGATTGAAAAAACAGCATCTAACTGATGTAATAGACTAATTAAATTTACCGATGTTACTGTAAGTTATTTCACTATTATACTGTATTGTGCGTATTAGTTTCTAAGAATTTAATTAACACTCTTTCAACATATTAACTCGTGATCTATCGAGTTTAGTCAACAACAGTCGCTCTTAACGAGATTATCGAATTCAAAATAACTCTCAAAAACAACAACAAAATAACATTTCCGACACTAGATACTTGATACTACAGTCAGTTTTCATGTTTAACAATAGACCTGTACATCAACACTGGCGAGTCAAGTCATTCTTTTTATTGTAACATTGGTTGGAGCCTACTCACTATACCTACAGTATAAGTAGCCAATTCAAATCTTTACACTGTCGATTCATGGTAAATGGTTGCTAAGATATAATATAACAAAGCTGAAGTTTTACTTGTACATTAGAAAAATATTGACGTTGGCTAAAATTATAACTTGATTATGGCATAATATGCAATCGCGTGTTGTCGATGACATCTATTATCCCTAAAGAATTTACCGTAATTTAGTTGTTAATGCGGCCAGCTCAACCAATCACAGTCTACGATATGTACAAGCACATTAAAAGTAAGTGAAACTAAAGTAGATATCCAGTTTGCCCTTACCATGTGTGACTGACACATAAGAGCTAAAAACTCATGTATAGTACGGTATACGGTAGGTCTCGTACATTAGAAACCTTACAGGCTAACTTAAAAAGAATAAACAATTAGTGAGATTACATGCAATTACATAACAAAATTTAATATAATTGACTGCATGTCCTCGACATGTCTGACTCTCATGGCACTCACATATCAGGAAGTAAATTTGATAACTAAGACGGAAATCTTACGATATCTAATGTATACCGTATCGCATGACAGACAAGACATTAAGAAAAAACCGTCATTTACTCATTTAATAGATAACTGGAATAATCAGGCATCATTTAATAGGATAATCTAGCAGAACTGTAACAGCCATTATCACCAAATCAAATTATTATAACGCTACAAAGTAAATTCAATGCCTTTCACGATAAAAATTACGAAAATAAAATGCAGTGCTGAAAATTTAGCCATAAAGTATATAGTAAATAAAGAAGTTAAGATTTTCAACGCAAAATTCTTGTTGATAGACATTTGCTTTGCCGGTCTACTGTCCATCAATCTGACCGTCAAGTTAATTGATCCACAATTTTCAATAAAACAAACGGACATGTGGACATTTGATCCTTGTGGACATTTCATACTACTGTAAGCTTGTACATCACTATTTCACACTCTGTAACTCATCTCATGACATTTATAAGAACTGTACCGATTTAAATTCTTAATTACTATAATACTGTATCATAAATACTTCAGTAGAACAAACAATGTGTTGCATCGTTTTACACCGCAGCATACACTTGTACAGTAGGTTGCCTTCTAGACAATAAATGAAACTAAATTATGTGATAATAATTCTTAGGCTAAGCTACCGACTAACAGAATTTTAAAGAACAAAATACCACATTTCTTATCTATTTTGAGCTTCAAAACCTCTATTATTTGCTCTAAAATGAGCTGAATGAAGCGCGTTAATTTATGATACCAATTTTCGACAAAATCCTTCACATTTCAATTCTTTAGAAATATGGCAACTGGTTTTTCTTCTTAGTTGAATATGATAGGGTTTAAATTACTACATAAAGTATAACTATGTATTAACTTGCATATTAATAATTAACATCAACTTATAAACTTTAGACATGATGAATGAGCAGTGTTTTATTGCTTCTGCTGCAAATGGTAATTCTTTTGAGGTTGTAGTATTTACATTGACAAAGTTAAATTTTTCTATCCGTAAAAGTACAGTATAATAATGAGTATAAATGAATTCGGTTTCCTTTATCACCAAGTCCAATAGGCTACATGCATAAGGCACATTAGATGCTTCACCATTATTTTTCATTTTAGGTGACACTTTTGCGAAAATCGTTTATACGGTTATCCACCAAAAACTACCAGACAGTTCTCGGAGGAAAACACATAAAAACGTCAACCAACATACTGGTAGTATAAAAATATCTAATTTCAAATAAGCACGAGTATTTTATGCCATTTCAGCAGTTTTAACGAGCGTATTTGCAAGTAAAAATAGGTAGGGGATTTCGTAAATACCAAAGTTTCATAATATAGTTTTCTGAATAAAGAAATACTGTATACAACATCGTCTAGGTTACAGTACATAAAATTAGACATAAAGTCTCTTAATAGAGAAAATAAAAAAGCGTAAACCTGCTAATTATACAAGTAATTACAAGGTCACTCAATTAACGCCATTCAAAAAATGTCTTTAAAAAGTTTTGAGGACAATTTAAAGTTTTAAGATTAATTTGAAGTTTAAGCTATCACAAGTAGTCTGTAAATGACTTTAATGGTACATTTTTGTTTGATAAAAAGAACTCAATAGGTACCATTGAACATTCACTCGTATACATAAAAATATTACTTCAAACGATCGTTAAGTATCAAGATGTAACCCACTTTTATCCTTTTTTCTGTTTGAGCCCTTGGACCATTGTATACTACCTACTGTTAAGTTATATCCAACAAGATTTCTTAATCGCATAGCAAGCGCTTAAAGATTATATTTTTAAAGTGATTACTAAAATAGCGTCAGGAAAAACTAGCAACTACGATAATCTTTTGCAGTGGCATTGAGAAAACATGTTTAGAAGTTTGTAGTGTAAAATTTCCCTTGATACTATTAAGTGTTGTTTTCAATGCATCGATCGCATTAACAAAACCCAATCTCCTCCTCAACAACTTCTCTCACGGTATGAATACAGTAGTACAGTATGACATCTTTACTTTTCGACAAGTAATTTCAACACTTCAGTGCTGTAGTGTAGCACAATTTTCGTCATTACTTTAAGCTACGAGGGTGATTCAAAAAGTAGCAGTCGTTTTATTATAAAAAATTAATTATGAACTCAAAAACCTTTTGGTTAACAGCATTAAATAGATTGAAGTCTCCTGAACATTTACATATAAAATACATGGAAATCGGCGAATGTTTGGTGACACAGGACCATTTTCCGTGACCCTCTGCACAAAAATTTGCCTCCGAGGAAGTTAAACATCAAATAATTCTCATTTTTAAATGATGTTGTTCTAATGCAGCTAGCATGCGTATGTGTACTCGCGACTGCTGCTGTCTACTGGTTCCAATTCCAGCCACCAAACGTCTATGCAGAGGGGTTGCGGAAATTGGTTAAACGTCATCAAAATCGTGTTACCCAGAATGGTGACTATGTAAAAAAGTTAATTATTGTTGCCACACATCAAAATTGACATTAACCGTTTAAAACTGTTTAAAAATGACAATTATTTGATGTTTAACTTCCTCGGAGGCAAATTTTTGTGCAGAGGGTCACGGAAAATGGTCCTGTGTCACCAAAAATTCGCCGATTTCCATGTATGTTTTATGACAATGTTCAGGAGACTTCAGTCTATTTAATGCTGTTAACCAAAAGGTTTTTGAGTTCATAATTAATTTTTTATAATAAAACGACTGCTACTTTTTGAATCACCCTCGTATTTAACCGATGAAACAAGCGATATATTTCGGCCAATTTAACAAAATGTTTAGTATTTTATAGCATGTCATTATCCGCGTAAAATATCTATAAACATATTTACAGACATTATAGCGATAATAAAAATTAAAACAAGACTAAAATTCACGAATACAAGCGCTAATAGGTTATAGATGTCTATCAGCCACGATTTATCTATAAAAAAAAACAGTTTTCATATAAATCTTATGCCAGAAAATACAATGATATATATTTAAATGGCATGTTTATATTTTGTAAAAATAGTGAAATGAAAGATAGTAATTCAAACATTAAAATTAAGCAATTAAAGCGAAAGATTTGACTTTTGTCAAACATTGTCATTAAAAGTAATGCAAAAATCGGTATGCTCATAAGCAACATAATCAACAACCAGAATTAAGATTTCATTAACTTCATGCTTCAACGATACGCCGCTATCTGCAAGTTAATTGACAAAAGTATGCCTTATTTAAAAAGTTAACAAAATCTTGATAAAATATCAGATGACCACAAACAAAATGTCAAAACTATAGAAACGGATGATAATAACTGCTATCTTTTGAGCTAAATATGAAGTAGTTTCACGTAAAGTTATGAATGGCCAAAAGTCACATAAAATAGCAACAACAAAAAAAAAAACAAAAAAAGAAAAAAGTTGTCCAACAGAGGCAAATTAATACGCGTAAGCATGTAGTAATACTTGTGCAGAATAAAACGTTACAAAAAGTAGCTTAATCCTATTAATGACATAACATATTTACCTAGGATTGTGCCGGTTACTATGTTTACTTTGAAGAAGCATAATATATCAGTGTTTTAAGCCGCAAAAGCTACGTTAAAGGCAATCGACCACTTCTATGTCAATAACAAAGATACAGTAGCATTCGTTTCCAAATGATTTCTCAGTAACAACTACACCGGCACTGAATGAATAACAAACTATCGATAAGGATTCTTATGTTTAAAATACCATACTGTTTGATGAAGCCAACATACCATCCACTAACTTGCAAAAAAAAAAACTTCCCATTGTGTATATCTTTTAACTATTTGGCCAAACCCCTTTTGTAATTACTATTGTAATGTATATTTGTTTCATCAAAAGTTTCTTCGTTGACTTCTCAAGTTGTTTCATATATTAATGTAATGTTTATAAATGAAACATTACTATATAATAAAGTTAATAATAACATGAAATTAACTTTATTTACAATACCATAGAATTATGATAATGCAATTACAATTTTACAAAAACGCATTTACTTTCATCCAACATGAATAAAATACAATTCAATAGCGTTACTCATTTACTCAAATTTCATACGATAAACTATACTGTATAGTAACAGTCATTCAGTAATTAATTATCAGGAAAAATAATTATTGGTAATTACAGTACGCTTAGCAACGCGATGTTTGTTTGACCAGTTTTATTTAAAACATGGTGTGCATTTTTTAAATAAAAAACAAATTGTATAGCATCAAGTTGGCTACACGGATAATTTTCTCTATTTATGTTCAAAAAAATCTTAGAAGCTTAGCAATGAATGTTTAAAAAAATTATCAAATAAAAGTCACACATTTTTCGATCGTTTATTATACCGGTAATTATTATTTAAGTAAATTGTACGGCATTTGAAAAGCATATTTGCTGTCTCAACAACGAGCGTCTCAACAACTTTTCAATTTAAGAAATTTCATACTGTAACTAAGCAACAAATCTTTAATAATTATATTATCAACCTTTATTCTTAATTAAAAAATAGTGTATATATCTAAAGATCATGTAAATTAATTATTATAATTAATGGAGAAGAATAAAAACCAAAAAGAAAATGCACCTATAAGCAACTACAAGTAAATACTCGTAATTATCAAATTACACAATACTTTCAAATATCGTAATTAAAATATGCTGATTTGGTGACGTATTTTTCTTATCAATAAGCTGCATTAATTGAACTTTCTTTTTAAAGCAGACCTGCTTTTTTCAAATCAGTATTTACAATAAACTCAGTTCTATGGCAATATTAACATGGGTTTGAAGCAAATGATCCGTCTTTTTCTAGACATTAAAACGCAAAAAAAGATAAATTACGCTGTACGTGTGGAAACGCTATTTTAACAAATTCTTAATAAAGAAAGAAAAGCTGGATCACTATAAAAGATTATGTAAAACGTAGCTAATTGTAGCTAAATGCTGTACCATACAGTGCCTAGTGTTCCTGTGAAAAAAGGTGTAAATCTAGAAGAAAATATATACTGTAATTGTACTAACATGTATAATAAATTCTTATGTAACTTTTCAGAAACCAACAAGCATACGAAACCTATCGAACTGGAAAAACTAGAAAATTATTTCTGATTTTTTTTCAAATGTGTTTATTAAAAAAACTGACAATAAGCTTACTAGGTCTAATCTTTTTAGCTTTACACAAAATACAATTTTTCCAGTGGGAATTGCCCACCATAGAGCTTCACTTCAATACGCAACTTTATATACAATAAGTTAAGTACACTATACAAGAAATCAAGAGACAGCAAACAGTCTGCGTCTTCAAGTTTTTTTTGTAGTAAAATGGGATTATATGACAAATCTCATCGGACAAATTATATCTCAATTAAAAAACTTTAGAATCAATATATACATATTCATATTGATCAATGCGTGCCTCTTTATAGCTAAAAGTAATCAAGTCTCTCTGAGTTCTTGTTGTTTTTGAGAAAAATGGAGTTTAACTGTTTAACGTTACACCCGGTATAACAAAATCTTTGAAGATCGATCTTGGTCAACGATTGTTTAATCAGTGCCTACGCTCGTAAATCGATCAAATGTCATCTATTACTTTCAAACAACAATTAAACGGGCTTATTAAGTGGTAAGTACAGAAAATCGAATAAAAGCTTGATCAAAGTCAGTACTGATAATGAAATTTTAAGATAAGAGAGTTATCCAACCCAAATTCACACAAAAATACAGTAAACGCTACACACAAATTCGGATAAATCAATTTTAAATGTCTTTCAAAACTAACCAAAATATTTTCTTTGAATTTCTTATTTCAATTGAAACATCAGTAACTGTTAGAGACGCCAGGACAAAACTTGCTATGCAAATCTCCAGTGTCTCTTTAGCCTCATCAACATTTAAAAAAAAAGTTTGTTGAGCAAAAACATAACCATAAAACAATCTTTAAGCCTTTCATGTCCACGTGTATATTCAGATTTATAACATCTTTAGCCAATTAAATTACATAACTTATACAGTACCATTAAATAAATTAATTCAATAATTAACCGTTCAAATATTTCGCCTCATATTTTAAACATAACTCATCACTACTTTGTTTAAACAATTAAAATATACCAACAAGTAACAATCAATGTTAGTATAAAATACAGATGCCTATACTTAGGTTCAACAGCATGATCTACCATATGCAATACATTTTCAATGCCATTTAAAATACATTGATTATCATAAACCCGAAGGCTCAAAAAATGTTAAACCAAAGTGTAGTTAATTTAATATTATAATTCATAGCGATCATAATAAAGTAAATGTAATTGTACTGATTTAACAATTGGTTAGCTTGCAAAATTTACTATAGTATTTAAGAATAATTGATGAAAAGTGCATTACTCATCAGCAAGTGACATTGTCGAGACCCACTTACAATTGTACATTAAAATACTGTATAAACAAAAGTCAACAACTCATTTAGACCTAAGTTTAGCAAACAATGACAAACTGTCAGACAATATCATAAATATTAACTACCACAATACATTTTCGCGTGACCAGCCTCAATAACTCGAATTAATTTTAATGATAACCTTCAGTTAAAATTGCATTACATATTTATGCACAGTCAACAATTAAGCATGATTGAAAAGCTCTTTGAAATTTTCTTATTCAAAAAAAAAAAAAAAAATACACGAAAATAAAATTTGATTGCAACAACAATCCAAACTATACATTTAAAAAAATTAATTGTAAAGAATGCAATAACTACATTAAATAAAGTCATTTGAAGTTATAGCGCCAATATCTGCATTACCATACGAGCAAATCAAACTTTAACAACAAAAACGGCATAAAAGAAAAAACCTTCTAGCCCAACTGTCAAATTTTTTTTATCAATGCTTTTACGAGTCCACTGCGTATTGAACTTCAAGCATTTTCATCTTATTTAATCCCTAACATGTATTATATAACCGTCCCTTACCATCGTTGAGTACACTCTGGAGTGCACAATGCTGAAAGTACAGTATAACCAGTCGAACATTTTATGTTTATACACATCAGAAATGTAAGCTTTAATACCCCAATAGTACGCAATTCAACATTACATTTCAAATCCTTTGTTATACACGCCTCTTGTAGCGATTTTCAGTTCAAGCACGTCGAAATTTTTTATTGAGAGCTGCAGTCAACAATAAACTAGAAGCAAACCAACAATCTTCAACACTAGAATTCTTTATGCAATTGCAATTAAAAATTGTTTTAAAAATTACCTGGAATCACTAAGTTTTGAAATCAAAAAAGCACAAATCGATAAGCTAAAATTCCATATTCAGTACCGTAATTTTAATAATTTATCAAGGCATTTAAAAAAAAACAGAATTCATCGTCCAAGCGTTTCCATTAAGAACCAAGATTCATCAACATCCAATTTGATGAACGATGCAATTTCAAGATTAGTTACACAATAAACATTCACAAGGACTCCATGATTGCTCGAGTATAATTTACGTCCTTTGTACAATGTACTTTAAGACAAACCCTACTACCATATGCAATTGAATTCTTGATAGAAAACATTTCAGTTTTACTAATGCTTTTCATTCGTACAGATGTCCTCGTTTCAGTTTTTTGTTATAAGCTGCAATTAATGCAATAATTAAGCTCTTAGAAATGACATCAACTATTATTGCTTGTCAAATTTATTTCCAAACTTAAATAAACCCTTCAAATATTAAACAGCCATTTTTGTCTATTCAATTGCACAATGTGAAGTTCATCTCGATTAAAAACGATCAAATAATTTTCAAAATAATAAATACGGTATGTCAATGTAAACTTTATAAAAAATACAGTTTCACGAATAAGTATCATCAGAAGCAAAATATTTCTTATCATTTTCTATAATAAACTTAATATGATAAACTATGAAAGATCTAATAGAATTAACTTATATTTTCGTAAACAAAAAGTAAGTATCGTGTCTAGACATCCAAGTTGCATATGAAATCCAGTACTGTACAGTAAGTTAAAAAAAAAAAAGCAGACCCCTATAAACAAAAGTACGTGAATATGCGTAAGATGTAAAGCCGTATAATATTACCCAGGACGTTAGTGTTTTGCCCAATACCACAAAAGCACCATAAAGCCTGCCAACCTAATAAAACTATCGTATGCTTCTGTAGTTGCGAGATTTCTACTGCTATTGATATGCACGGAATCAAACGTCAATGTCACAGCCAAGCGTTACAAACTCTAAACTCTCGATAGTGCAAAATCATTATTATCGCGACACGCGATTCCAGGTGAGCTCGTAGGATTTATATACTGCACTAAGAAAGTTTATGACAATACTCTGATGAAGCAATATTGCATTTCTACGCTAGTATTCTTTCTCTCACTCAAAGATGTGACCTTAAAGCCTTTCCAGGTAGATCACGCGATAACATCTAAATCCGCATTAGACGAGAAGAAAATATCTGCAGTGTAGATGAAAAAATAACAGCTATTCGTAAGGCTATTTCAAGAACAACAACAAAACGTCGTTTTCAAGAGATATGCTTTGCGTTTATGTGTCAAAATTTAGCATAATTATATTAACTATGTTTATATTTTAAGCCATTACATTTAAATAAAATCCTAAAATCGACTTGTACCTAAAAGCTTTTACTGTTTCGAGTAATTCCAGTTTTACCTTTGACATTAAATTCAACTACTATGGACAACACTCACAATTTTAAAACGTAAAATAAAAATTTCAGAAACTAGAATTTGTTCTGTAGATTTAAACCATTGTACTATATTTTAAAAACTTATTTTTATTTTGAAATACCATTCAGAATTACAGTGAATGTCTAGACAAGAGCGACGCAATCTCAGAGCGTAATTCCATGGGCGCTATTTCCCTAGATGTCACCCATTACTGAGTATCCGCAGTAGTACTTCCCAATAGTGCAGATCATATAAGAAAGCACTTTTAAAAAAAATATACAATACTAAGTGTTATATAGTAACTACAAGCAATGCAGTACACAAACGACATGTATTGTAATAAATATGTAACAAAATAGTGATTAAAGTTTAAAAATACAGTAGAGCATACGGCTTTTTATGTTTTATAACCTGTACTTAAAAGATATGCATTTCGGCAATTCCATTTCAAAAACATCCTTACGAAACAGCATGAACAATGTCGTTTGAATAAGAACTGGCACACACATATATATATGAAAATAACAATTGCAACTTTAAATATTAAATAATGTATTCTGTAATTCAAAAACATTCCCATGTTTATTTTAGCTATAAAATCAAAACTTTAAGCAGACATTCCATCGCATCAACAATGTAATCTGCATGTGAATAAAGGTATAAAATATTTTAACAAAAAAGAAAAACAAAACACTGTCTATTGAATTCTTGCAGCGTTATTAACACGCGTAAGCGTCCCATCATTCGTTTCAATATTTACATTGTGGATTTTATGTGCGTGTTGATGTGTATATACATACGACCTACATTTTTGAAAAGTGAATTCTAGAATTATTTGTCTAACAAAAATATTTTCTATTGAAAGCAACGTCACACTCCCAATTTAGCTACGCCATAAAGTCCAATACTAGCGGCAGCATTTGGTTCGAAAGCGTTTTAACGCAATCGATACTGCTGGGAATCTCGCAAACACTCGTGAGAAACAATGAATGTGCATGAACAGCTTTTATTGTAAGGGAGCAAATTAACGACCTGGGGCCTGACGTATTTTCGCTTCTATTTCATGATTTCTTCATAAGAATCGATCAATGTTTGAGGCTAATCTAACCCGAGATATCCTTCAAGCAAAGTCATTCCTTCATGACTATTATACAAATGTACAATATTCCATTGTACCATACAAGTTTAACGGTAAAGGAAGCAGATAATGTCAATTCAGGCCATAGCAAAATAGAATAATAGCATTTAAAAGTCAAAGAGCTAAAACACACTAACCAACTAACATGACAAACAACTCAAAAGTAAAAAAAGACCAAAAATAAACCACCTTACTAAACTTTATCGCATTGTCAGCTTAAATTTAACGGTTCCATTTTATTTGCCAATGAGAAACACGTGCTGCATGTATAAGTGACCTTTCACAAAAACAATTCCCCAAATCTAATATCCTGCGTTAACAGACGTTTTATAACTTATAGTACAATTAAAGTAATCAACTACAGCTCAGTTGAAATGTGCAATCCTGAATTGCTAAAAAAAGCTAAATTTGTCAAAACAAAAAGAAAACATATTAAAAAGGTAGCGTTTAGCTTAAACAAGAAAATCTGACATTAAAATTGCATCCGTCATAGTTTAATGCTTTTCAATATGCGCAACGTAGCTTAAAAGCACACATTTTTATATTTGACTACATAAAAAACTTGTTAAATAGGATCAACAACGTAATCCGTAAAATGTTAACATGCGTGGATATACAAGCAGCATAAGGATATTAACTGAAATTTAATTTGTAATGCACCAGCAGCGTCGCTATTAAATAATCAAATTCTACTTACCATTGCTTCACCTCCTTTTCGGTAACTGAAATTAAAAACATTAGTTTAATGTTTGGTCGACCATAAGATGTCAATATAACGTTAAACACATTCATGCTTTAGTTTCAAAATTTTCATAATTTTTAAGTTTTCCATTAAATAAAATATCAACTTAAGAAAATTGTTTACACTTGCATATTTCAAAATAAGAAGTCTTGGGACGGAAAAAAGTGTGAAGCGATGACCAATTGCTGTAATTTTTATTTGCTGCATATTTCAGATTGCAAATATATTCCTAATAATAAGAAAACCTACAAAAGCAATTTACCATGGCATTATTGTCATAAAATAGTGTGTTTAATTAAATAAATATGATTTAGGTGATGAACACAAAAACATTGCGGTAACATATGCCATACTACTGTATTATGCAATACTTTAAAGTGCACATGCATTTTATACAGTAAATATCATGTAATGTTTTTATAGTAATATCTAAAAATTTAAGATAATCTAAATTTATTCAATAACTTGAAATTTTTTTGCTGATTAAGAATAAACACAGATAAAGTATTATTACAACAAATATAAACATCTACTAAATGTCTTGAACAAATATACAGAAAAAAAACTCATGAGCGATTAAATGTAACTTTTCAACAAACTCACTTTCTGACTTAATACTGTATAAACAAAATAACAAAAGGAAGCGTTCCTAACAAATCGATCTACTTTACAATAACTTTCCATAATAATATACCAGAAAAAAAGACGTTTTGCAGTCAATAAACAAGCTATTGCAAGGTCAATTAAGTAGTTTTAATTGGAGTCGTACCACCATGTCATATCGATTGGCTATCGCTGAAATCTAATCCCAATCAACTACAAGCCAACTGGCACATTTGGCACCACCTTAATTCTTTCTCTTTAATACATACAACGAGTTAATTCGAATTCATTATCAACTCTGAATGTGTAGAAGATTGTCTTCTTAAGACTTCGGCTAATTTGTCGTCTTTGGAATTTGGCAAAGACAAAGAAAATGCCAAACGACATGAAAAGTCAAGTGCCATCCTGTTTAAAGATGGCATTAAATGATTTTGTTAACGATAACACATCGTACCTGCATAACAATTGTATTTAATGTCAAGTTCAGCTATCTTTTGAATTAATTAATATTCATTAAAGCGCCAAGATTGCAAAAATCTTTGCATACAAAGCCAATTTACTTTGTCATTAAGACATACTGCCGTTTTTGTAATGAAGCCAGCGTTTAACGACTCATTACATCAAGTGCCGTTTACGCTCAAAAGAAAACGGCAATCAAGTACTCCAAAACAAACAAAAATTTCGAAAATTAACGTGAAGCCGGTTATGAAAAATCTTGAGAATATTGAAAACAACTTCTGTTTTCTAACGCCTACATTCACGTCAAGTATTTTATGTAAACTAAAAGTTATCAACTTGGGAGCCATACGTTGATATGCAAGGGAGCCATAAAAGGGACAAAATTTAAATAAGCTTTTCTGCTTTGAATGCCAAATAAAAAATAAATAACATAATCTATCATGCTGAATGGTTCATTTAATAAGTTAATAAAAAGGTTCAATCTCAAGCACGAAATGGTAGCTTAGAATTTACTGTTAAAAAATTAAAGCAAACTATCAGCCAGTTAACATTTGCAAAACAAGACTAAAACTTAACAGCAAGCCATTCAAAATATATTTGACAATTAAGTTACAAAAAACGTAAAATTTCTTGCGTTTGTATTTCTGTCATGATTTGCTTAAACAGTGTTATCATACAATGATTTTGGTCACCAAAACACTGCCGCTTACACTAATACTTGTAGCATCATATACTGTTCCTCAAGTTGAACATAAAGCACACAAACACCAAAATCGATGAGCCAAACTCGTATCTGCTAGACTGCAACACATAGCGTCTTCTAACCGGCATATGCACCGTAACAAACGTCAACAGAAAATTCAACTTGAATACCATCAAAATTTTCAATATAACGATCAATGCGAACGCACATATGGCGCAAGTAAGGCGGCAGACGATCGTGCCCATTTGTTACATATTTTGAATATACCATAATTTGAAGAAAAAAATTACAGTGCAATATACGCATCATTACCAAAAATAGTTGCCACCTGTGCATCACTAATGCTTCACGGTTTAACTACTTTAGACATGCAATTAATATTTTGTAAGTCGCTTAATGCGTGTAATTCTAAATATATCAGCTAGATTTGACATTGGAGGAAAGGTTTGGGTTTCCATTTGGTCGTTTAATTATAATAGATAAAAAGAAAACACTGGTGAATAGCAAAATGAATCAGCTAGGTTGATGATTGATGCTATGCACAAATACGCACAATACACCATACACAACGCCATGTTTCCTAAAGTGCGCACTCAACTGTGATCAATTAGATGCCTTGATAATGAAACTACGAATCCTTAAGAGTGCAGTAGACGGCAAAATGTATTTTTTTTATATTAAAAATTTTTTCATAACTATATTATGTACAACTACGTCTACAGTCGATCCAATCCGTCATCGTTAGTGCCGCAACTACACTAAGTGCTCACCGATTGTCTTTATGACAGCAAAAGTTTGAAAAATTTATTAAATGTTAACATGACAAAATTATTACAGCAGTACAATTTACGTCACGACTAGTTCGTGCTTTTAAAACGATTTGGTTTTTCTGAAATTTTGAAAACACCTAACGCTCAACGGCGTCGGTAATTCATAAAGGAATGTTGCTTTTTTACAGTAGATCTGAAATTTTAAAACCAATAAACGCCATGGGCAACCTCAAAACATGGTTTCCAACAACTCTTTAAGTCGTTTTTTTTACTGAAAGTTCCCCAAACATAATCAAGTTGCCTTTCGGTATGTAATTTTTAAACAACTTAGAAATATAATGCGACATAGATGGAGTTGTTTATGGCAACGTTTTGCGTGGTTTTAAAAGCGTTCCAACACTTTTACGACAGAAAATCAATAAATTTGCAACTAGTGAGTATTTACAACATACAGAATAACTTAGTAGTGTTTTAATACTGCTACAAACATTAAATTTATTAATGATTTAATACTGATACTGTACGTTAGTATGTTAAAATATTGCTAGAAATGTCCAAATTATAATTTACTTAAACGTACAAGTAATTTACTACATTTTTCCTTAAATCATAAAAATCTACTGTACAATCATTTAGTTAGATACTGTACATTCATCAACCAAACTAATAACAGTAGAATAACCATTAATCTTTGACATTATAAAGTATTATAGTGAAAAAACCATTGACAATCGAGAAGGTATTTTATTGTTACCTTTCAAAACAAACACAATTCCACATTAATTGATTTATTATGATTTGCTAGTGTTTCAGTTTGATTTTCACCTTTTACAATCAAATTCAATTTTATTTGTATCAAATAAATTTAGTAAATGTCATTTGAAAATTTGAGCATAATATACAAATACAAGCTCATTCCAGCCAGAACTTAATAAATATGCAATAGCTTCATCTAAAAAATGCCACTCAATCAAACAGATTTTTATTTAAATAACTGATTTGCTCGTTTAGTAATCTATTGTCGTGATTTTTCAAGCGTGATAATCGACTGAATCCTATAATATAATAGCAGTCATAAAAGTACCTTAACAGAAGTTAAAAATACTATATTCGTACATCAATGCACAGATATTTATTTTTCAATTCTGTATTTTCAGCCTTATATTACAGCTCTAAAAATTAGAAAAGCATTCAATCTAATATTCGTAGTACATTGCTGTAAATATATGATAGATAATCGACTATAATTTTTCATTGGTACCTGCTGATAAAGTAAAAAAAAAAAACTAATTCAGTTAACCAAACCAAAAACGGTTAGTTCAGCGTAGTATTTTAATAGGCTAGATTATAATATATTTTACTATAGAGACATTATGACCATTGATGTGCAACTAGATATACGCTACAAAAAATGCATATGGAACCCACTGATAAAGTTAGTTTATTAGGGATACTAAATAATAAAATGTGCAGTAGCCAAATCTAGACATTAGTCATTACAATGAGTATAAGAAAAAAATAAACGACCTCAAAACAAGAACAGCGGATGTTACCCATACTGTACTGTAACTTATAGCTAACACTTAAATGAATAGGCTATAAAAATATCTCACAGGAAAATGTTTTCTAAGGTGTAATTGTTGCCATCACTAGCCTTATACACACACCGTGAAGGCTAGCCTACAATTTATTATCCTCGTACAGTATTATAATAATGAAATATTGCCTTTATGAGCTAACAATGACAGCTCGTATACTTGAAAATAGATTGATCAATCTAATTTGGACTAACGATGCTTCATACTGTCATACAAGTTTTATACTTTTGAATTATTCAAAATTGCAAAACCATTTTTTTTCTTCAAACATTAAGTTTTGACAATTTCTTGTTTTAAAAAGGCATATTAAAATAAAGAAACTGAGTTTTAATCCTAAAGCTTTTTTTCCCTATTTCAAACTGCACCGGTAAACTTTAAACAGATAATGAAATTTCAATATATGCGACTAAAAAAACATTTTAATATGATTTCATTCCAAACATCTCCTATGAAAATATCGATTATTTAAAACCGTTATTGAACCACAACGGAAAAAAGAGAAAAAATAAAACTTTCAAACAACTGTACGTAAATTATTCATTTATAATTGATTATCCTATACATCAATTGTCTTACTAAACTTTCAAAACCAAAAAACACTACATCATTATCTAAACAGCCAAACCGTCTAGTAATCAACATGATAAATAAAATGAATGTTCCAAAAGTGATTTGCAAATAAGACATAACCACTGACATGTTTCAAAATAATCAGACGGTATGATAAAATCACCATCTTGTTGACAACGCCGCGAATTCTCATTGACACCGAGACTTTGTATTTGTTTGCTGCCACTAAACTTCGATGTAACATGTGTGCTATCTTTCCTTTTTGCTTACAATTTAATAAAGTCGGAAATCTTTGTAAAGCACCATACATTACTCGGTGCAGCATATGACGAAACTGATAACTATAAGAGAGAGCGATGAAGACAATTTATTAGATCAGATATTGCTAGAGCAATGGTGCTGCACATCTATCGATTGGTCTACGCGTGCAGCTAATAACTGACGTTTATACCAGGTAAAACTGTAGCTTTGTCTAGCAAATCGATAATATGCGGCACTACAGGTCGATCATTTACAATTCCAATAATAAAACTAAGCTCACTCGTTACTCGTTAGAAATTATGAGGGTCTGAAACCCTGAATGTGCTGTCATAGCATTTTCCAAAGCAAAGACGAGAATTTGCATGAAAAGTAATACCCAAGTTCTAGTCCATTCAAAATAAACAACCAGCATAGTACGTAACGTACAGTAAAGTACATTAGCAGTTTCTTCGCTATTAAGTAATCCCCCTCCCCTAACAATAAAATAAAAAAATAGTACAAAAAACAAATTCGATTTTTCTGGGAGCTTGCATTCGAAAACAGCAAAATCGGCACAATAGAAAAAGCCTTAAGAACAGAACTGAAGGTTCATAAAATCGACTACTTTCATTCCTGTCAATCTGTCACCATGATTTAAATGGCACATTTAAACCAAATTTATATCCATTTGACAAACATGCAATTCTCAATAGCAAACGTTAGAGCACATTTGGCGAGAGTATGCGGCTACTGCACTTACACGACAAGAATTTTCTGAAAATATATTAAATTGACATCAAGTGTCAAAGCTATGTTTATGCATTGTTCCCGTTCAAATGTAAATGTCTCTGACATTTAAACATTTATGCTACAAGTTCAAAAAAATTATAAAATGTAGATGCTTTGAAAGTTTTCGGTTACTGAGAAACAAACGCTAATTTATAGCTGTGAGCTAAGTTTAGCATTCTATCATAAAAAATTTAAAAGCATCTATAATGTAACTTACATTATCGACTGCATGAAAGATCTTAGTTGTTAATTTAAAAAAATACTAAACCCCACCATCATGCACCACAAAATACTTCAGTATTAACGCTTCAAATCCGCTACAATTTCAACAACAAAACAATTAACGTCTAAACTTTTAAAGTAAATCATTAACTTATCTAGAATTAATGCGGTTATCCATACTTAAGTATATTATATTAATTTGTTTGTCAAACCACTATAGGATTCACCACTAAAAAACCAAAAGAAAATGTATGATGTTACAATCGTCTGTATAACACGTTATATACAGAGTTATACAGTAAAATCGATAAAAACTGAATAAAAAAATGTACTAAAGATCCTTAAAATAATAATTACTGTAATATTAAACACGAATTTTAGCGTGACATGAACATATTCAAAATAGGTTCATATCCTACGAATGTCAGTTCAACCAGATCATTAAAGCACCATAGTTAAGCTAAGCAAACATTATTTTCATTATGTTGCTTAATATATTAGTATAATTCAAAAATTAAGATTAACGCTAATAATCCTAAAGCAACTTATTGTACATACTGTATAATGTCAACTACAGCAAATTGCGTCCTTAAGATCATGTTCTGTCGTATTACCTCACTGAAACTTGAATCGAAATACGGTGAACGAGTACCATAAACAAAGACATGCAAAGAATGAAGAAATGTGTTGACAAAAGTTAAGTGATAAGAGTGCTGTATCAGCGACGAGTCAGTTTATCCATTAAGTAAACGATGCCAACACCGGAATATTATTCCACAAAGTGCAAAGTACATTATAAATAGTGTGATACACAAGTACAGTACAGAATTTAGACACCCACATTCCCAACTATGAACTTCGATCTTCAATCAATGTACACAATCAACAGCTGAATGACTCAACACTTCCAATAGTAAATATCAATCCAGCACAAGCAAAATGCAGTATACTTTATATATTGAGAGGTTTTTTAAGTGGTCAATGAAGATCTTTATTTGCTATCTTAAACACCCACCATATGTTAAACAGTCGTGTTTATCAAATGCAGATTTACAGTACTGTAAATCATTATCTTCATAAGCTATTTTCAAAAAACAGCCAGACACCAATGAAGTAATTTATTTATTTTGGATCAATCGTGTCAATCTACCCACTTCAACTCAATAATGTTTACTGTATATTGAAAGTAAAATTAGGATAACGTTGCTTTGGAGATGCTGCTGTAAATCGTTTTCTGAATTCAAAATAGACCGCAAAGATTTAATAGTTCATATGCTAAATTTTCAGATGGTATACACCTCCATAGCAGCTAAAAATAAAAGGCGTAAAAATCTATCAGTTCATGCGTCTAAATGTAAAATATGACCAAAACGATTCTATGATGTACTTTACGCGTAAACACGGAATACAGATTTTCAATACATAATAATGCCATGTTGCTATGCAAGTGACCAAATCCACTGCAGTGTTGCACGTCAGATAACCCCCAGTCATCTACATCTTATACAACGTATCCAGTCCTATAGATCACCTTTGCAACTTGTATTCAAAAATATTCAAATACTCGTAGAAATCAACGCGGCTTTATACAAGTACGTGGGACACTATACCTATTCAGAACTTGGAAATCCAATCGTGTTTTCATCACCCGTATTCGCTTTCCACACAGCAAAGCTCAGGTGATTTTTGATATAATTAAATACCGGTATACAATAACGAAATCTTCCCTTTCAGCGCACTATCACACATAAAATACAAATATACCGTAGTTTCCTTTTAGGTTATTTTCACTACATCACGTACTGGTGCGCAAGCTACTAGAAGATTTAAACTTGGCAGATTTTCACGGACAGTTTCTTGGTCAATTTGCTTGTCGATTTCATACCATGGCAAATAAACTATAGAAACGTATTCTTCTAGATTAAAGTCTACCGTTAATTGCTGACAGCAACAGAGTAATGCGGATGTTTTTACTAAAATTCTGCTACTGATGACCAAATTGCAATCAACTTCACTAAACCTAGAAAACATTTCTTTAAATACAAAAGTACTTTCCACATCGTCCTAAAAAATGAATACAAATTAATGTTTTTAATTTTATATTTACATAGTGGATCAATATTTGAGTTGCAAAAATTTCAGTTTTTTTCATTAATCATTTAAATCGTTTTTTTGTTAAAATGTCATTTGCCTGAATGTCATGACAAATTTATTTTTAATTTAGCAAAATGCTAACTTATTTTTTACAGTAAGTGTAAACAACTTAACAGTAAACATGTTTGCTTAATGAATAGCGTTTGTAAACTTTTTTTTTAGCACAGTCAGAAAATTGAAATAAACGTTTAGACATACACATTTTTACGTCGTCAGGAATGTCAATTTCCTTAATGCGTAAGCAGTCAATCTTAGCACAACTGATATTTATTACGGCAACTGCCGCAATCAGCATTATAATAATTATGCAAGAAAGTATCGTTACGATCATTAAAAATGTCGGCTGAACAAAATAAAGTATTTAAATAATTAGACTCCTGGCATAATATAAAGTAGGTTTGCTGCTTTTAAAATACTTTTAAAATACAGTATCTTTTCGCAACAATGTAACTACAGTAAAAAATGGCTAACTATTCTTCATATTTAAAAATACAAACAATATTACCAACACATATTCAACTCAACTCTAACCTTTTAACAATTCGAGCCATGTACAGTGACATGTACGGTACTGTAGTTTTCGGTTGAATAATTGAAATGCTTGGCAATCAAGTTATTGTCGCATTCACTAACAATAGCTCAGCAAGGATAAAAATGGCAACGTTATTACGTCAATTTTATAAAAGAAGCAGACAATAAGCTCCCTTTATAAAACTGTCGACATAGCGTAGGATTACAATTTAAATAACTTATATCGTATACTGACAGGTTGTCATTTAAATATAATGCAAAACAAAATACAGAGTAAGTAAATTCAATGAGAAAAATGATCAAATATTGGGAAAAACATAGTTCAAATAATTTTAAATGAGGTTTCTATGCACAAACTCGATAAATAATTTACGTTTAAAGCAGCACTTTGAATCGAATATATGTCTCTTTTCACATGAAAACAGTAGCCTTCACATTGCGTTAATTTGAATGTTGACATTTTTTTCTCAAAAAAAAAAAGTCCAATAGTATTCCATTGAAAAGTAAAATTGACTCAATCACTCAATAACCGGTGATTCCAACCCAACCCAGCCAAACGTAACCAAATAAAGCCAGTTTCATGCGATTCTACAGCCACAAATCAATTTCTTGATAATAAAACTAAAAATACAGTAGAGCTGTTGTCATCCATAAACCTTTTGCGGCTCATACGAAATTATCAAACATTATATTCAACAATTTACTTAAAAATAAAACATGTTGTAAAGTACGTCATAAAAACACTGTGGCATTGCATTTTATTACGCCCGCCTCAATTTCGCCATTAATAATACAAAATGCTAAAACGCACCCAGAGATTTAAAGTCAATGTACCATTAAGATCAATTTAAACATCCCCAAGGAAAAAAATGCCAGATAAAACAAAAGAAAAAAGTCGTAGACAGCTGCAAAGTGCCAACATTTTTAATTAGCTATACACGTTGATGAAAAACAACAGTCTATTGGAAACAATAGTAGACCACCGTGTATGTGGCCTACATACGCATAACAAAAAATTATCTTTAGGTACACGTCGTTCCACAATTTCTATTTAGCAAAATATCACATCTACTAAGTTTATTGTTATAAAAAACCCATAACGTATAAAAAAAGAAACAAAAATGCCAGGCCTTTCATAAAACGACACCTTTACATTTTTTTCGCATAAAAATCTTTACAGCTAAGAAATCAATATAAACTTATGTACGGTACTGTATAAACTTAGATAATTCATCATTTAGTAATTCAATAAATGATTAAAAACATTTTGACAGTGCAACACATACTGTACTTATAGAATCTACTTATTTCGAATCTATAAATCACACGTAATAATTATTATTTTTCAACAATATGACACTCAAAATGCGTTTAAAAGGATTTGATTTGACATATTGTATTCACACGCAACTAAAGTATTATTTTTTGAACTTCAAAAATGACACACAATACCCAATAGTAATCTGTCATTAGCGTCCATCAGACATTTTTTCACTCTATAATCCCTCGACCAATGCATCTGTGCTAATACTTAAAATCGTTAAATAAAAATCTGAAGCATATCGATGTCAGCTAGAAGCGTCAGAAAATTAATTTAGCCCAGTATCTATGTAACCGACAAACGCTGTATTAATATTACGCAGTACTGTTTTCACTTTGACATTAGAAGGTGGTGCCATGTCGCACACTCCACTTCTTTTATGACAACGTAATTTATAATTGGTCAGACTACGAGATTACTCACTTTCATGTGATATTGCATGATAAAACCACGTCGTTCATCACACTGCTGTTCAAATCCTTTTAGAAAAATGATGCCATCAAACTCAATGATTCGTTAACGTTGGTATGATTTTAGAAATAGTTATTCTTCAATTATTTCATAAATAACAATTATTAATCATTTATTAAACTAGTATAGTTCAAAATAAAATTAGTTGATAATATTAACGTTTATTTGATTGAATCTAAGTAGCAAAGTTTCATAGTTAATGTCATATTCACTCACCAAATTTGAGGTTTAACAAACCGTATCAATAAATGCAGCTACGAAATCGAAATTTTTCTTAAATACTCGTCAATAATATATCCTAACTAAGTTTAGATGCTGTACTAAAGATATGTTTTTGCTTCGCGACTTAGTTTCTAGTACGATGTACCGTGAAACTATAATAATATTAAACGAACCATATTATCTTCCGCTCTTCAGCTTTCATCAACTGATCTAAAAGTGAAATCGACGTTCAGTAAGAATTAGTTGAGCTTAAATTTATCCATAATGTTTGCCCCTAGTTTTAATGAGCTCATCGTCAAAAAAGCAACCATTAGCATAATTAATTTTGCGGCACAACTTTAATTAACATGGTAGCTACAATCACCATTTTCCAGTAAACTATCAAGTACTTATTGGCAGAACTATATCCTCATAATAACAGTTCCTAGCTAACTCTAAAGGAAAGGATTATATGGCATTAAAAAACAAAATAAATTTACCGCTAAAACCAACTGTTCAATGACAAATTGAATCATCCGATTCAGTTCAATACGAAGTTTAGCCCATACTCTACTGTATAGGTTGTAAAGATGTAAAGATTCACGACAAACATCATATACTTGTATAGACCTACATTATAATGTAACAAAATAGATTTGCAGTAGACGCTTATTGCTCAATTCCAAATATCGAATGTTGTAATTCACGAAGTAGGTCAGATAGGAATGCAACGAAGATGCTTATAAAAAAATTAAGAGCTTGGATTAGTTGTCATCGCTACTCATTATAAGCATTTTATCCTACATGGCTAACGCAATAGTCGTAAACGAATTGCCCATTGAAACTGAAAACGTTATTCACATGACAACTCATAAAAACGCTCAAATATTTTTTACTAGTCCTTATATTGCTATAAACAGATGAAGCTCAATAGAAATCTATGTATACAACTGTAATGTCGATCGAAATAATATTGTATTACTAGTATATTGAAAAATAACTGTGTAAACATTTAATTGTTGAAATTATATTTAAACCCGTTCTTCTTACACTTATAACTGCAAAGGTCCATAGTATGTAAAAACGTAAAAATTCGTGCATTCAATATGCATTTATTACATAATTTTCACTAATTACATTCGTGACTATTTTTCTCATACAATACTAGCAAAAATGTACAATGGGGAATCACTATACGAAGACTACACTCGACAGCATTTAACCTTTCTTAAATGTATCAACAAAATCAATATTGAAAACACTAAAAAAATTTAAAAACGTTATTTCACTTTATGAAGAACCTTCTATGTTACTGTGTTTATTTTTGTAATGTTCGGTGCATGCTTTTATGATCACATTAAAATTGAAAAACCCGTAAATTATGTATATCGGAAAGAATCTTAATGACAGCTCCATGTATGGTACTCGGTTTAATTAAGTACAGGGGACATCTCTAATAAATGCAGCTTTGTTGCAAACATTAAAACTGAGCAAATGCTAACGTAATGTCAACTACGGCATGCAACAGCTGTAAAAATAGTCATTACCATAATTATGCCATTCAGTCAACAACTGCTGTCCATAAGAATCAATAACAGAATCGCAAATAGATGGCAAACTAAACATAATTAAAACACTTTAAAGTCCATAAAAACATTGCTTTGATCTCTGCTCATTCTATGACAATTTCTATGCTCAAGTTTATTGGTACCATAATGTAGTGTTAACCCAACAATTCGTAGTAAATAAAAATTTCAAAACTATGCATTCAATAACAATGTTGTAAACATAAAATAATGCATACAAACATGAAATGACGCCTTGTATAATAATAAACTAGTTCTCGTAAATAAATTATCCTTTTCAAAATGTAAATACTATTATACACAACTAAGTACCTAATGTAACTTTAAATACTGCAATATAATTCGATGCGAGCCCAATATAAATTTATCATTAAAAACGTTTTACAATACACCAATACGCAAATTTCAACAACCGTAATTATAAAAATACAGTAGATAGCTGCACACATTGATGTGCAGTATTTAAATAAATGACTTTACAATAATTCATCATTATAATTTGTAAAAAACCTAAAATCACATTAAGAAGTGAAAATACAAATTCAACCATTGTTGTTTTCTTCTACTACTTTTAAAATATGAAAAAAAAAAATACTCGTAAATAACATAAAAAATGTATAAACATGCATGTAGATCACTCTACTACCACTCTAAAATCAACAATTTACTATCTACAAAACTTTTTATATATTATGATACTAGGATGGATATGGTAATAGATCATCAATATCCACAACCATTTATTATTCAAGCTTTAAAATGAAGCATTAAGCGCAAAACAGTAAACCGCAAAAGTCAGTCTATAAAAATGAATACTACCGGTATATTTAAAAAAAAAAAGACAGACAGACATCGTTTGTTGACCAAAACAATATACCGTAATAAATAAACGAACAACCAATTTGATTGACATAATATGCAACCACACACTATCTAAAAGTCATAAAGTTTTGGTTGCCGCTATAAAACTTAAATTTTGATGTTCGTAACAAGGATAATTAAGCTGTAACTCATAAATTTTCCGTGGTGTTTTGATGTCATCCAATTGCAACAGTTGCTCATAACATCGAACAAAACAGAAATCCGCAGAACGCCATGAAATGAACTAAACTAAGAAATTTCGTGTACGGTTCTACTAGTCAAAATACAACGCCTTAGCAACAAAATTGCATTTGATACTCGCATCAAGGAATCCAAGCAATACAAAAAAGTAAACAAAATAATGGCTTACATTTTTGTGGTGGCTATACTAACGCAATCGGTGCTAGGTTGCGTAGCAAACCGTACGTAGCAGCAACAGCCAACATAAATTCATGATAAAGAATAAAACCACGACGGCTATACCGACTTGATTACAGTAAACCTATAACAAAACATTAATCGTATACAACAGATGCGACTCAACGTCATTTTTTTGCTTGAACACAAAAGCCAGTACACTACGCTGCAGTATCTCTATCATAATCAACTAAATTAAAATCAATCCGTTTTGTGATTAGACTTTAATTAAACGTTTGTTTATGCATACAGTATATGATATTCTACTACCGGGTAGATATTTTGCACATGAAAGCTAACTTTATCAACAATTCTATAGAGCACTACTGCTACAGCAATTTCATTCCCTAGATTTTTAAAAACACTACATCACATTTTCATGCTGTAGTAAAATAAACACAACATATAACAATAATCCTGCAATATTATTATCATTTTAAGAATGAATAGATATGTAGAGTAACAACTCTAGAGCAAACGTAAAATCAAGCTCCAAATAAAAAACTAAAAGTAATCCAGCATTTTAAGTGGTTATTGGTTTTTGAAGAATAAATTATTATCAGATCTATGTTGGAGATACAGTAAATCCAACACTCTGTAAATTTTAATGCAAATCGACAATTTCACTTAAAAAAAAAAACAACTACTGTATATTTTTGTTCGAAACTGAAAACTTGATCCTTTTTCTTGATGTATTTTTTTTCTATTACCGTTGTATGCATAATTAAACTTAAATTTACCATTTTCTTATACACAATTAATTTAGCTACTCGATGGCTTACTGTATTTGTAAAAAAATAAAAAATAGATTGATCGATGAAAACAGACTAACGAATCACTCTACCATGTCAGATTAACTTCTAAGCTTGTTTAACATACACCTATCGTCTATCGTCCAACCCCTTTTGATCATAAAAATGTGAAATGTTTAATATTTCCACTAACATAATGACATGAATGAACGTAACCACCATAAACACAACCTAGACGAGTATCACTTTTAATTAATAATTATAGTAGTAGCAGAAAATTGAAATACAGTTCTCAATTATCAATATTTTTGACATTTCCGATTTAACTTTATTCTATGCGCCTGACAAACACTTTCAAATGCTACAATACACACAAGAAAGCTAAAGATCATATTTTTCTTTGAAATTGTGGGAGTCTGAAAAACACATTGGTACTTTCTAAAGAAGATATAGAAGAGTGAAATAAATATCGTCTATATTCTGCAGTGAAGAATCAACTGCGGCGTACATTCCTAATTTAATTACCTATTTCTTGACGTTAATTTAACCTTACTTCTTCGCCCATAGCGTTATTTTAATACCGGCTTGATGCATCACATACTATTCTGTAATTAAGGAGCAGTCAAATGTACAAAAAAAAAATCGCCATTTACCAAATCCAAATGTCAAAAGAAGACAAGTAGCGCGTGTCGAATTCGTTTTCATTTGCCAACTCGTTTACAGCATTAAAAAACAAATATTCAACAATAGGAATCGAGGAATCGCCATTACCACACATTTCCAGATTCTGGTTTTTCCTTTGATCATCGATCGTTTGTAATTGCCATTTAAAACGCATCGTTAGAAAACACGCATACAGTAAGCAATCGCATTTCAATTTAAACAGAAGCATGCAATTAAGTATGTAAAGTAAATAGAGTATGGCTTATAATAATGTACTCGTTTTCCACGAAACCACTAACAAAATTATTATACACTAACTTTAACGATTTTTTAAGGTCACAAAGTGTACAAGCTCTTACATAAATAGAATATAGACTTGTAAGTTTACTGTATGTTCGCAAGCCACTTAAGACATTCTCATTGTTTTGCCAGTTTTGAATAATTTCAATATGTCATTTGATAATGACCAATAGATTTAATTTCTTTATTGTAAAGCAGATACTGTAAATTAAAAAGTCTAACTTAAAAATCAACTGTGGTGTACTGTAAATAGTAAATTTCGATTTTCAAATCAAAAATAGAAAACTAACCGTTACTTAACCAACATTCTAAAACAAAATCAATTAAGTCGTATAAAAAATTGTGCAAGTGCATTAACTACTGTATATAACTTAGTACAAGCAGAAACCGTGGCAATTCATTTCACCTCAATTTTAGAAGTGTAAATTGCAAGTCGTTGTAGACTCTGCAGACTGCAATAAAATCATGGTTATCTAAAGATTTAAGCGCAAAGAATTTTTACCATATGATAATGCAATCAATGATCGATTTAATATGAAAGACAGTTACTACTAAGAGTTGTAGGCAGTTGTTCATATTAACATTAAAATATAAAATTATAGATAATATATAACTCAGTTGCACTCGTTTCATACAACATCATGTTTCTTTTCCTATCGCTTCGCATCTAATATCAATTTACTGACATTCAACACATTCCACTCATTCGTTGTTATTCAATTCTTAATAGCAATGGCATTCATTCATTTTAACATGCAACAACAATTCGTGTTGCTTCCTCAATTCCACTCGTACAGAACCGCTATACATTTGATATAAAGGTTTTACCATCCCTATTTTATCCTTTTACAATTACGCAATGATGCAAAAGCCAATGATGCGTAGGCGTATAGGTTCTCCCGTGCAACCAGTCACGAAACGTTCATCCACCATCATACGCTTCGTTGTGTCTTAGTTACCATGCCAACCAAACATTCGGTGACGTCAGAGGCCATATTTAAGAGGCAGACACAACTTAAAACAGAATGATAAACAAACCATGAAAAAAGTGAGAAATTTTGTCGTGAAAATTTTTACTCTAGAAAAGATATAAAAGCGCATGCTCAGCGTTATAAAGAGTACAATACTTTTTCAGTGTAAATCTTCCAACATTTTTTGATGTCTTTTATCCATCACCATTTTTTTCTACTATCCTATGCATCCTACTATTCTTTTCCCATACATATAAACAGAATGAATGATGCAGTTTAAAGATTTCGCTCGTAAATTTGTCGTCATCCCCCTCCGGTTCCGTTTCCTTTGTCAATCCATACCAAATACTTTATATAACCCTACTGCTGGATTTAACGACAGAGCGGGGACTATCTTATGCCATTACAACCCGACGTACACATTAGTTTCTAAACAATAAAGTTCCAAGTCTACAAACAATAAATTAAAGCAAAATAGAAAAAACAGGGACGAATATCTAAAGTTCAAATCATTCTTTAGTTATAGATAAAAAAAACATACTCGTACTGCAGTATGCTAATCGACGATTTCCTTTATAAAAATTAATAAAACTTGGAAATATCAACTACTTTATATGCACATATAGTGGCTTTTTGTCAAGCGAAATTTAGATAATCCAAATTTCAGTTCCAAGTTCTGAAGTTTCCGTATCTACTGTATATAACGCAAAATACAGTACAATATACATATACATTGGTCCCCATAGGCTCTCATTAATTTCGAAACTTTAGAATATTGTAGTAATGACACAATACAGTATATAGTAGTACGGTCTGTAAACACCCCATATCGGATTCCGAGCCCTCAGGATTAGTAACGTCTTTAATGTTTTAAAATTTAAAAAACTTTTCCATTTAAACTTTACGCTATGAAATTAAATTATGCATTCCAGTATACAATATCATATTTGACTTTAAAATTTATAACCACTTTCAGATATTGGTTTAATTTTTAAAAAAAGTTTTCTAAGAAATGAAATAACTTTGGCACCAAATCAATAACACATACCGCATACATCATTAAATTAGCTTTTAAGCTTTTAAATTCCAAAGGTTAATCAATTTAAACTCAACAACTAACTTATTATTCATAACTAGTAAAACGTTTTCTCAAACAACTTACGGTACTGTACTTTAATGCTTTTTGAATAATAGGTAAGATGGACAACTTATAATTTAAAACGATTACTGAATTAAATTCAGAACTTCTCATACGACTTGCTTGTGCGGTGTACGATACAGCTATTAAAATGATTTACTTAAGTGCAGTAAAAAGCTTTCGCGTTAGTCAACTTGAAGATAACTTGGCAAACCTCAATTTAAAAAAAATATCACTATTGCTAGTAGATAGATCGATAGCCTATTTATACCGCCCACCTTGTATTTTTCCCCGATATCGATTCGATGTCCCTGGAGGCAGCTACACATACACATTCACCACCTGCCATATATTCTCAAGTTGTTTTCCAAGCTGTCTGTCATACAAGCATAAGCGTCACAAACTGATGTGTTGTGTCCCGTTCAATAAAACCCATCAACAAACTTTAGTATCGATTAAAAAAAGGTTCAAGAATTGGTTAGAAAACAATATTTTTCAAAAAATTCCTACTTAAAATTATACTCTGTTAACGTAAATAATCGCATGTACAAGCAGTGCATACCGCTCTTACAATTAAAAAATTAAACAAAAATGAGCAGTCGTTGTTATAACTTCATTAATATCAATATTAGGGTATTCTAATTGAGCGTACGACAATGCGTTATCTAAACGATATACAGTGTACTACACGGTACAATATAATTACTAGATTTCAATCAACAGTAAAAGTACATGACACCATCATACTTAGCTATAAATTCGTGGTTAGGCGCTTATCATAACCTCACGAATACATACATTATTTTTATAATTTTTCAAAATGTTTAACAGTTCAGTTGATGTCAACAGGGTAAAATCACGATCTATCATTGTACAGTCCAAGACTCAATTATTAGAAGCACATTACTTTTTCATAGTTTTAAATCTTTTAATTAAAATAAATAATGTTGTATCAGTTTGAAAAGTACTTGTTCAAAGTGTAAGTTAACTTTATGAGGATGGCAACTAAAATCAAGGGAAAAGTTCAGCCTTTTTAAAATCAATTATACACATGCACCGGTGCCCTATTAACTGTAAATCCCAGAAGATACAGTTTACATATCTGTTTTGGACTAAAACTTCTTGTGACTTGAATTATGAGTAATCAGCTATGAAATTGTCAATGTATAAAGAACACGGTACAAAAGTCATTTTATTAGAGTTAAAAGTATCGTTATTTTTGCTCATGTTCAAGTGTTCATTTTGGGAAATAAGTTTGAGTTCCAAAACATTCTTTAGTGAATATTTCAATTTTCGAAAATTTAAAATTATGTAATATCGAGGGGAGGGAGTGTCAAAACAGTTTTAGAAAGGCTTAGATGGGAGATAACACAAAAAAGGATTGGAGACACACTGCCTTAGATGATTGTACTACTTAACTTAATTGTACTACTAACTAAAATAATTAATTTCCCAATAGTACAAGAATTGAGTCTGTATTTTAATTAGTTCGTAAATGTCAGAATTTAAAGACACATGCGGTTAATACCACTGCGACATTAGACAATTCCACTATTTGGTATTTCAAACTTGTTACACAAATATGAAAATGACGAAAAACCATTATACTGAATATCAAAGAAAAAAAGTTTAAATTTAGTCTCAAATGATATTTTAAGTTATAACTGGCATATACTATATATACTAGAGTTTACTGTTGATTCAACTAAAAGATCAATATTGTATGATTATTTCAACCGATATCAAATAACCATTTATAACATTAGTCTATAAAAAGCTGGTTGTTAGTTACAATCAGCATTCATAATATGTTACTATATTGCGACTGAAAGTAATACAGTTAACTACTTCAATTAAAAGATGCACACTATGAAAAAGTAGTGTGCGTCTTTGACAAGAGACTGTATATTATAATGCGCTTTATAATATACCCAATATACTAGCGATAAAATAAATCGCAGACGTTGCACTGCGGTATGTGCCTCATTTTTCACATAGTTTTTCAGTGGGCCGTGCACTTGTTTATCGAATAGATATATACTCCATCGTACACACAGTAGTACTGCGACATTGATAATGAATCGAGCGCCTGTTTGGTTCGATGAAGTGAAAATTCTGAAGAGTTTAGAGGTCACCCTAAGGTTTTGGTCGTCCTGGACAATTGATCTTTTTGCTCAACACACACAAACATTACGTTTATAAATCTTTCAGATAACCAATTATTGATTAATGTGCCACCAACAACAACAACAAAAAAAGGAATTTTTAAAGCCCACAAGAGAACAGAACAAACGAAAAAGTGTTTTACTCGTATGAGATTAACAATTAAAATCGACACGTTCAACACACAAAGTAAAACCAATAATTTATCGCATTTTTAAAAGCTGATAAAATATGAAAGCAAGAACAATAAACGACTATTAAAAACTGGTATTATTGTCACATTAAATCAATTAGCATTACAGCTATTCCTAAACTTTATCAAGTAAAGCGCTGCGAGTTTGATTTAAGAATTAAGTTACATTTTAAAAATAATACCTGTTATGATGATAACAGCATAATGCATGCTTAAAATGGCATGTTAGCTTCTTAAAGTGCATATTTCTTTTAATTAAAAATTAGAGCACTAAAATCAAATTTAATGTCACAACACAAGTTCTACATCAAATTAGTTCGTTTGCCTTAAAATCATAGTATGAAGACTGTTTTTTGCGTCGTCTTATGAGTGGCGCCAATGCATTCCCTGCCATACCCTTTAATGAACCACAGCATCCATCGCTGCTAAAGTTATATCTTAGCGTCCATCCAGAAACGCTCAACACAGTGAATATATTTTATACATTGTAACAGTAAGTAAAGGCAGCAACGACTCTTGCATTAGGTTTTATTTACAAAAGTGGTTCAGAGAGACGTTTAATTCCCTGTTCGCGTCATATTTTACGTTTTATTATATTTTTATGTCGGATAGAGCAATCCAAAAAATATTGCAGCCCCTGCAATAGAATCTCCTCCATCCATCAGGTTAAAAACGGTTGAATCGTTTTATCTTGAGATTTTTAGTGTGCTTTACGTAGGATTCGTTGACGCACAAATTTTTGACGTTTGACTCTACCGAAAATAGTTCATCGAATTCAATACATTTACAGAATACACTCCGCTGTACTTTCCAATGCATTTAAGAGAAAATTACTGCTGAGGCAAAAAATTCTATTTCACATATACGAGTATAGACTATACTCTGACTTTAAATAAAAAATCCATTATGGCATAGCAGTGGATACATGTACATTATCACGAGAGAAATTATTAAATAACGTAAGAAATGTTTGTGTAAAGAAAATGTCGCGAATACAAAAATATACCATAAAAATCCTTCAACATCTTCGTAATTAATTAAATAAGTGTCACCGCAATATATTTTTTTTTACTTTTTCATGTACGGTACGATATAAGAATTCGAAGACAACATTTCATCTTACAATCATTTCATAATTACATATTTTCTACATCACCTCTTTTTCTTATTTACTGCTAATCAATGTCAATTACGCCTCTTTGCAAATACGCTGATCTGTGAGGCCTACCTAAAAAACGTTTCATATGAAATCGTTCAACATATGAATAATTTTGAAAACCTAAACACAGTGACACTTTGATAAATACTGCAGTTTACTGCAAAATGCAAATAAAAATGTATTCCATATCATTGTATTAAATTGATTGGTATGAACTGCACACGTGCATCTACTGTACTTCATTAAGTTATTAAATTATAATATCAACCTTCTTAAATTACTTATTATTTTACTAGATTGCCTGATATTTGGTAACACTAAACCTATACGGTAGCACTAACTTATAACCAATTGAGAGATTGTGATAACCAAAATTTTGTAACTCAAAATAAATATTACAGTACTGTTCACTGAGTACAGTAAATTATGTCTTACAAAAAAAGCCTTTTAAACGTTCAATTCAGAACCAAGTAAAGCCAACACACATAAAATGCTTTTATAGTCACTTGAAATCAATGGTTTTTAAACTCAATCGATTTAGCAACTGGTAACTAAATTATGTTTGAGTTCCAATAAGCATAATAAATTGGTGTCTTAAATTGATTCAAGTACTGTAAATAGTAAGTTACAGCATCTCTGAATGTAGACCCGTGAAATCGAGTCCTTACATATAATTTATTTGTCCTAAAAACTAAATTTTACGTCCTAAAATCTCGCTTTAGCGTTTTAGAAGTGGATCACAGCAAGTATACAGTATTATCCGGCACTGCATAGAATGGGTAGACTGTACATGTACTTCAATTACGCTATTAAAATATAAACACGGTACTCTATAATAATAGTTCCTTGTGAAATACTGTAACACCATTCAACAAACTGTCATTAAGGTTTAAATACCAACTTACATTGAAAATCATTATTTACAGTTTTAGGTTTCGTTAGTAGAATTTCTGTGTTTCGTCAAAACATTTTGTAATGGGCGTAGGCCATGTAATTATTAACGTAGCAACCGCTTTTATTTACACGCAATGTTTAATAAAACATTTTCATTTCTATGGTCATATTTTGTTTCGTCAAAGAAAAAATGATTAAATCAACATGGTAAACAATTTCCTTTGGTGGATATCTTACATTAATGAAATAAATTTACTGTATGTCAAAATAGTCTTGATCAACTTACAATAGGTATCCTTCACGAGTGATTGTAACGTGTCCGGCTTCAATTTACTATTTTTCTTGCCCATAATTTCAATAACATCAGAATACACAAAACTAATGAAAAGTTAATTAGTTTCCAATTTTGTCACAAACACAATCCCAGAAGACTCAAGTATATTCCTTTAAATATTCTTAAACTCGCCGACAATAAGAACAAAAAGAGAAAACAATGATTGATGTCGATTGACGATTGTCCACTTAACTTGTGTAACTGGCGTAATTTTTCGATTAAATAACGCACATCAATAATTGTTGAAATGTGCAGTTCAATGTGAGTTTTAAATATATTTAAACTATAAAATATTCTCAGAATTAATAAGCGATACTTCCAAACCGGCAATCTATTGCACCAAAAAAAAAACCTCCTGGATCCACTTAACGTGATACGCACTCTCACCTCTTTCTATTAAACATAGTGGAAATGCGCGCTTCGCAAGCTACTACAGCCGCACTAAAACTCACGTTAATTCATACAAGATCGACTCGACTGGATTACCCGAAGTTCAAATTCCGTAGCGGATCTCCACGATAAAAATGCATACTGTGCTGACACCTACTGGTGTACCATAAACCGCAAAGAAATACTAGTTCAAATTGTACTTATCTATTATTCTTTTTTTATTTAATTTTTTAATATTAACCGATCTCATAAAAGATTACTAAACCGTTTAACTTTATAGTCTATCTTTAGTTGTTTGTTTAAATTCACAACAAAAAAATCTACGCTAAATTTGTAATACAGTATATCAATTCCAATCCGATTTAACTGGATATACTGTAATTATGCATTATTGTACTTTTCAAATTTGAATGGTTCTCTGCAAAGTACCCAGGAGCTGTAACTTACTAATATTCTAATATTAGTAAAAATTGTTTAGTGTTGCTAATAAATCAGCTTTGACCAATATATTTCTTTAAAAATTAAAATAAGCAATGTCGATGTTATTTTAAAAAGTACAGCTCATATAACAAAAATCAAATTTTATAAAGTACAGTACTTCAGTTTACATTCAATCTTATTTCAAACAAGATCTCAACATGGTAAAACTAAAACTTCTACAACTTATAAGTTCTTAGCTTACGAAAGTATTTCGTTAGCTATTTTTCGAAAAAATAGGAATTACATTTCTACGTCGATGAAAACTACATGTCAAAGATTTCTTATTCACATAAAGCACACTTTCCCGCTAAATTAATATCAAAAAAACGCCACATTATATTAATACACTACAAGAATACACCCTAGAACTAACTTTTAAGATACTGTATTGTTGTTTACTTGCTGTTTTAAATATTACCTTATGAACGGATTCTACAATACAGTTAAGTTTTCTTATTACAAGCATTAACTACTACACACTCATACAAATATGAATTAAAAACTGGGCAGTAAAAAAAAACCAAAAAGAAAATTGTTTTCCCGCAGTAATAAATGAATAAAACTCCATTTCCTTCGTTGAAGAAAACAAAATTTGTCAATACAAAACAATACCAACGGATAATTATAAACGCAAAAACTGCAAAACGATTTAAGAATAAATCCGCCTAAATATAAGTACGATAAGCAAGCAACACTGAATATACAGTTTATATATATGAATATTATATATATATATCGCTTGATCCCTGGAGATTTCACCACTAACAATATACAGTACCATTAGCATTTCACCACAAGTCAAAACAACGCCAAGATTGTTTGAATTTTTAAAGTTTAATTTTTTAAAAATACTTGAATTAAACTAGATTACAATAGATCAAATGTAGTAGACTGCTTTTATTTTTAAAAGCAATTTTAACTTGGTAGTGAAATCTCCGTGAACCATATCGCTTATCACGAAATTGTTGCCATTGATGATTAATAAATGTCACCAGTGTGGTGCAAAATTAAAAACTTCCGATTGTTTCACAATAAAATTGCAAAATGCAAATATTTCCTTACATAGCAAGAACTACACGTGCGTCATTTGCTAACAGGTCAGACACTAAACAATGAAAACAAAAAAATGGAACACACTATGGGAAAAAGTCCATAAATAGTTTATCAATCTCAAAAGATTTTCGGTTAAGTTATCGAAAAAGACCTTAGATGTGATTCACATACGTGGTCCCAATTTCAATTTGCAAGTTAATTCTTTTCACGAACTACACCATTTGATAAAGTAACACAGCTTATATTGTTAGCACCGTTTGTTTGTACAACCACTCGATTTACTTCTATTAAAAAAAGCAATATACCTCATATTCAGTAAGATTTCCAAAAAAAAAATTAAATCAAATTACCATCAGACTCAACTTCTCTACTATCTGACCAATCTTCTTCATCTTTTTCCAACTCGTACAGCCATCGCTTTTCGGCTTCCTGCATATCTTGAGCGACTTGCAATTCATACACTTCCTGTAATGCAATATGAAGGTGTTTTCGTTTACGAATAGTAATTTCAAAGATATACCTCGTCATTTCGACCATTTATAATTTTATTTTTTCCTTTTTCTATTTTCCATTCAATCATATCCTTGGAAGAATCCCAGTTTTTCTTTAAAAATTGAAATATAAGTTGACATCAGTTAATCAATTGTTCAATAAAATATGCATACCATTCTAATTTCGATTTCCTTCTCACGTATTCCTCTCTCGATCATTTCAAGCTCTCTTGCTAGCTTCTCACTTTCAACGGCTGAATGATTAGATTTTTCTTGAACTGCCAACTATTAAAATATACGCTGAATTATTTATATATCCTTTATTTAATACCCGTTCAAAATTACCTTAAGATTATTGATTTGGCACTCTAAGTTATGAAGCTCGAGTTTCATTTTCTCAGGATCACTGACAATATTTCTAAAGCCAGTTAATAGTTAAAACACTCGTAAAAATAACGATATCATAACTAAAGTGCTTACGATTCTCTAACAGTCCAAAGGGGAGCTGTACCAGACATAGTATGACCATTCGATTCATAAAAAGGAAGCTGAGGTGATGGCATGACATCAGTTACACTTAGTGACACCATTTGATCTTTACTGGGAACTCTGGCAGGAGTAGCAAAATAACCTTAAAAAAAGATGATTAATACTAACCAAACCATAAGGCCTTAAGGAAATTAACTACCTTGTGTACCGCTATACCAAGTAGGCAAAGGACTGGCAGCAGGGACAGGTTGTCTGAAAGCTGGTGTAGAAATTGTATTGTCCCCAAGCGAAGCACTGACCTGTATTGGAACCGATGACCGCATCATCACCCGCGATCCTCTAGAAATTGGACCATACTTTGATACAACCGGTGGATCAAATGGTATGAACTGATCGTCTTCGGTCGGCTCAATTATTGCCTTTTTCCTACTTATGTTAAATATTCTGTAAAGCCATGATTACTTGCTACAAATCTTTAGATCTTACTGCTTCAATCCATCAGCATTCACAATGTTAGTCGACGACAACCCATTTCTTTCAGCAACCTTTAATGGTTGATTAGGGGAAGCAAATCCAGTTGACAATATACAATGGCCAGCTTTATGAGCACAAGACTGTAATAGATGCACATCTCTAGACGAATCTTCACACATACGTGACATCTAAACAATTCAACTTAATTTAGATTAAAACTAAAAATTGCACTAAAATTTAACCATGCATACAGTAGTGTTAGTAACAGCAGACATTGTTGTTATGCCAGTTCGATGTAGAATTTTGACTGAAGACTGAGCTAAATTTGGCTGTACTCTAGTTTTGTTTGCATCCCTCTTAGCTTTCCTTAACTGGGTTAATATTTCGTCCCGTCGTTGTTGTAATGCTGCTAAACTCTGAGACGAATTCTAACAAAACCAAAATAAATAGAATTTCTAAACTTTCGCCAACGTATTTCACAAATAATTTACATTTGGAGTTCTAAGAAACATAGAAAAATTGAATACTAACCACAGAAACTGAAGAATAGCATGAACGAGGTCGTGACGTAATCGTGCCATCTTTCCAATTATGATCACTAGAACCGACTGGACAATCTTTAGAGTTCGCTTCATCTACATTTTGCATTCCTAAATGACCAGAGTCAGGTAAAATAGACTCCGACTTGGCATTATGATTCCCACTGCAAAAAATTAAAAATAAGATGCTTACATGCAGAAATATTAGTAGTGTCCAAAAAAAAAACCTGTAAAGTTCAGGGTAAACCACAGGATTTCCGGTAAACAAAGGCTGTGATCCATTATTGAACATTGCTTGTCGCGCAGCAGCAAACGGATTTGTTCCAGAATTGTATGGCTGATAAACAGGACTTTCAGGATTTAAAGGTAAAGGCAATCCAATGCGCGGAACCACAATGGAATGAGATCGATTTCCAGAAGATAATGAACTATGTAAAGTAGTTTGTTGCGTTGTAGGATTAGGATAAACGCATACCGTTGTTGGAAATCCTATATAAAAATTATATTTAAATAAAAATGGCAATTAATTGTTAAGCGCCAGTATGACAAACCTTCTCGGTGCAAAGTTTGTGATCTTGCTACAGCAGCTGTTGACCCAGAAAAATTCAAATCATCTGACGGAATATTTGAGTATATAGACCCATTTTTTGTAAATGCAATTTGAGAATTAAGCAGATCACTACTATCTTTTCTTAATAACTGACAACTATCTTGAATGCACACCATCTGCGAATTGGGCGCCCCAGACATTGAATCGACACATCCAGTTATTTTAGAAGTCGCTTTTCGATTTTTTGCACGATATCTTTTTGTTTCAATAAAAACTATTAATTCAACATAATAAAATAATTGACATTATAATTACCTTTCCATTTCTTCATCTGAATGTGCAAATGTACAGTTAGCCCCCCGTGGGCAACCACCCCTTAAGGTCAAATCTCGACACATGCTAGTCTTGTACTTATTATTTAAAGTATGAGAACTTTCATGAAACTTTCGACTACCGTGATTTTGAATAAAATCCACTAAACCGCGTACGACAATTTTCACCGCTTGCATGGCATTCCTACATTCCTCCCACATAGGGGAAGGTGCATCTGGACTAGGATCAATAGCAGCCAGCTGCTCCAAGTGCGAACGCAATGCAGATAAATTGCCCAAATCACTTGTACGTTGTAACGCTATAACTAATTCCTGAACACTCTGAGCAAACGATTGTGGGGTCTGCAACTGAAATAGAGAACAAACTTTTAGTATTCAATATTATGAATAACAATATAATGACATAACCTTATCAATTATCGATTGCATATGTGATTTGTGGTTTGTGTCTCCATAGAGAAGAGATGACCACTGGTCAGGTGCAATTCTAAGCCCGGCTTCGGTAGCGATTTGCACAATTTGTGCATCGTGTTCTCTGCGAAGAGACTCGTATGTTCGGAATTCTTCCTTTAATTGCATCAACGATGAATCACCTTCTCTTTTTGAGACCTAATATATTTGACTTGTTCAATCAAACTTTGTAATATTTACTGTCTTGATGTTTACCTTAAAACATGATGCACGATAGAGAAGCTGAACTACATGGCCAATGCTGGTTTTAGATGCTTGTGGAAAATGAGGTTCCAAACGCTGAACAACAAACATAACTAAAACCTTACGAGAAAGAGCCGAACCATCATCTAATGCAACGAGTGCCAATTTCAAAACTTCTTCCTGCATAGCTATAATAAACCGAACATAGGTACTAACATTTTTAACCTAAAATTTCATTTTAGTGCTGGCTTACCAGGTCCTAGAAACTGACATCCTCTTGCTCGCACTGCTGCCCATAAATTAGTTGACAACTGCTGAGGATTCTGGTGCTGCAGTATTAATTCGGTAACCGTTCTTTCACCAAGTGAACGCGCCGCTCGCATAGCTCTTGATCGACCTTCTTCTTCAATTAGCTGACAATTGATCAAAGTAACCAGTTTCCTTTGCATAGGTCTGCTTAGCGCACTAGAGCTGGTAGACGAATTTCCATGCGAAAATGGTTTCAGGTAGAGTGCCAGCTCTTCAATGCATTTCTTAGCTTCCAAATAATCGTTAACATCTTCTTTCGTGAAATCTTTCAAATGAACACTTGGATCAAACTCTGGAACCGTAGCTCCAACCAGTTGCAATAGCGCAAAGTTCACCGGCAAGTTTTCTATGTCGGTGTTAATTGTAGTTTGATCAAACGGACACTGTCGTCTTTGTAATTTTGACAAGCACGATTTACAAACCGTGTGTCCACAGCCCAAACTGATTGGACGATGTAAATTTTTATTAAATTCATTATAGCAGATAGGACAGTTTAAAAACTCTGTCCACTGCGGTGCTTGTATTGGCATGATTAAAAACGGTTCTTAGGAAAAATATTCCCAAAACAATACAAGTAGGAAAACAGAAATATTAAACCAATATGGCTGATAACACAAAGGTACCAATTTCATGTGATTCCGCCCACCAATAGTGGGACCTGTAAAAAAGTAAAGAAACAAATTAAGTTCTACGAAATGTCTATTATAATATTGTATTTAAAAAGCTTACATTACAAACACATCACCGATAATGTCATATTAACCAAAGAACTACTTTGAATGTTCTAGAATGCATACTCGTCATTCGTATAAACTAAATTTTATTCCAATAACGTTTATCAAACTAAAAACTGATTAAATTAAACGGCGTTCGTATGACTTGTATAACCCAATTATAGCACATACTGAAATTATTTTAATTCATATGATTATTTCAATAGTTATGCAACTTATAAATTTATTTTGTTGTGTGATTAGTCGTCATAATACGGTAATTGATAATAAAATCAAATACCTAATTGATAATAATTAACAAGTTAAATAAATTACAGCAAAACTGTTGAGAAAAAAAATGTGTGCCACTTTCATTAAAACTTTTGGCTGAACTTTTCACATCTGTAAAACTATACTCACACCGAGTTCTTAATGCAAAACTAAACATACTGTACTGTACTTTTTCTTTTTTTGCTAAAATTACTCAGAAATTGAAAAATAAACAAATTTCAAAATTTCAAACTTGGCAACCCCTCAATAAAGTAAGGACACACATACTAAATAGTTTCATTAAGAAATCTTTCATTAATAATTAGATATGTTCATTGCAAATAAGCGGCAAAAAAAAGTTTAAACTATAAACCGTAAAACATTTTAACCACTTATAACCGCACTATATTAAAATGAATGACATAAAATTATGACAAATCTACCATTAACTTTTCAAATATCAAGGATCAAATGTTAAGTTTAGCAAGTAATTCTATGCAATTTGTAATGTTGAGTGTTTGGCCTTCAAAAAATTATCTAAATAAATAAGACAAGGTTTGACAGATTCAACAAAGTATGGAAAGTTGAACTCTATAAAAATGAAATCTTTAACACCTTATTCTAGTTTTCATTAATAACTACTGGATTAACGATATAAGTATAAAATATCTGACCTTTACGATAAAATATTTCAGTTACAGTACCATCATTAAGTACTGAATAGTGCAATATTTTCGTCGTATTACAACAAAATATCGTACGTATTGCGTAGTGCAGTATAGCGATAAATAAAATGTCACAAGACTCCAATCCTTTATTTAATAAGTTGATTTTACGGAGTACACTTTACAAGTTAACAAGGAGATTGGTTTAAAAAACTAAATGGATAAGTAGCTGGAGGATTTCCAATCCAGCTATTATCCAGGTACTGACCGAATGACTTTATTTTTATCAACTATGACAGCAACTCTTTATCAATTTGATGCAACATCAAGTGCCCTGTACTATGCGGTAACCAAAACAACTTGGAAGAAATTATTTTAACATTAGTTATTCATTAAGAAACACCGTCCAAATTAAAATATAAAAACAATATGAATATAGTGAACTTACAAGATTATGCACTGTAAATAATTTGAAAAAAGTCACTTAAAAAATTGACTACTTTTTCCATAAAAAAAAAACTGGTGTCAATGGACAGCCACGCTGTAAAGTTTATACACAACAGTTAATGAACCAACAGTCACAGGCCCTCTGGAAAATCACCAACGACAATAATTATGCTTATGCCATTAAATACTTATTTCCAGATTACAATTCTGTATTACTAGAATATCATAATTGTTAAAGTTTTACAAGCACAATCATTAGACTGTAGTATTTTACATTGCGCTTTAAATTCGTCTGTGATGGGTCACGTGTTGTCTAACCTAGTACAGCATTGACATCGAAGTTCAATTTTACTAATTTTAGTAACCACGATTGCTTAAATTTCATGAAAATCTCTGCCAGAAAATTGTCATTACTTTTTCGACATGCAAAAATGTTGTAAAAATCTTATTTTGAGTTCATGTTTTAAGTTTGATCGTAAGCAAACTGTATTTATATTCACATTCTTATATAGTAATACGATAGTTTACCTTACTTTTAAATATTTTAATATTCATGCAAACAACACATTTCACTCAAAACTAATGTAAATCATTTATCAAGAAACCCGATATACAGTAGTAACAAAACGAGATTGAAATTTTTGCAATAACCGGCTTAGCTCAGTACTGCCGATTATCACTATCAACATAAACCATAACCAAATAATATAGTAATCATTTTGCATGCCGCCTTTTAACCTTTCTATATATCAACCACAGTATGCGAAAATATAAAATCAGTTTTCTTTAAACTAAACTTACAAGGAAATAGTCTAATTTCGCTCTGGATTATCCCCTCTATCGCCCAACAGCTGCGATGACAAGTTTTGAACTCCCTATTCGTTCAGGGCGTGTAATGATCCTACCACATACGCGCCACCGTTTACCCGCCATGCCCTTCTATCTTAAAAAAAGATTAATCAGTTGCTTTTATACAGCTTCTATTATAGCTAAGCTACAGTATTCTGTTTCACAAATTATTCATACATTTTTCATCAATTCACTACTAAAACTAAGGATAAGTGACTATTGTTTTGCAAATACGGTGATGCTTGAATTTAAAGTTACTTACCAAAATCTAATTGGCTTAAGTCGCAGGCTTCATAACGCCTGAACAATGATCACTTTCCCTTAATACTACATGGGAGAACCATCTTGTCGATGTTGAAAGAATCATTTTACGCAGATACCACGAAAACTAATTGATTATATTAAAATGTTTGGTTAGGATGACTTCCTAATCCCTGCAAACCTCCTCATTTTCTTACGTAAAAGTAAAATAGACATAACATTTATGATACGGCTATCATTTATCATCACGAACCACATCATTGAATTGTCGGCCCCGTTGAACTGATGTTTGTTAATCGTTGTGGGTATATCGATATTAATATCGACAGTACGATCGATCATATTAAAATAATATTAGTAAAAACAATTTTCACATTAAATAATTATTGCTTTTGTACCTATAATCATACTTGTTTTAAAACATTCAAATTAACAACAATATCTATTTAATGGTGAAAAAGTTAAATCCGATATCTTCGATTTTCGTTCAAAGTTAGTATTGTATCGGTGTAGTGATAATCAACATGATGGATTGTGTGGTTACTAGTTTTAATTTAATAGTTACAGTACTATACTACTGTATTAAGATTATTAATAATTTATAATACTCTACTATTATGGTTTGGATAATTTATGCAAAACTAAAATAAGCAAAAACGTCTTTTAAATTAACCACCGTTTTCGAATTGCATTAAAATTTTTACGTTTACTTTTCCTGTATAGTGTCGTAAAAACTTTAAATAGAAAAACGATCGCCACACAAAATTTGGCACCATTCTCTCGTGTGTCAATTTATTTTTTCCACATCTTAAAATGGTAAAGCTAATGTTTAAAAAATTATGCAAGTTAATGAATGATGCAATTATTCACAAATGACACAAGAGTTATGATCATAACTGTCGATACTTTAAATAGAAGTTGTGATTTGATCAGTTTAATAAACGTAAGGTTTGATGATTTTGGCAGTACTGTTTATAAATATTACATTCACTTTAGTTATGCGTTTGATGTTACCTTACGTTTAGTGCCATTAAGTATAAGTTACAAAAACAAATATTATTTTAAGTTTGGCTAATTACACCTCTTAGATTAACAAGTTTACAGCGAGCTATACAACATTAGAAAACTAAAGCGAAGCCTTCAGTTCTAATTAAAATGCATTGAAATTAATAAAATTTAACATCTTGATGTTGTACTGTAGAATTCGCGTTTAAAAACTCAAAATTAATCATCAGGATGATTAACTTTATTGGAAAAATTTGAAAATAATGGTTAAAGATGTAATTATTTAAATATTGAATTTGTAAATAATATTAATTTATTATGTGTAGTCCCCTTCATCGTTTTCATTATTGTCATGCGTACTGTCGGTTGTGTTGGTAATTGGTAGACCTTGTTGCTGCATTTGAGAAGTTAATAACGCTGCTTGATGCAAACGTAACAACTCTTGTTGTTCTGCTTCTGCTTGTTGTTGGCGAGCCTTTTATTAAAAATTTTTTTTAAATCAATACTTCGAAACAACAGTAAAATCATTTTACTCTAGCAAATAACTCCTGTTGTTGGCGAAGAAGTTCTTCTTCAGGAATTCCCAAATTCTCAAGTCGAGTGCTTTGACGTCGTTTCTTTGCTGCGACTGCTTTACAATCCTTTACAACAGCTTCTGCTTCAGTTTTATATGCTCCAAAACCTAAACTTTCTAAAGCTATAAAAAATAAAAATTAATCATGTTGTCAATGAAAAACTACTTAATAGTTTTAATATGTCGTTTAAACGCCTTGTTATTTTAAATAAAGTACAGTTTGCATCATGCCATTTATAATAATAAATTAATAATACCAAAATTATTACAACTATATTTTCTTCATTTAAAGGTTAATACTAAGATACAATTACAATATTTTAATATTTTATGCTTCAGTAAAATAGCATTCTGCTTGTATCGTACTTTATAGTTCATACCTAACAAAACATGGTCTGCATTAATAGTTTTTTTTTGCTGCTTATTGCAAATCTCATTAGCTTCTGAAGCTATCAGATGAATGAATTCCGTACAGCAAGTCAAGATAAGCTCTCTAGTTTCGTTCGCCACTCGAATATGAGGCACCAGTTCTTTAATCATCTTGTTCATTGCTGCTCTAGGTACAGTCAATTCTTCGTCGCTATCAGCCATCGCTAATACAGTACACTGTAGGATACAATAACATGAAATAGCATATAATTATTAACTTAAAATGAGCCTTATACTTACATAAAGTCGATTTGAATTGGTTGAATCTATATAAAAACCCAATTACTGTTAATGCTGTAGGTTTAATAGAAGTAATTTTTTATTACCGGAGAGAGTAAGGTAATTCAACTCCTAATGCAAGGTACTTATAAAGGGAAATGAATATGCAATCTGATACCGGTATTCAAAAGTTTTAAAACTATTTGACATTCGAAATCAACCAAATTCATCAGAGATAATTCCGATAGTAAACCCTGCAGCCACGAGTGAAAATAACACGCCGATTAGTGTTCTAAATGAAAACATCGATTAGTGCTCCAGCGATTAGTACAGTATCTTGTGCACTTCCAGCGCACTTGCGATATTTAATCGCATCGCAGAGAAAGTGTTTAAATATCGCAAATGGGCTGGAGTAACTACGCGATGTTTTCATGTAGATTTAGATTTTACAAAGAGTTAAATGGAAATCATTGAAGCAGTTTCGTTTGGATTTATAATTGGTTCACGTGATTTCGATTTAATGATTCTATGGATCGATAAATTCACATAAACTATCACAGATCAAGCGATTGTAAGTGAACTAGAGTCCTTGACTAAATCAAATACTGTACAGTACTAAGAAATATACCGGGTGATCAGAAACTTTTGGTACCCCATAGTGGCGCCTCTAGTGGCAAATTAAAAAAGTTCGATTTTTGCTGCTGAGTAAAACAGCATTGAATGGCCTTCAAACCCATTAAATAAAAATGACCAATATTCAAATTTAAACGACGTAGTTTGATCCACATTAATTTATTTTATATACGGCACTGGTACTGAAAAATCGCCCGAGGAAAAATGTTGTTTATAAATAAACCATTTGAAATTTAAAAATAATGTTTACAATTGAATGATAAATAAATTTTTTTTGTTAAAAATAATAATCTGTGTTTACAATTACTTTTATAATTATTTAATCGATATTTTTGCAGATTTATGTTGATTTATTGTTTTTTGACAAAAGTTTTTTTTAACTATGCCGTGTATAAAAATAAAAATCATAAAATGAAAACAAATAAAAAGTGAATTTAAAACTAAAATTGTCCTGTATATGAATTACAGCACATCATATACAGCACAATTAAAAAAAATAAAAACATTAACTTTTGTCAAATAAAAACAATAAAATCAAGATAAAATTGTCAAAAATATCAATTAAATAATTGTAAACACAGTTCAGTTTTTTTTTAAAAAAAAAAATTAGTTGTTTATTTAATTGTAAGCATTACTTTTAGATTTCAAATTGTTTAATAAATAAAATTTTTCCTATGGCGATTTTCCAATATGTAAAATTAATGTGGATCGAACTGCATCGTTTAAATTTGAATATTTGAGTCGTTGAGCAAACTGAATTAAGTTACATTTGCACTTGGACCACTTTGGAATTGTAAATATCTTTGAAATTTCATATAGCGCCCTCTATGAGCTAATGATAAAAAAATTGTAAATGCAAATTTACTCAATTACTCTTAGAGGGCGCTATATGACCTGCCAAAGCTATCGACAATTCTGTAGTGGTCTAAGTGCAAAATGTTGCTTCTGAACGACTCATATGTCATTTTTTGGAGGTCATTCAAGACTGTTTTACACAACAGTCAAACTGGTACTTTTTAATTTGCCACTAGAGGCGTCACGTATGGGGTACCTAAATTATTTGATCACCCGGTACTATGCATCATGCACTTCTGTATTGCGTCATACGAAAGAGTCGCCGCCTACACAAGACACTAGTTCTGACATGTTCCACTTAAAGTTTACGCAGTTTGGCGATGGTGATCGGTGTTACATATTGACTTCGCGTATATTCCGTGTAAAACATTACGTTTAGAAAATAAATAAAATGGATGAAATAAACTGGGAAACATTATTCAATAAAAACTCTGAGAGAAAGATCGAGGTACATACGGGAAATGTGATTGATGAACTGAAAAGGAAAACAGCGCTAAATTCGACTGAACAGGTGACTGTTAAATTTTGCTAAATGCGTCAGTTTTAATTACTTGTTGCAGTAATCTTTAATTAGGTCGACTAAACTTAAATAAGTGTTGAAAATTCATGGCATTGTAGTTTCGATCTCTCGCTTTAAATAACTATGGGGTTTGCTTTAGTTACTGGAATGCGTCGGGTTATCTCTGGCGTCCTTGGTTCCAGAAGTAGTTGAAGCCACCGACCAAACCATTACTTGTATCAATGACAAACACCCTGTCAAAATCGATAAAGAAGAGAGAAAGGATCTTAAAGTTACAGGTTTTAAACTGTATATTTAAAATGTTTTAGCAGTACTGTACTTCAATTAATTAATTTTTGCAGTAAAGATATTTCTCAGTACTTTTGACACCACTTTGCTCAGAAATGCAGTGGATAAAGGTAGTTTTAGTGTAAATTAAATTTTAAATGCTTTTATTGTTTTAAGTAATACTAAAACTGCATTTAAGCTTTGGAAGAATTGGATGTTACGTATATAGAGTCAGTCATAGTAGCATTTCCACCTACTGAACACCGATTAACTTTGGATGAGATTAAACCTATATGGAAGGCATTGGAATTGCTAGTTGATGAAAAGAAAAATCTTGCTATTGGTATAAGCGATTTGGACACAGAACAACTAGTAGAATTGCATCAATGGGCAAGAGTGAGATCCTTCTTCTTTCTTCAAATATACTGTAGTTATTATAATAATTATACGTGGTTTTCTTAGGTGAAACCTATGATTAATCAAATTAATTTGGCATCTTGCTGCGTTATTCCACAAGACATGCAACAGTTTGCAAAAGATAACGACATTCAATTGCTTACACACAATGATACTAGAGGTAACCGGACGATCCAATTTCACTAATTCAAAATTTAATATTAACATTATTTTAAGAACTGCTGTCTGAAAAACAGCTGACAAAATGGATGAAAGCAAAATTTGCAAACATGCCAGCTGAAGTCTCGTGGAAATCCATATGGATTGTTCGATTCTTAGCTTTGGTCAAATGTAGAGGTGTCATTCAAAATAAAGGATATATAGCACTACTTGAAGGCAGAAAATAAACATGAAATAATAATATTGCAAGACAAAGTTCTCTTCTGGCTACATAAAATTAGTACACAAAAAAAATTGCTAACTGCAGTTAACTCGCATATTTATACAAATTTATAATGTATTAATGTAGATATAGACGATAATATAATGAATATAATTTCATTTGACGGTTTTATGACTTATGATTGTTTTATATATTCAGTAGTAAGTTTGTATCGAAACTTAATTGCCCTTAATTAAACTTAATTGCCCTTGCATAAATTGATTCTTATTAAATTATTTCGATAAATAATTTCCCTGGCAACATAAACGTGATTAAGATAACTTAAATTGTTCTTTTGATTTTACATTATGATTTACAAGTTTACATTACTGTTGTTTATATTTCGATATTCAAATATGTCTAATAAGACTTAGTATAAGAAAAAGTTTGTATTTATTATTTTAACCATTAACATTATTTTTGTTGTGGATATGACAAATCTATATGAAGAATAATACGGAGTTACGGACTGTACAAGTACTATATATAAAGATTCATGACAAGTTCAGAAATATTGACTTTAAAATTAATATGGAAAATTTAAATCGTGTTCTCTTCTATAACATTTATTTTTTATTTTAGAAAAGAATGGTTTTGATTTTAAATATTATTTAGCTACAATTAAAGTTGTAATTATACTAATAAAATGTATTAAAATCAACTAGATGTTCCGTTGTCAGAAAACCCATTATTGGTAGCAACAATCATAACTTCATATAATTATTTATCAATTATCACAAATACTTATACAATACAGTACTATAAAAACTTGTTTAAACTTACAGCTATTGAGATTTATGACCGCAGACATTTTATAACGTTTCATAGGTATCCTGACTTCCAACGACAGCTTGCAAGTCTCCAGTTCCTCCACTTAGAAATTCTTCTAATTCATTATTCCAATCATCGGACTTGTCAGACTGCTTCTTTTTGCTTCTGCTTTTCTTTTCATTTGTATCCATTTCCGATTTTTCTTGATCTCGATTCTTGTTCTTGTGTTTCTTATGTTTTTTTCGATGACTTTTGTCTTCATCCTTTATATTTAAATGATGCATAATATTAGTACGGTATAAATCATTGAAACATTTTCAGGCAATTTAAACATCGTAAATTAAAATTCACATATTTTAATTAATATTGGATCAATGCAGGATGTTAATACACGTGCTCTTGTATGTTAAAAACGCCAACCTTATTTTTATCCTTGCTTTTTTCTTTGGATTTAGTCTTTTTAGTAACCGCTGTTGGAATATTATCTTCACTGCTTGCCGATTGTCGTTCAGTACCTAAAACTAAATTTTTACATAATTGCATTAACCATACGATCCGCTGTTTACCTTGAGAAGATTTGATTCCACTACTACTCAATCGTTCTTCAAAATAACTCAAGTCTTCATTATCAAGTGTATATAAATGAAGTTCATTAGTTGGTTCTTCAAATTTAGTTATGACCTCGATCGGCTCATTGTCACTAGCATCCCCGTCAGCAAATTCATTTGGAATTGCTCCCTTTTATAATTATGAAAACACTGCTTTTTAATATATTACCGAATTTTAAAATAACAAATGTAATTTTGTAACTAACGAAATATAACTTGTCTGAAGAATCTTTCCAACTAGTCTCGGCATCACTGCTAGCTTTAGCCTGTAAAGAACTAGATGTCAACGACGAATTCTTGAAATTATTATCCATTAACGAAGTTTCGTTATAAGATGAACTTGTATCATTTCTAAAAGATAGGGTTGAGATATTTGGCACACTATCTTCTGGATCGACATCATCCTGGTAATCTGCCACCATTGGATTTCTCAATTCCTCGTCATCACTAAACCGAGATCGTATTTAAATAAACAGTAAAACTCTTCATATTATTAGTGTACGGTAATACCTATCGCTGATGACATCCGCAACACCATCTGAGAAAGTCTTTTCTGGTTTATCATCATCTAGAAATGATTTATCTAAACCTTCGTCTGGAACAAAATCATCTACACTTTTGACAGATTTATCTTGAACTGCTAATGCCACATTTACAACGACAGCTACACGAAACAATTTAAAGTAGTGATCAATATACGTAAAAACAAATTTAGTTAAATATGCAAACCATCGCTAGTTCCGTCATTAGCAGTAACCGAGTCTTTCGTTTGTTTTCCAAATAGTCTTGACATAAAATTTCCTTGCTTCGGTTCTGCCGTTGTATTTGATGGTATATTTGTTTGATGAGCGGCGGCTGGCGTAGTTCCGGCTGTAGGAATTCCTACACTTGTCACGTAATTTACAGTTGACGATACTGGTGTTGATGGTATAGATTTACTTTTATGAGGAGATTCTGCTTTCACTGGTACACTTGTACCAGATAAATCTTAAGTTAATGATAAATGCTACTTTAAAAACTTTTTTTTATAGGAATTTTAGATAAAAAAAACTACTTTCTCCAAGGTGCATGCTTCTACTTTGAGGAATCTTCGGGCGATCAACCTGACCAACAGGGGACGTCTGTTCAGCTACTTGACGCCTTTTATCGGATAAATACTCCAAAAACCTAAACCACTAATTAAATTCGGGTATATTTGTATTATAAGAAACATTTACAAGTCATAATTTTGTTCTTCTGACTCTTCCAGCACATCGAGTTCGTCCGATGTTGATTTTATTTCACTTTCATTAGTTTCCAACTGTTTTAATAATGTTTCTCTCTACATTGAAAATTTCGTTTAAATTAGTATCAAAGTATAGTATTATTTAAATAATATTTTTACCTGTAGCTGTAAGAAAGGTAAATTAAAAAACTTGTGCAAATATTTCAGACCAAACCCATTGCGCATAGACCCTTCTGCATACCGAACTTGTGCAGAGTTTGATTCTCTATTAAAAAAGTAAAGATATGTAAACGGTTACACTGTCATAACATTCCCCACCATTCGTTTTCAGTGATTCATAATATGGTAGCAACTAAAACCGCAAATGAACAAACACTAACCGATCAAGACTTTCAATAAAATATTTGACATCATCTTCTGCAACGCATCTGTGATGTCCCATATCTCGATGGTTGGCGAAAATAAGAACTGGTATATTACTTGGAATTTTTGGCAATTCTCTTTTTACATAATCATATGTCCTATACGACGCAAAATAATCATTAGAACTGAAAAATACCTGGTAATGAATATAAATACCATTGCTTCGTTATATCCATCATTAATATTACACCGTTTGCGCTTTTGTAAACATCCACAAATTCTGCATCCAAAGCTGCTTCTTCAATCACCTAAGGCATGTGTATACGATAAAAACAAATACAATAGTAAATTTTATATTATTTTGCTTACATCTGGAACATTATTATCTAGTTTTAACCCTTCGATTGGTTTTTTTTTCTTTCCTTTATCAACGACATCCCAGACTTCTACTTTAACAATGTCATCAGTTGCTTTGTAATTCCAATGAATAGAAGCCACCTAAATAAATTAAATAGTTTTTAATCCGTTCCCAAATAAATGATAAGTAAGTAACCCATATTACTTGTTAATATGTAATATGTTAATATTATAATACTTGTATTTCCTGCGTAGGAAGATATTCCTCTTTAAATTTCTGACCCTGAAGACGATAGAATAAGCACGTTTTCCCAACATTTCGATCTCCTTTAATCAGTATTTTCACTAAATAACATGATTTAATGTAACAGGTTTTTTTTGGCAGTAGATGAAGATCAAAATATAAATATACTGTTGTAATGAACGCCTTTAGCAAATTTTTTCTGGAGACTTTGAGCCATCGTTTGCATTCCAGGCGGAGTGAGGCATATTCCCTGAACTTCATTGTGACTGACTAATTTCTTCAAAGCAGTAAACATTTTTAACAAAAACCGAAATATACGTAGACAGTTATTGTATGAGCTCTAGTTCCCGATGAACAGTATCTATAATCAAAAAAATACAGTATTCGAATAAATCCTAAAAAATTAGATGTGTCATCGATTTCTTATAAAAAAAACTAATGGCTATCATTGCTTAATAATAATGTTATTGTATAGTTTAAATTTCAGAATATGTCCTTTAATAATTGGAATCGAGAAAACTTTAAATCTCCATACGCACAAACCTTTCTGTAGCAAAGTACGAGGTCCAAGACTCAGCTGTTCGTGATCAAGATCATAGTGATTGACAACAACATTAACATAGATTACACACAAAAAAGACTTAATTTTACTTTATCTTTAAAATTAAATATGATAGTAACAAATTAGCTATACCATAAACACGTCAATTTCATTCAGCCAAGCTTTGACACTTTCCCAAAAGATAAACCATCGACTTCTGTGCCCTGTCAAGTCCCGTGGGCGGTGAACCGATTCCCATGTTCATTCGATAGTATACAGAGAACCATTGACTGGGATATCGTTTAAGTACAGTATCGGTAATTTTTTAAAGATGAAAATAAAACTTACTACTCAATTTATTTACATTTATTAATTTAATATAAAGTTTAATATGTTAAATATAATTTTACTCAATTGACCCGGTGACCATTTCTAGTAAAACTTTCAAATATACAAATTAAACTTATTTTTGTATTTATTTCGAAGTACACAAATAGATAAATAATCAACATTTGATAACATCAATATTATCAAATGACAGATAACCCAAACGAAACGTCTTTCTCACTTACAAATTGAACAACAATATATTAAAGTTAATCCATAAAAAATCCTGTGTGTATCAATTCTAATACACTATAATGGTTAAAAACCACGCGATTTGAACGTTATTAAAGTAATAATAAAAATTATATGTAAGCAAACATATTTACTTGAAATAATTCATTTATTTTTTTAAAAATATATTAAGATCACTAAAATAATTAAGTAGTATACTAATGATAAAGAAAATAATGCCATTTATAATTTAAAAGTACAACATATTATGTCGGTATAGTGTACTTAAATACTTCATGTGAAAGTGATAACGCATTTATACATTTTACTCCGATTTTGCTTTGTTATGCTTTCCCAATATTTTCATTAAGTTTTTAGACATAAAATACGGCGTGTTCACGCCATCATGACGTTCACAATCCTCCACTATAAATAAAATACAATGATTAACATAATATTTATCAATTCTAATAAGCAATCAAATAAGTATACGCACAAAAGCACAGAAACACAGTATCAACTGCCATTTCATAAACGCCAAAAAAGGCTGAAGCTACCATGTACGAGCCAATTGTAATCACCTAGTAATTTAATATAAATTTTCAAGTAGCAAACTTAATAATAGTCAAATATAATCTTACAATAACAGGAACATAATAGTAATTCAATGGAGGTACATATTTTTCACTCCCAGGAATCTGTTGACTAAAAAAGAAAAACGACAGCACGCCTAAAATAAAAAAAAATTAGAGTTTTCACACTCAAAACATAAAATAACAACAAACGTTATTTAACCTAAACCGCCGGCAATGACGATTTTCCCTATAAATAATAAAAAGTCGGTGACTTTATCCAAAACGACGGCTCTACAAAAACATTAAATTGACTTTGTGATAAATGCATTTTGCAATACAGTATGTGAATTTGTGAAAGTTACCTCAATACGTTTCGAAGAAGCAGAGAAAACGCATCTCTGGCTGACGTGCAAAAACTTTTACCGTATATGGCCACCTACATTCAAATCATTATTTACAAAAAACTCAATAACTATTGTCTTAAAATAATAATAATATTTTACCATTATATATGCGTTTTTATTTATATATTTTAAAAAGTTTTCCAAGCACCAAAAAAAGCATTTGCAGCAACTAAAAATTTAAAAAAATAATAGTAAATAAATGTGTTGAAATCTAGCTACAAGTTAGTGTACTAACCACATTATGCATTTAACTAATGCGTTATCTGCATACTGCTTCATCTTCCGATCTAAAAATTCTAAAAAGATACGTATAAGCCGAACAATGGCAATTATTAAAGATCCAAAAGCAATTGTTCCCAAATGATATCTGAAATCCCAAAAAAATGATAATCTATAATGTTTAAGCAAAAATAGCTTAAATTTATAATTTACCGAAATGTGCGACATATTGATGCTCCAATTGGACAAGCTGGAATGTCTTTAGGTTTGTGAAAAGCCCAATACCATGATGAAAAAGCACCGGCTAAAATCATCTGAGATAAACCGTCCACAAAAAATAAAACCCAGAGCAGTCCAAATAAATTATAAACTTGAATTCCAATTATTCCTCCACTGCTTATATAATCATAAAATACACACTGTCCACATTCAGGGTCAAAGTTCTATAAAGATGTCAATTATACAAACATATCAACAACTATTTAAAAAAATAAATACTAACCGATATGTTGCATGACAAATCGCTATGTGAATACATGGCTTTGCACTTTTCTGGAATACTGTCTTTCAACACAGCTCTGTAAGTAGCCGTGCCCATTGATGCTAAATAACTAATTTCCGAACAAAACTCGCCATTAATATTAACAATTCGTCTTACTGACTACACTAGATACATACAATGCGATTATAATCCAAAAACAAATGACCGATAACTGTAGAATGAACGGGAAAATTGGAAAAAATAAACTGAGCGAAATTTGAGCTACAGCTCTAAAAAATATAATTAGCACATACAACTAAATCCAGTTAATAATCTTATTATACTGTATACTTACTTGCTGCTTTCATTTATCAATTGAATAGCAATAGCAATACGTTTTCTCAAAAAGATCACAATTAGAAGTACAATAACTAAGAAAACGGCCGCAATAATACCTATCAAAGTAAGCAAGCCAATTAAATTATTCTATGCTTTAAATTAATATCATAAACAAAGATTTACCGAATGCAAGCCAAGTATCTCGTAGTTGTAAATAGTAATTGAAGTTTGCCGTCAAAATAAATTTAGATTCAGAACCAGGAACATTCGCCAGTTCTTTATATTTATAGAAACTGAACCCACATCCTATAACAAATCAAACAAAAAAAAATGTTGGTAATACAGGATGTAAACCAAAAAAGCAAACTTTATACAACATACCAGCGCTAAACAAGATAAGCATTGCAATAAGAGTAAACCACACCATAAGTCCTCCCAGTAGCCTGATCAACATTATCCATAGAAAAGATAGCACCATGGCAGAAACAATGCCACTATACCAATTAAGTTCAATACAAATTCGTAAACAATGCTTGTAAATAACAAAATAGCAATTAATACTTACATAACAATTAACCACCAACTAACTTTGAAATCTGAAAACACCATATCGCCAACATTTTGCACTTTAGTAAGACCATATAAAATCCTGGACAAAATTAATAATGTTATTCGTATTATGATTATTCAATTGTATTTCTTACTTTTCTGCTTCTTTTAGCATTGGAGTAGTAATAATATCTCCAGTTAGCGTAGAAACAGCAATATTTGCCACATCCATAAAATCTGATGTTATATTTGGCAAGCATCTTCTAACCACTGTAAGCATACCGAAATATGTTAATGGAAATATTGCAGTAGATTTACAAAAAACCAAATCGACTTAATTAAAATTAAGCATAACGTGAAAGTTATTAGTAAATATGAAACCACAGTCATTTAAATAAGGGGCATTGTATAAACTGATGATAGGAAGATAAACATCTCCTTGAAATGTTAATTTTCAGGAAAATATTTAACAAAATTCTGTACTCAATAATGTAATGTGAACAACAAACATGATTGTTTATTAACTTGCTTCCTATCTACACCCCAAATTTATAAGTTTGTGTTTATAATGTAAGATAAAGTTAGTAACCAAACACTTTTCTTAGTATTTATTTAATAAAACATTTATGCGAATGCCTCTTCAATACAAGTTCATTCCATTAAAACGACGCACAAAAACCTTATTTTTTCTATCATGCTATGCAAATTCATGCGATTTAATAGCAAAATAACATGAATTATTATAAATGTAAACCATTAGCAAACATAAAAATAAAATCGTGAACCAAGGTGGACAAACCAAATAATCACTTCAATAATCAACAAAATTATTACTTACAAGGATTTTTGAGCTTAGGAATTGATTCGCCACCAAATAAACTAATATTTACGTCTAAATGATCTGTACCTAAAACGAACCCATGTGCATCAACACGTAACTTAATACTCTCACAATATTATTACTCTTAGCATACAAGCATTGTTACGATATAATGACAACAAAATTATACATTAATAATAAAGATTATTTTTACCAGCTAAATTATCACGTTAAGACAGTTAGTAAAAATATTTATTGATGAATTGTTTACTTAAAGCTTCAAATAGCGGATATTTCATTTCTGTATAATTCTTATGCAGCTTAAACTGTACATAAATTACTGAATTTATTTGATATTTTTTATACTTTTAATTTATCACAAATTTTGACCTCAATATATCAATAAGCTTCAATACCCTACTAAATTTCCACATTTTATCTGTCAAATAAAGCAATGATACAAAACGTTTAATTGTTAATATAATATTTATAAAAAAAAAAATTTTCATGTAATATCTGACGGAAGGTTTTACAGTAATGTATCTACACACTAAACTCTATATGTTAAGTTTTGATTAATTTCAATAAAAACTAAAAAAAAAATAAATAATGATCATATAAGATAAATTCAGAAAATGTATTATAACTATTATACTTGTTATGATTTTTTGTAAAGCTAAACAAGTCAAATAAATACCGTAACTATAAAAATAAACTACAATAAAAAAATCATTTTTAACAGTATTCTTAATCTAAAGACATTTTAAACTTACCACTTTGTGATGAGAGATAATATGGAGCACAATCACCGTCATCAATTAGCTTTCGTAGAGCAACCTTAGTGGTATACTAAATAAAAAGAGTTGTATTACGTTAATCTTAATAACAGTCTGTCCTATTTATAAACTTAAGTTACAAACCTGCTTTAAATCTATGTTGTATTTACAAATTAAAAGGTCTCTGTATTTCACTAGATCAGCATCAGGATACGCAGCCGCGAAATTGTATTGTGGACATTGAGAAACGCAAACCTAATCATGATTATAAAGAAAGTTCTAATCGATAATACCGTATTGACTCAGTATTATGCGACTAATTAATTGCAATGACAATAAGCTAATCATCAATTTAAAATTACACTGTACTAATAATAAATTTTAAAAAAAAATCATAATCTAAAAGCCTACTTGCCTGTGTGGTATTGCAAATGAGCAGAGCTGTTGGGCTTGCACATGCTGTCATATCAAAATAAAACAAATATTTCTGTTGCCTGTAAAGACGCACATAAAAATAAAGCACAACTAATTTAATCGAAAGTCTATAAATAATTGAGTATAAACTATAATTAACTCACGCGAACTTTCCTGCGCCACATATATTCCCGTAACTATCGGTTGGGTTGAATAACTGCTCGGGGTCGCCATGTATTATTGCTGGACATCAAAAAAATCGAATTATTATTTGTCATCTTAATTTCAACTATTAAGGTACAACCAATAGCAGCAATAACACCCCATCCTACTAGAAAAGCCAAAAACAGCAACAAACAGAAACAATCTGTACATCCCCTGAAATGATTAAAGTTATTAAATTAATTATTAGTCAAAGCAATGTTATTAAATGTGTTTTGTTTAATAGCAAACTTAGTTTTCAAAAATGATGACTAAAACCAACACCAATTATAATATCATATTATTATAATTATTCGACTAACTCAGACATAAGGTAGTGTTAATAATTTCAAATTTATTAAAACGATCGATGTTTAGAAAATTATTTTTTGGTAATCGTACATTATACGGTATAACACCATACAATTTCTTATAAATGATGACTAATATTTATTTGTAGTAACAAGTTAAATCGATAATGTTTTTTTCTGTTTACCATTTGCAATGTAAGTTAATCGATTCGAGTTTCATATTTGAAATAAGTTCCCGTCGATAGGGTACTGTAAAAGGTTTCATTAGTTACACTTCAATACCACAATAAATATAATTAGCTTATAAACGATTGCAAGATTTTAATCATAATGCATTACGTTTATGTATGATATATTAATAATTATGTGTGGCATTCCCGCCGCAACCATTAGCGTTTTATTTATCTTAAGTTTACAATTTTCTATCATCTTCAGTGAAACCCCATTCCGTAATGGTGTAAATCGATTTTTATACCCAACGCAATAATATGTTTATGTTATACTGTACATGAAGACTTTTCATGCAAGTGGTCATCGTCAATCAATTTAACAAGGGTGTTTTATTGATAGATGAGTATCGAACAAACGAGCTGTTAAACCATAATTAATGTTTCGCTATTACTTCAGTGTACATCAATAAATCACTTGTACTCTATGGGCTTTAATTTTTATGCGTTTATGATTTAATTTTAATACAGTATAACAAGTGGAATTAGGGTAACTGAAACATAGCGAATCTTTTTTTTAATACGTTGTTGAAGATTAGTTACCACACTATTTTTATGGTGCGTTTTATACAGTAAAAAGAGTTTGGTTCTAAGAATTTATGTTTACTTATGAACCTTGAATTCAATGTAATGTAACTGCTGCGTAATACATAAGTATGTGTAGAACAGTATACTGTACAACATCTCTAAGTTACATGAAATCTTTAATTCACTTAAACATTAATAATCTTTTTTTAATGAATTTCATACCTGTTTTTGACGGGACCTTTAAATTCGTCATAGTTTCGAGATTCTTCTGCAAATAAAAGAATCATAAAATAATGAAAAAACAAATATAATTTAACAAATTTATTTTATGGTAAGTTTAACACTTTAAAAATAGCAAAGCATATTTTTCAATTAAAGTTTAAAATAACAATAAGTGCTGTAAATTAGAATAAAAATGACAACACCCAAAATTGTTCTCAAAACGAAATAAAACGAGTATAATTATAAACTATAGTTGTATAAACATATGAATATAATCCACAATAAGTTAATCTGCTAAATGATCGTTAAGCGCCATTCAACACCACTTGAGTTAATAACATCATTTATTAAATTCAACATTTTATGCAAAAAAATGTCAAAAATGCATTAAGCCTTTCCCATTCCACTGAAAGTATCCATTAGTACTCTAGTCCACGTTATCAATGACCACTGGCCAATGAGACTATGACGGCGTAATGCAATTCAAATGTCATCTGAAATACAACGCCCACCATTGAGTTCTTGTTCACTGATAACGTGGACCAAATGGCAACTTTCGGTACAATGCAAATGGCCTAATTGATGCAGTATTTGATGATATTTTATTTGAGCATAAAATGTCGTTGAATTGCATTGCGCGCTATCAAAATACGTCAAGTACACAGTACTGTAAAATGTGATTTTTATATTGTAACACCTTTGTTTACTTTAAATTTTTATCAGTTTTACCATAGTAACCGAAATTTTCTTGAAAAATGAAATCGAAAGAACAATTGAGTGTCTATACTAAGTCTAATATATAGTTTACAGAAGAATTAAAATACTGCATGTCTACACAAGTTGAAATAAATATACTAGTTCAAAATTAGTTAAATTAAAGAAAAAAATGAAATGAATCTCAAATTCCAATATCAAATTGCTCAAAGGATTAAATTACTACAGTGCTATCATAACAATTAATTTGACACATGTACTGTAGATCATATAACACTAATACTCGTAAAGTTTTCTTTACGGCCTAGCAAAGTTAATCAGGTTTAATCAATTACTTCAATAATTTAATTCATGTACCATAATACAGTACAAAACAAGAAAACACTGTACCGGTACTATTTAAGTATTTTATGCACAGAAAAAAAAGTTTCAAAGTGTGGAACTTTCTAAATTCTAATAGAAGATTTAAATTTTAATATAAAGTATAATGAACATGAAAATAGACAAGTTTACAATACCAATTTATATGAAACATTATCTCAAATAATTAGATAGCGTAAGTTATCATTGTTATTAAGCTTTTATAATATGAATATCAAAGAAATATGATATTCTAGGAGCATAATGAACAAGACTAAGTATCTAGTATCATAATGACTAACTATCGGTTTCTGTTTTCAATGAAAACAAATTAAAATTTCATTAGCATTTATGAATTCATAGTAATAAAAAATACCGAAAACAAATATTGTACTGTACAGTTTCTTGAACGAAGCACGAATCTCCAATACAACCAAATGCTAATGAGTTTATAAATTTAAATTTACTGTACAACTTGTTGCCAAAACAAATAGTTAAAATTTATGTTGTACTTTCAATTTAAATTAATATTTATTTGTATGTTTACACTGATAACATCAGATAAAGCATGAGGGTGAATACTTAAAAGCACTTTTAAGTTTATATTTAATACAAGATGCACACTGCTGTATTTTCTACGCAATACGGTATATTTCTGAGTACCCAATCACGTACATTGTACATACATGTCTACTAAAAGAGGAATTTAAAATTCTAACAATATGCTTTACTAAAACGCATGTTAAAATGTAATTCAAATGATTGGTTAAACTCTAAAATAATTATTGTAAATTTATCATGTACGATATTAGCTTTTTATGACGCTTAAGTGAACAGCTATGTAAACAAAGTTATACGGATTATAAGTTAGTCTATACGATGTATATTTACACACAATATTTAACACTCGACAATCGAACACTGTTTAAATATTGTATAACGTAATAAATTAATTATCACAAATTATTATTTAATTCACAGCTGTATACTTTATCAAAACTAGCTAGACAATTTACCCTACAATTCTCAGTCGAAGTTTTATTAAAGCTTATTGAAATTACAAATAACCAACTTCATTATATCGTAACAAAATTAAATAGTTATTATTGTTTTTCACTACAGTCTTCAATGCATGACAATCAAGCACAACAAAATGACAACTTGCAGTATAGTTTATTTGGTTAATGTAATGAATGAGGTCACTCAATTTCGGCAAAGACATTAAAAATTATCCCAGCCGATAATTCAACCGGAAATGTTTACAAGTAAAACTTTCTTAATAATTGTCATACCATAAAAAGATTAAACCAAGCATACTAATATCTTGAATACACAAAAATAGTGTGGATGACTGAACATAACAATTAAAGAAGACAGAACCAAATGCATCAACGACGCATATTATTATTATGCAAGTTCACAATCACTATAATAAGCTGTGAACTAAAAATGTCATTATCGATGTGAATGAAAGTCTTTCTCATCCTGAATTTCAATTTGAAAATGTTTGATTGATTTTATTTAGCTCATTACCGACTGCCGATCATCAAGGACAAAAAATAGAGCAATTTGATGACGAACAACGTAACCAAAAGCAACCGAAAATGATAGGAATTAAATTAGTCTATAACTTGATCTTTTTTTTATTCTATTTACATCACCATGGCAAAATTATTAAACAAATGAAATGTCAAATAAGCACATTTAAGTTATATCTATACATATACGTAATCAACTATTGTTATAAGCTTACATTACCTATTTTATAACGATACTTATAGTCACGGTACTTGTATTAGACATCAATATATATTTTTTGTTTAATTGATTATTTGCCAAAGGAATACTGTACTGTAATAATTATTATTGTTTGAAATAAATACCGGTATATGCAACGTAATATTTATCATGGCAACCTTATAACTTTTAGTCATAAGACATGATCGACGTACAAGTGCAATAATTATGTCTAATCTGTTTATACCAGTTCTCACAATCGTGAATAGAAAATAAACAAGCTGTCAAAATTAGTCATTAAACAGGACAGAGAACGAAACACAATCATTTTGTTTGAATTTAGGCAATTTCCCAACTCTCTATCGCACAATGGCTAATCTACAAGTATAAATAACTCGATTTTATATACCGTACTTACAGTATTTACGCTATTATAATGATAAATTTTACTGATTGTAAAGATTTGTGTATGACATGTGTTAGAAATAACTAAGTAATTCAACATTTTAAAAATAATTAAATATTCGCAGGCTGTACATTTCCACAAGCTTACTAACTTATATTTCAACACACAAGTTATCGGGAATTCAACAGGTCTTTTAGATTAAGTAAAAAAGAAATGCTCCTGTCGTGATTGAACATTTTGTAAACCTTTTTTTTTCTATTATAATTCCAAGAAATCAATTATTTTAAAAAAATTAACTGTACATCAATCAAATCAAGCCATAAATTTATTAAACATTTTGACTACGATCGGTGCCTTTCTTTATTCGTTTTTACTTGTTTACGGTTGATAAAGTACAACACACCTTTGTAAAGTTTGTTGCAACCAAAACATTAAGCAACAACATATTACATTTAACATGAAATGACGTTTACTCACCCTCAACGCTTCCTCCACAGCATCCCATTAGAAATAAGTTTTGTTATTAATATCCAAAAAAAATTAAACAATTGTGACTTTTAAAACCATATTAAAATCAGAAAAAGACGTGTAGTAACACCCAACAACTTGTCGGCAATGCAGCTTTCAACACTAAAATACTGTAGCTGAAATAGAACCGAGGAAGGACGATACTAAACTGCCTCCCCTATGAATCAGGTGTTTCTGACAATGTTTTTACGCACGCAAACTAGAGCACAATAAGGAACTGTCAATGTGAGTACCGGTACTTTAATCCGCCATAATGTCTCCGCTTTAACAATAAATAAAAATACAATGTTCTCAAAACCGGTTATAAGAAATGTAAATGCAAATCTTTCAATTTTAATATAAAATATACTATGGTAAAAAATAATTTATTTTAAATTTTAACAAAGTTTTAATAAAATTAAAAAAAAAAACTTTTGTTTATAGGAAACCAGCCTTATAAAACGGAAATAAAATGGCGACTAATCAAAGCCAATACTTCTAGTTCTTAAGCGCTTGCAAACTGTAATGCCATCTGCAGGTGCATTTGTGACTTACGATGTATAATGACATTCAATCTACTGTATAATTATCTTGGAGTTCAAGCTTTTTTTTCATCGTTAATATATTATAATTATTTTATTATCATTATTATTGTCGTATTACCACCAAATTAAGTCCTACCATTTAATTACTCTGAAAATGGTACGTAAGAAACAACTTAAGAGATTTTTTTGTATAAATTTAGTATTAGTTAAATAATTAAGGCTATATGAAATCATAATACAGTACGTCAAGTTATAAAATACAGTACTGTATAACGTTATAAATCAAGCGTGTTGCTAAACTTCAGTGAACTTTTCGAAATTAAAACCATTGCTTGTATCAGTGAAATATCGACGTGTCATAATGTAATGATAATTTCTTAAAATTTTTAAGGCATTGGTCTCATGCACCAAATATATGGTTGGACGATATAACGCATCCAATATCAAAAACTTTAGAAATTTATTTCTGTCTTCAGTTGTTAGAAGTGAATTTTCTTTAGGTAAACATTTATTAAAATATGTACTACAAATCTTTTAACGACTACATTTAAGTAATCATATGTTTTAGAATTAAGTGAAGAACAAAAGCAATTAAAAGCAGTCGCAGAAAAGTTTGTTAAAGAAGAAATAATTCCAAAGGCAGCTTATCATGATAGAACAGGAGAAGTACATTATGATAAATAATAATACTTTAATACTGATTATAATTCTTCAATCCTTGAAATGATATCATTTACAGTTTCCCTGGGACATTATAAAAAAAGCCTGGAGTTTAGGATTCGTCAATAAAGTTTCTCCAGTCAGCCTTGGTAAATAAACTGACCGAAAATGAAATCTGGATTCTTTAATAGTAATATTTATAATATAACACAATATTATTTAACAGGAGGTTCTGGGTTAACATTGTTTGATGGTTGTATGATATCGGAAGAATGTGGATATGGATGCACTGGGATAGCCACAATTTTAGACGCTAACTCATTAGCTGTTAAATTCTCCCTTATTTTTACTGATTTTTAGTTTTATTAATATCACTTCAATTTTAGTCTGCACCGGTCCTTTTATTTGGTAATGAGGAACAAAAAAAGAAATATATAGGCCGTCTAGCTGAAGAGTGTCTTTTAACTGTAAGTTGGAATGCAATATTTTTAGGTAGTGTTTTAATATTTAAAATTTTTTTTTATTATTTTAAAGGCATACTGCGTGACTGAGCCAGGCGCTGGATCAGATGTGGCAGGAATTAAAACTAAGGCTGTAAAGAAAGGAGATGACTATGTGATCAATGGCCAAAAAATGTGGATCACTAACGGTGGAGTTGCAAATTGGTATTTTGTTTTAGCACGTACCAATCCAGACCCAAATGCGCCGGCAAACAAGTCTTTTACCGGATTTATTGTTGAGAGAAACACTCCAGGTATAACACTTGGACGTAAAGAAATGAACATGGGGCAACGAGCATCTGACACTAGAGGAATTACATTTGAAGATGTTGTTGTGCCTAAAGAGGTTCGATAAATAATTCAAGTTAATTAAGATTTACTTATAACCTCTGTATTATTATTTTGTTAGAATGTATTAATTGGCGAAGGGGCTGGATTCAAAATAGCCATGGGTGCCTTCGATTTAACCAGACCTCCTGCAAGTTTAATTCATGCAATAATTCGAATTTAGTATAATTAAGTTCATTGTTATCATTGACAATAGGTTGCTGCAGGAGGACTTGGCCTTGCTAGACGAGCTTTAGATGAAGCCACCAAATATGCTCTACAACGTAAAACGTTTGGAAAGCTCTTAATTGAAGTAACTTGTTAGAATAACTTCGTACTTGTATAAGATCTTCCATACGTCATTAGTTCATTTTAATTAAATGTTAAACTTCTAATGATAAGAAATATGAAGTTTTAAGTATCGATTATGAGGCGGTTGTTTTAGTACCAAACTAAACTTGATGACCTACATTATGCAAGATCTTTTAGAAGTTAATAATATATTAATAATTTTTACAAATACGATAAATTTTTTTTTAGCATCAAACAATTGCTACACTATTAGCTGAAATGGCAGCTGGCGTTGAACTAGGTCGAATGGCTGTTCAAAAAGCGAGTTATGAATTTGATCAAGGCAGAAGAAATACTTATTATGCCTCTATTGCTAAATGGTATATTGGAGACTTGGCAAACAAAAACGCCGCCGATGCAGTTCAGATATTTGGAGGAAACGGTTATAGCACGGAATATCCGGTTGAAAAACTAATGAGGGATGCCAAAATCTTTCAGGTAATTTAACTTGTCTGACTTATTAACGAATGGAAATGATATCGTTTTCTATTTTAGATTTATGAAGGTACATCTCAAATTCAAAAGGTTATTATATCTCGAGAACTTGCTTCGAAAATGAAAGCTCGTAGTGATTAATGTAGTATCAAATTACTGTACAAATATTAATGTTGATTATTACAATACTACGAGTACATTATTATTACGAAAAACTTTTACAATCAAATTTACACGTATTCTCCAACCAAGACCAATTTCAATATAAAAAATTAACTATTTTTCATACATGAAGTTGTAATGATTATAGATTAACAGCCATTCAAAGCTCAAGAAAATGTTGTTACCAAATATGTTCAGTTGATCATAAACAATTTTAGCTAATTGTTTGCATAACTTCAATCTTTTAGTAACGATGGAGGAAGCGCTGTGTAGCTACAAGTTCTATTAATTTAACCAAACATTCTGCAAGTAATAAATGCAATGAATAATAACTATCATTAAGTGAAAGTAACCCTTTGCCAAACAAACATTTGGTATTGCTTTAGATGAAGTCGCCAAAAACAATTTGGATAGCTCATCACTAATAGTATAATTAATATTAACCTTCCTATATAATTTAAGCAATCATTAATAATAATTAAAAATTTATTACTAAGATATATATAGATAATATATATATTTGATCAAGAAATAAACATTTAATTTATATTAAAAAATATATAAACACCAGTATGTATACAGATACAGTAGCATTTACTGTTAATGATAAAAACATATATTTTGTTTTATAAATACCTTTAATATCGTCGAAATTGTTTCTTAAACTTTTCAAAATGAAAATCATCTGTGGCCTTTTCATCGTCATCTTTATGTTTCACCATTCGTTTATCCTCCACTGCCACGTTAACTCCGCTAGCTTCTGAATTGCCAACATATGGCTTGCTTTCTCTTGTTTTTTTGAATTTAGGTCCGTCAGTTTCAATGTTAACTATTAAAAAATGATAATATTAAACATAAGGAAGGTCATTATTTTGTTTATCGAAAGATATCTTTACAATAAATTCCTCCATAACCAATCTTAACACCTTCAGGCCAACTTATAGTTAGAATCGTCACTTACCGTTTGATACCATCCTAATAAAAATGTAATACAGTATAATATACTTACATCGATTATGTTGAACAAAATTAACAGCCATATTTGTAGGTACAAATTGTGACGGTGTGTCTTTTTTATTCATTTTTTCTCTTAAAAGTCTTTGCTTTGCTTCTTCAGTGGCTTCGATATTACGAATCTTTGCTCTATAATAACAGAAATGTGTTACAACTTAAATAAAAATGTTGAATAATCATAATCTTACTCTATTCCTAAATCAACTTCTGGAATGCCAGATAACATCTGATTAGACAACATCTCTTCAGACTTCTTAGTAGAAGATACACGTAGATGTTCTGGAACTGCATATAATGCATCTTCAGGTCGCTTTGGCCTAAACAAGATAAATCACTAATGAATTATCTTCTAAAATAAATATAATTTCATATTATACCATTCTGGGTTGCTGTTAGTATCGTTAGAATCTTGGTCTCCTATGAGTTCCCTATAAGGATTAAATAAAATCAATAAATAATTCATTTAAATTGAATTTCATCAATTATTTCAATAAATTCTTCATACGATACGTACTTGTTTTTTTCCAATTTTGCTTTTGCTTCTTTTCGTTTACCAAGTTCTTCTTCAATGTACTTCATCCTAATAATTTAATAATAGACATTAATACCGTAAAACGAAGCTTTATAATAATAAATTGTAATATACATTTCAGCATCTTCGTCCCTACAATTAGTTTCTGCTGAGAAAGCCGTTCCAATGGCAACACCCTCACTATCAACTAGTCTATATAAAAATTAGGCAATTACATTAATCAATTACAAGTAAAATATTAAAGATCCTTTATTAAATCTTACTTTCCGCTTTTGAGATTTTTTGGATTTACCATACCACCGGTTTCAAGTTTAAATGGATCGCTCTATTAAAATACTACTATTAATATCATACAACAAATATTAAAATATCAATAATAATGAACACTTACACATGTCAGGATTTCAACACTATTTACTTTCTTTCCTAAAGTTAATTCAGTCGCGCTACACAATTTAAAAGAATGTCAATACACATACCATTGTTGATATTCATTACTTTTATATTTACCTTATTCCTTTGGCTCTTTTTCTAAGTCTCTGAATTTCTTTTGCTGTTTCCACTGTTGATCTAAACATAAAATTTAATAATGCAGTTAATTACAAATGATAGTTTTGATATTTATTCCATAACATACTTGAGTCGTTCCTCTCCTTCATCACTGCTTTCCGAAGTAGAATCCCTACGAGTTCTACGGATCCTCTTATTTGATTTAACGTTTTTAAAACTTTCCATTTTAAAGTACTTTATATTAGAATAATTTCGATACAGGTATAAACAATATACTGTACAAACAACCGCAACTTTTATCAAAAAAATTGATAATTTGAATCACCAACAGTATAACCGATGAATTCACTATTTAAAGCACGGAATAATCCAATTAGTAACTTACTTATATATAAAATATTCGTTTCAAATGATTTCTATGATGAAATAATTTTAAAGATATCAGCAAACAAAACCTTTAGCATTACCAACACAGATACAAAACTACAGAAGAAGTGAATCCGGTTAAACTGAACATGCGCATTCACGTTTAAAATCAAATACTATGCCACCTGGTGGTACGATCAAGAGTTGATTCAAATTGAAAAGATGAAGTTCATTACTGTACGTAGATATTACAATACCGGTACTGTACAGTACTACCAAATACTAAATACTGTATTTATACGGTATTTGTTACTACTCTTTAATACTAAAACAAAATCACCGGTCATCTTTTCATAACAGGTTTTGCTTAATTTAGCATGTGTTGCGTCTGTTACTCGTAATAACTTAATTTCGATGACCGATAATAAAGATTGTTCCATTACTGCCTGCATTTAAAAATAATGAGTTTCAGTGCAATATTAACTTAGCATACTATTATAACTCTAGCAATTATAACATGGTTAAACATACAGTATTCAAGGTCATTATTTTAGAATCACTTTATATTTAGTCCTTGTACAAAATTTTGAAAAATTTACTTTTACTGTACAACACTAAGCGTACTTTACGAATGATAGATTTCTGGATTTAGAAACAAACGCACCGTGAAATAATAACATATTACAAATTAGTACTTGTAAAAGAGACCATCTACATGTAATGTGCAATTAACTTCCTCCAGTACCGGTAATGAATAATTTTTAAATTTATGTGGGTAATTAAAGGAATATCGACAACTAGCCGTTACCAGATATTGGGTTCAATAATTCATACTTGGGATTACGATATATAATGCAAACAAAATAGCAATAATAGTAATTAAGATTCAATTTTAGTTTAAATATTTACATTTTTGAACAAAATATAATACCGTTAATCTCACCACAGAACAGGAATTTGTTCTTCGCTAAAGTTTAAGTAGCAGGCAAAGTAGTACTCGGCTGATCTAATAAAGCTTTTCGTCTTGTTGTTTCTTTCTTCACAGTCTGCTGAAGTCGATTTAACCTATCCTAAAGGCGTTTCAAGAATTTCAATTGATGTTATAATCCAAATTATTTGAAATAATGCGGATAACTAACCTGAATATTTTGTAAAATATTATTCACCAGCATTATTCTACGCTTAACATTCATTAGCTTTTTAACGTATGTATTTAGATCAAATGGCAAATTTTGCGCTTCAGAAATTTTCCACAAATCTGTAAATTTCCAAAGAAAATTACAACTACATTATATACTGCAGCACTACGTATTAATTTACAATACACTTGGTTTTCTCCAAATGATTACAGAGTATTAAATTTTCTAAAAATTTTAGATCACAAGAAAATAATCAGCATACCATCAGCTAGAGTTTCAATTTGTTGCCGAAGCTCAATTTGACTTATTCTAAACATGTTAAAAATTGTCAAATGAATGTACTGTATATTTAAGCAAAAATAGTTATGAATAAGTAACCTTGTGGCTTTAACTCGTTCGTCCAATTTTTCAACTGCAGGTTTAAATAAACACATAAGTCCTTCGGCTAACACATGTTTGGTAGAACTTTCATAAAAATCATCGTTTTTATCATCAAGTGAAGTGTTGCTGTTGGTACTTTCAGTATCGTCCATGGCGAATTCTAAATAACACAGTATGATAGTTCTATCAAACTATTGATCCAAAGTTCAAAACCCTAAATATGCAAATAAAAATGAATAATTTCCACAAGTAAATAATTCCCAAACTGAGAAAAAATATCAAATTCAAACCTGAAAACAACCCACAAGACTACAGAGAGGAGAGTCATGTGACTAAGAGATAGTCAAATCAAGTTACGCCGTCCTATCATTGTTATCATAACAATCAGATGTTGTTGGCGTCAAAGCCATCTACGCCGGCGCCAAAGTATTATTTAATTCAATAATAGTACGATAATTATACATCAAACATGACTGATCATTATCTTGTTGAATACAGATTACAATATACTAAATGATATTACAGTATTTGATTTCAGTATTTACCACTAATGTTGTGCAGGCATGACCAAGTTTTAGTCTTTTAATGTCCTTGAAATTTCAATTGGCCCCCGGCCCCCTTAAGCGCTTACTACGTAACCTCAATTAACAATAATATTAAAACGATTATAGACTCAAATACACGGATAAAAATATTATTTACAAATTGTTTTTTAACTGCCCGATAAAGAAAGACAACATGATAAAAGCAATAATGATTAAAGTCATGTTATCAAATCAGACATAATACGTACGTTACGGAATAAGCTTACCGTACATTTAAAACTAATAAACAGGATGTTGCAAAGCGATAAGAACTTAAGGTGAAAATTACGTCACTAAAATTTAAAGATTTCAAACCAAGTAACTTATTACCATCCTTTATTACGTGGACACTGGAATAACTTGCAACCATGGCTGAAATTTCGCATTGTCTTCATAGTAGTTACTGCCACCCGCTGTTTCGACAATGGAATTCAATAAATACTCAAATAAGCGCAGCCAACTTGATGTACCCTGTGTTTATTATGTAAGTGTGCGACTCTCAAGTTCGCAACGCCATGTGCGGGCCATGAGTGGGTTTATTAGTAGCACATTGCAACTTAATTTGGCATTAATTCAAACATATTGTAGATAGCTTAATCCTTTAATAACTTGTTAGCTGCTTATACATAATAAATAGTATACAGAACTACATAACAAAGTTAATTTATCGTATATTAATCTTTAAAGTTGACTGGTTTCAATTTTGGGTTTAAAAAAAGTAACAAACCCATTTTACATGTATTTCAATTTAAAAAAAAATAATAATTTGCAGTACTTGCAAAACGTTCAAAAATTTTAGTTAACACTTTGTAGGAATTTAATTATGAATATTTTTATATAGTATATTTACTTTTAAAATTTTAGTGACGATGAAAATGTAACCCAAAATATCGACAGTATGCCTGGTGTTTGCAGGTATGGAGTGAATAAACTTGTTGAAGCTTTAGAGCCTCTGGTAAAAAGTGGCCTACAATCAATTATGATATTTGGAGTGCCTTCAAATTTACCTAAAGTAAGAATTACATTGGGTGAATGATTAAACGTTATGTAACAGCAATCTATTTAAGGATGAAATTGGAAGTGCAGCAGATAAACCAGAGACTCCGGTAATTCAAGCAGTTAAACGGCTTAGAAAGGAATTCCCAGATTTAATAATTGCATGTGACGTTTGTCTATGTGCCTACACTAGTCATGGACACTGTGGTATTTATTCTACTAGATTTGCCCTGTATTGAACCATATTATATCTAACATTTTGAATGTTGTTTACAGGAATTCTAAATGCTGATGGTATAATTGATAATGATGCAAGTATTAAACGTTTAGCAGAAGTCGCTTTATCTTATGCAAAAGCGGGCTGCCAAATCGTGGCACCCTCTGATATGATGGATGGTCGTGTGGGTGCCATTAAAAAAGCTCTACACAGTAACAATTTAGGAAACAAAGTCGCTGTTTTAAGTTATGCAGCCAAATTTGCGTCTAACTTTTACGGACCTTTTCGGTAAATTCAAAACCGAATGTCAATTAAATTGAATGGTGTTTTTAAACTTTTCTTAAATTGATAATCAAAGTGATGCTGCCAAATCTGCCCCTGCGTTTGGAAATAGACGCTGCTATCAACTACCGTGTGGAAGCAGTGGATTGGCTAAACGAGCTGTAAAAAGAGACGTGGAAGAAGGTGCTGATATGCTTATGGTTAAACCTGGACTTCCATATTTGGACATTGTCCGCCAGACCAAAACTGACGTAAATTATTTTAATTCAATCTATATCCATTAAATAAGTAATATAAATACTGTAACAGAATCCAGAGTATCCGCTGTTTGTTTACCAAGTATCTGGTGAATATTCAATGTTGCATCATGGAAGTAGCAATGGTGCATTCGGTCTACAAGCAATTGTTTTGGAGACTTTAACATCAATGCGTCGAGCAGGGGCTGATGTCATTATTACGTATTTCACACCTCAGGTTTTACAATGGATAAAAGAACCACTACACCAACAACTTTAATGCATCGGGATTGTTATTGTTAAACGAATGCCGTTAATTACAAATTCAAACATGCTAATATATTTACCAATTATAATAAATCAATAGCATTACCGAATTTTCATCTCTACCGGCATAAGTGTATAGGCGTTTATTTCCTATAAATCTCAAGTGCATATCATAAAATTATTATAAATGCGCTATTCTTGGGCACAAATTCGGCTAGTTTACATTAACTAAGCAATATTAAGTATTATAATACAGTATAGGAGATTGTCAATCGAATTATACTACAACCGTCAAATAAAACTATTTCAAACTATAATTTTTAACGAGTTAAGTATTTATAAACTGGACATGGTGATCGGTTATAAAATAATATAATATACGGAATTTTAAAGAATTACCTTAAAAGTTTTCATCACAATAATATATTTGCACATACAACTGGTTAGCTTAAAATTAGACAAATTCCTAAAAATCAGCTGTATAGCAACAGCTGATTTTCTTTCTCAAACGATTTTCATGAGAAAAATGGCGCCGAATGTCAGTTTAATGTGTTCACACTAGGGGTCTCTACTACTTGTAAATCACGTGACGTGGATTCCCAACGCAGTTGCGTGGTGCAGCTTATTTTGCTAATTTGCATATATCAAACAAGATGGCTGTAAGGTAATGTTGTTTTCTTCTTTCTTACAAATCAAAATCTTTTGGTTTTTACAGTATATTGAAATAAGTGAATTTTAAATGACAAACAACATTGTTACATCACTATCGTAAATGTATATGCTGTTTAAGGTTTATTTAATACGTTGTATCAACACGTTTTTATCGTTTACCTATTCTATTAGCGACTTATCATATACTGCATGCACTGTATATGTTATACAATTCGATATATTGTAAGATTAGTGGTATTTATTAAATAGCTATGATTATTTTAAATGACCTGTGTCATGTTGAAAGAGACTTATTATTATTTTGTACTTTGAAGTTGCATTTTAAGACTGACAAGCGCTTAAATTCACACGGTACCATTGTATAACTTAACTACTGTAGTAGAATGTTTCAAATTTTAACTCATTTTAAGTTTCGAAATGTATAAGATAAACATTAACAATCAATTTCAGAGGTGAACCAATTAATCGTGTGGTTTGCCCATCGCATCCAGATGCTCCATTAATCGAAGACTACCGTGCTGGTGATATGATATGTTCTGAATGTGGACTTGTTGTTGGAGATAGGTATGTGTTTACTTAACACACTTAAGCTTTCTAAGATATTTTTCTTATGTAAAATATCATTTATTAAAAATTCCTAATACATTACTTTTCTTGTATTGAACTAACTTGTGTAATTTATAGAGTGATAGATGTCGGTTCCGAATGGCGTACTTTCAGCAATGAGAAATCAAACGGAGACCCATCACGTGTTGGTGCTGCCGAGGTATATTAAGAAAAATGTGTACAACGTTCTCACTTAAAACTTATCTGTCTTAATAACCTTGATTAATAGAACCAACTATTAAATGGAAGTGATTTATCTACAGTCATAGGACGTGGAACTGGTGGAGCTAGTTTTGATGAAAGTGGTGCTCCAAAATACCAAAATAGACGAACGGTATTACAATTAAATATTTTAAGAAATTATTTTTATTATTATTTAATTATTATTGCAGATGTCTAGTTCCGACAGAGCGCTAATTACTGCTTTTAGAGAAATTAGTAATATGGCAGATCGAATTAATCTCTCAAAAACAATTGTTGTAAGTATAACATTCCATTAACACTAAAATAAAGCTGCCAGTTTTAAAATAGCTAATAATTTATTTTTGAAATAACTAATAGGATCGAGCAAACAATCTGTTCAAACAAGTACATGACGGAAAATCGTTGAAAGGACGGAGTAACGATGCCATCGCTTCAGCTTGTTTGTACATTGCTTGTCGCCAGGAAAGCGTACCTAGGACATTTAAAGGTAATACTGTACGCCGAATATTATTATTTTAATAATAATCAAAACTATTAATGATAGAAATCTGTGCCGTTTCTAAAATCTCTAAAAAAGAAATTGGACGTTGTTTTAAATTAATTTTAAAAGCACTGGAAACCAGCGTAGACCTTATTAAATCCGATGATTTCATGGTAAATTGTATTTTAACGTTTGCGTATTTTAGTATAACTGATTTATTTAATTCGTTACAGTCACGGTTTTGCTCTAATCTTGGCTTGCCATCCTCAGTTCAAAAAGCAGCAACCCATATTGCCCGACAAGCGGTCGAATGGGACATTGTTCCAGGGTGAGAATTTAATTCATAATATTTAGTTTACTTTTTCTCATTGAATTATAATGTATTGCAGCCGAAGCCCGATATCGGTTGCTGCAGCAGCAATCTACATGGCGTCACAAGCATCGGAAAAGAAGAAAACTCAAAAAGGTTGGTCATTGTTTTATCATTTTTGAAATAGAAATTAAATTGCAACTAAAATTAATATTATCTATCTAGAAATTGGAGACATTGCTGGTGTAGCTGACGTAACAATTCGACAATCGTACAAATTAATGTATCCCAGAGCTGCTGAATTGTTTCCTGATGACTTTAAATTCGATACTCCTATTGAATTATTGCCCCAAGTATAATTTTTTTGTTAATTCGCATCCCATTAAATCGGAATATCCCGTAACTGTTTTAAGTTAATTTATAGTTTATCGTGTAACATGTTCCATTATTTTGTTTTTCAATTTATACGAAATGTTTCGCACACAATTTCATTCCGATTACCATAGCACAAATTGAAAATAAATTGTAAAAATACATCTTTTGTACAGTTTATGTTTGGCTGAAATGTAGAATTTTATTTAAAGCAATGATTTAATCATTAAAAGGCATGGGCATTTATATGGTAATATTTTGCGGAATGCATCCAACCCTTTTGATAATGTACTCTGGTAAGCAATAAACAGGGTTAACCTGTTTTAAAGGACCATATCCCATTAAACTAAGACCAGCAAGTCCAAATAGCGTATGAAATGGATCGACCTACAGTATTGTGGTTAATTAAATATGATTAGCAAGTACATATCGGATTATATTAAAACCCGACTAACTCTTCTTTACCATATCGCCTGGTCTGTCTGCAATTCCCCCGGTCTCTTCATCTTGAGAGGCCAAAATAAACGTGATTAACTTTTCCTAAATACTAAAGTTACAATAAATAACCAACTACGTGTATCAACTATTTTACCCTATCAATCCAATGTATCCTTCCTAAAATTTTTAATGATGCCAACACCCACCATGAATAACAAACATCTGGTAGTTTTCCTGGTCGACCTTAAATAACTTATACATTAGCTTTTGATTATTGGTGATATTTACCTATGCATATCAACACACCATTTAAACCACCAGAATTTAATTGTCGCTCACATAACCACCATCCTAATAAATCTGCATCAACATGGTGCAATTGTTTAGCAATCGCTAGCGTTCCCAAACAACAATATATCTTAACAGAAAACCAAAAAATTAGTCCAAAACCGTTTAATAAACAATTCTTGTAAAAATGTTTACCAAACCAGAATGTGATTCAGAACCAGGACGACCACCAAATCCTCCATCAAAATTCATACATGCCAACACGTACTCTACTGCTTTATCAACATTCACAGCATCTAAGCGTTTCTTGATAATAAATTTAACTATGAATTAACATCGCTAAAAGAAGTAAACAATTATGCTAGTTTCTCACCAATAGTGCTAAACAAGAGATACCGCAAAAAGTCAGCCTAGAATCTATTTCACCCCATTTGTCTCCTTTAAAGCTTCCATCAGGGCACTGTAAGCCAGCAACAAACTCAACAATTTTTTCCACATTCACAGTATCCAGCGCATCAAGAAGAAGCAATATCTTCAATCATACAACGATTTTAACATTTGGCAAACGCCAACAAAATTTACTGTTTGGTGATACCTGAACTGCGCTTAAAGTATATAAAATATGTGGATCATGTCCTATGCTTGCACCAAAACCCCCGCAATCATGCTGACACTTAGAAATAAATTCTAGAATTTCACTTTTATTCATCCGATGGAGATCATTCATCAAATCCATGGCTGTCAATCCCCAGTACATCCCTGACATACGTAAATATTCCGTCATACAATATTCCTTAAAAGAAATCATTTAACATTCGAGTATCATAATTATCTTTAGTACTTATTGTTACACTATATAGCAGAATAAACTTACAAAATCATCTCTTTTATTTCCATATGCAGCAATAAAATCAGAATGCTTTTCACTCAGCAGAACTAAAGGTGCATCCGTTTTTAAAACGACGTCCTTTTAAGTCAATTAATATACGATAATTTAGTTATCGCGCAATGACAATAATTAGTTTAAATTTACTAATCAATAATACTTGCCATATTTAAATCAATTCAAACTTCTTGAAACCAAAGTTGAATTAAATCCCAACAAGCTCGTCGCTAGACGCTAGACAAACGACTAAGGTAACTTGGATGTTAAGTTATTTATCAACTTTAACAAAACACAACTGACGTTACTACTGTATTTTAATGAGATTTTCTAATGTTTTCGAGAAAAATGTTTAACAGAAATATCTTTTCGAAGTAAACAGTGCACAAACTAAACAGTAAACATCTACTGACGTAATAAATTACAGACGAATTTATGCTAATCATTATTCAGCTCGCGAGCCTTAAATTGTGTATCATGTCCCAGTAGTTGAGAAGCTAATGAACGAGTTTACACGATTACATTACAGTATTATTTTTACGTTTCACTCAATAATTTACCGTAATTCAATGTCGTTTGTATATCTTGTGAGCATAATCCTGTCGAAATTTTATTTCATTAACTTTTTAAATTGAAGAAATAAAAAAAGACTAGTTTCTAAAATTGTAAACAACTTAATTAAAGAAAATCTTAATCGGTGAGCAAGATCAGCTGACACTTTGTATTTAACTTCATTATTAAGTTTTAAACTTATTTTTTGGATTCTGGTTTTAATAATTATGAGTGAAAAGCTATCGCAAGTTAACATCAACTGGTGGAATAATGTTGCAAGTAAAGTTAAAGGTTCCATCGTGTTTATTGATGATGGAGCTGCTGAATGTCTTCATTGGAATGGAGGAATTCTTAAATTATTAGATGGAGGAGCTATTAAAATTTTAGAGTTTTCTACATCACAGGCAAGTAATACAATTGGCTAGCATGCTATCAAGTAAATACTACTAAGCTTAAACTCTGAATTAATCTAGACAATATCAGCTTTGTCTCAAAAAAATCCATCAACGAAGTGTGTTTTCATCTTGACGACACCCTTATGGAGTGACACTTTGGAAACTTTGGAACTAATACTAAGTTGCCGTGTTTTTACAGAATGTGTAGTTATTACTTCAGTTCATCCAGCAGCTCATCATTTAGCAAAATATGGATCTCGTAGTTCAGCTATTTTAATGCCGAAAGACGATCCATTTTTTGCTATAAAAAACCAATTGCTAACTACAATGGGGAACACGGTAAAATCGGTTCCTTTTAAATCTTGATAAATTACAGTACCGTATTAACAGCTTACGAGTATTGACTTTGTTTTAGAAATACTCGGTTGAAGTTCTCTACATTCCAATATTCAATATCCAAATTTGTGCTAATTTTTTTCTAACACCAATTTTTGCACAACTTTTCCCAGTATTCTCAAACATTGCTGGTTCCAACCATTTAAACAAGGTACTTAATGAATAATAATTGCGTTATTAATTTTATCATTCACTCCTATTTAATTTTTGTTTTATACAATTTCAGACATTCGACACCATGTCTGCCATCACATTTGAAGATCTCAAATTAGAGACACAAGTGCAACTCCGAGGATTGGCAATTAACTTGGATTCAACTTTTGAAGCAATGAATTTACGTGAAGATTGTTACAGTATTGGTTGTTTTAGTCGCATTTTATGTAATGAATTAGAGCAGTTGTCTTCGTCAAAGTTACGAAGAAAAGTAAAATTCTTGTATATTTTAAAATTATATTTAAAATTTTTAGTTATATTTTTAAATTCAGAAAACAGGCATTCGAACATCAGTTATATTTCTTGACCGAACCTTGGATTTATCTCAAGCTACTAGCTATGACTTTGAAACTTTAATGGACAAAATGATGCATTTAATGCAAAAACTTCCATGTCATCAAACAGATGTACACGTCGATCTGTCTTCCTTAAGCTTTGTTCAAGAGTATGTACTAAAATAGGCTAAAAGTTTTTAATAATCTTACTGTTTCAGCAATTAATATTCCTTTGCAGATCATGTATAGATGACGTTTTGATATCTGGTAGTTTATCAGGGTCTGAAACCCAAGATTACGATACTTTAAATTCAATGGTTAATGATCGACAAAAGGTAACAACAAATATACCTAATTTCAACTGCCCGTACTCTAATTAGCAAAAATAATATTTCAGGAATGTATCATGAAAATTAATCGCAAATTAGTTGATGCTTGTATAAAGGAACAGCTCAGTATAGGAAGTGCGGGAAGAACGAGTCGGATAACAGCCGACACGTTTTTGAGTAAAGTTGCACATTTTAAGTATGTATAATCAATCAAATTTATATCAAATTAATAATATCAAAAAAGCATATTCAATTTATAGAAGTGATCTAAAGTTACTATCAAATTATCACGGTTTGCTTCAACATGCGATAGCCTCAGCCAGAACGATGCATGCGGAAGAAACAACTAAGATTGACCAGTTATTAGGTGTTGAAAAAGCTTTAACTCAAATGCTTGCTGAAAGTCAGTCCATTAATATTGCATTGAGACTTGCTCAAGTGATAAAAGAAAGAAAAACGAGGTAATATCTCGTTAAAACAAGTTGAGGAAGTCTTCTTAATAACCTCTTTCTTTTCTTTTTTAAATACAAAATCAATTTTAGGTCACTCTCGATGGAAGAAATCTTAATCCTTTTAATTAGAATTTGTGCTATGAAGGATATATTTAAAGAGACGAATGAGTCTGAAGAAATATTGAAGGTATTGATCATTTAAAGAGTTTAGAAAAATCAAGGCAGTAAATTATTAAAATATTGTAGGCAGTATTAGGTGATGCAATGTTGCATGATTATGCTGAGCTACCAGGTTATCTCAAATCAGCTAGTAAGAATACTTAATTTTATGAACTATGGTATTGTATTTTATAGCTTTAAAAGTGGATTTTTTTTCTCAAATGTTTAGTTGGACCCGAGGTCGACGAATGGACGGTTCATACAGCCACTACCAAATTTTTTCAATTATTACACGCCATTTCTGCTACGAGAGGAGAAATGAAAAAATACAAGTAAAATTAACTTTTTTCGTTTTTCTCATCATTTTTAATGCAAGTTTTCGTTAGATCAATTTATGACCCAGGAAATAGTTCTCAACCAGCGATTTGCGTTCCCTTAATCAAACAATTGCTAGATGATATTTATGATCCTACAAAACCAGATCTAGTTGATTTAGAGTGCAAATCAACTGGCATAAAAGATATGCTAAAAACTGGATTGAGGTAATTATTTTAATCCCAAATACTATACAGTATATTATACTGTATACTATATATTAATATTGTACTAAACACTTTATTTTTTTTATTAAGTTTGTTTCTAAATGTGAACAAGCCCCGACCAGCTGACTGTCAGGTATTCATAATTTATGTTATTGGGGGCATAACATCTACTGAGGTTCGGCACATTAAAGAGCAAATCGCACATTACAGTCCTAACACCGAAGTAATTTTATTTGAAAGTTTTATTAAAACATTTAACTTTATCGAATATTCTTTCGTTTTAGGTGATTGTTGGGAGTACCCGACTAGCTCTTCCGAAAGATAATTTAAATTTGATACTTTCTGATTTAAAATATATGTTGTAAAAATATGGAATACAGTAGATCGATATTTCTTGTAAACATACATACTGTTTTCATGTAACCTAAAGCAAAAAAAATAAAGATACTTGATATGGTATAATTTCAAAGAAAACTTAAATTTAACTCAGATTCTTACTGTACATTATTATCACAAGTTTGATTTCTTTATTTGGCTTAATTTTTCTTTGACATAAATTTATTTCTTATTTATTGCCCATCTTGTAACTTAATAATATAAAGGAGGTTTATCAAACTGCTGAATTTCCATTTTAAATAACTTGATACGTTTTTTCAAATTTCGGATCATTTACAGTATGCACAGTGTGTATCTTTCAATATCTATAAATTCTCACGTATAGCACGTATAGACTACAAACATAATTTAAGTTTTACCATTAAATTTTGTTCAATTAACTCATTTTTAAAAGACCTTCACACAACAGTATAGCTACATGACAAAATAATTTTTAATAGCTTTTTTAGAGCTGTAATTAATATTTAATATATTTATAAAATACACTTTCATGACGTCGTACTTTATTTGTAAACAAAGGCTAATGTAATAATTCGGAAAGTATTAATTTCGTCATTGTAAATGTACATTAATGACTTTCAATCAACGTAGTTCTTCTTATGTAAGCTTATAGTAAATAAGATCGCAAGTAATGGATCGAATGCAATCATATTATGGTTTCATAAAAATTAAAATTATTATTCCATGATATTTCTATAGTCTTAGGTACAAGTACTAATGCGTAGTTTAAACTCGTAAAATTGCTCTTCTATAGAATTTCTGTTGAGCAAGAATATAATTACAGTAAAATTTGACTGTAATTTACAATTGCAAAGGATGTTTACATTTACTTTTATTGGGTAAAGCGCACAATAACTTTGAAATACAGATGTGAGCATTCATAAAAAAAAATGTTTTTTTTTATGACAATGGGGCACTTAAGTGCTATGGAAGACTCATTAGCAAACTGAATACTAATATCATAAGAATGCGTTTGGCATTACTAATGTGGACGTACAGTAATAACACAATGGAGTATTAATATTCTATTATACTATCAATATTATAATTACAGTATATTTTTATGTACAGTATTTCAATCATGTTCACAGCTTGATAAAAGCTAATTAATATAGTAAATAACAATAAGTATCGTTATTGAGACGCCTCAATGTTATAATGAAATTGTAAACAAGTTACAATTTCAATATAAGTGGGTAATCACAGTATACAAGTCAACTTTTAGTTGTTCGTCAAAATAACTTTTCAATCAAAATGCGGACAAGCGGCGTTTCACGATTTTTGTGTTTGAGCTTATTTTTTATCATCGGGCTGTTCCTCGTACGACAGACACAGGCCAGAACAATAGTTAAAAGAAATACCCTATACGTTGCAAGCGATAATGTGACCATAGTGAACACTGCAACATTTAAATCTGTTATTTATGGACGTCCACATGCATGGATTTTCCAGTTCTTGAAAAGCTGGTGTGGTCATTGTATCCATTTTTCCAAAACTTATAAAGAGTTGGCAAGCATTGTAAAACGTAAATATTTGTAACAGTAATCTTTACATATTTGTTTTATCAATGTTTATTGAAGTTAGTTTAAATTGTATGTCAAAATTCTAGCATGGAGTTCAGTGATTAAAGTTGGTGCACTTGATTGTGCAGATTCCGCTAACATAGAAATCTGTAGAAAATTTAACGTCACTAAAGTTCCTACTATAAAAGTAAGCTCTCATACCGTTGTAAAGGAATTAAAAATATTGTTGACCATTATAAATTTAACAAATGATAGTTTTTCCCCACAAATATGAATGATGATGATAGAGGATACGTACACGCTGTTGAGCAATACCGAGAGTCGACTAAAGATTTACAAAAAGCAATGATTACATTTGTGTCATCAAAAGATGCAAGACCAGTTTCTTCATGGCCAAATCTGACGCATCTTAAGTATATTACAGTTCTACACCTAATACCTAAGCTTTAACAAAATTAACCTTACAAAGATTTAATTAAAATTAGAATAAATAATAATAATTTTCTACATTTTAAAATATTACTAAATATCTATTTTTTAGAAATTTAAATGAAGAAAACATATGGACAATGACTCCGGCAAATATTAATAACGTAGCCGTATTTTTCGAAAATGAAGATTCATTTGTTGGAAGAGAAATCATTTTGGGAGCTTTACCGTTTAAGAAATATATTACAGTATTGCGTGGAGATGCCACAACAAGTCAATTTGGACAATTGCAAAACATTAATGGACCTCTGCTAATGGTTTTCAAGCGCGGGGGAGATACACAGAATTACACAGAGTATCATAACATTACACAATAGAAATATCCTTTTCAAACTTACTAATATAAATATTTTCTTTATAATGTGTACATCAGCCCTGCCAATGCTGCTAGTGGATATATTCAGTACTTGAAAAACCATATAAAAACATTCACTAACGAGTTTGATAATGACCAGGAGATCACTACTCAAGAGTCATCAACTAAACCAATCGAAACTAGTTTACTTAACAATGACTCGACAATTGATCTAAATAAAGCTTATTTACAGGATTTGGAAAATGTCGTTAATTATATATTTAGACAAGAGTTACCTGTACATCAAGTTATCCATGGTGCTAAACTAAGTGCGTTAAAGACGTTTACATCGGTTCTAGCCAATGTAAGTAAAAACGATCATTTAAATTTGGATATTTATACTTTATCATTAACTATTATTTATTTTAGTATTTGCCTGCTACACAAAAAATGAAACAATTTTTAAATCATTTAAACGTTTGGTTAAGTGAACAAAGAAACGAAATAACTGCAACTCAACTACAAAATAATATAACAGAAATACAAGTTAGTTAAAATAATTGACATTTTTCCTTAAAACTTCTGCTTCTATTTTTTTAAATACTGTATAGTCCAAATACGATTATGAACTAAAAATGAAAGATTGGATGGGATGTAGAGGAAGTCAGCCATATTTGAGAGGTTATCCATGTGGTCTATGGACAACTTTTCATATTCTCACTGTTAATTACTATTTGAGAGATGCAAAAAGTAAATTAACAAATATAATAATCTTCATTTACACTTTTCAAAATAAATCTAAATTAATTATAATTGTTCGCTTTTAGACAGAAATTTTAATCCAACGAAAGTACTGGTTGCAATTAGAGGTTTTGTAATCAATTTTTTCAGTTGTGAAGTATGTGTCCAACATTTTACAAAGGTGGCAACAAACATAGAAAACGAAGTAAAAACCCCTGAATCATCGGTGTTATGGTTATGGGAGGTTCATAATAAAGTTAACGCTCGTTTAAAAGGCGATGCCAGTGAAGACCCTAATCATCCTAAAGAGCAATTCCCAACTTCAAATATGTGTTCGTCTTGTCGCCAGTATACCGACAACACTAATTTTCAGTGGAATTTAAGTGAAGTATTAACATTTCTATTGGAACATTACTCAGAGGCCACCATCATGAAAACGATCGATTGTAGATCGTTGAACAATTGCAAATGGGCAAACGAACCAATATCAATTCATGGGTCAATCGACAACTAATTCACCAATACGACGCAGAGACACAACCATTGCTGTTTCTATGAAAAGTCAACACAATCACGTTAAAAAGGACCGGTGCTTGTAAAGTATTCTTGGAATACTATTTCGTGTAAAACGCAAAACATACAACCGTTTCCTGATGCAATTAGCAAATCATTTACTGTAAAGTGTAATAAAAACATTAGCGATTAAAAGCTTATCATAGAAAATTATAAAAAAAACTTTCCGGTATTACAGTATATTATTAGGAAAGAATAAAAATAGCATATCATTTTTCCTAAATGTAGATTTAACATAGTAATCATTACTGTAATATAATGATTAAAAAACTTGATTGTCATATGACCTACAGTATTATGGAGCAAAACAATATCATTTCTCACTGTGAATAAAATGAAAAATTACTTGAAATATTACGTAACCGTATTGATTATTGACTGCTTCCTTCCCCCCTACTTTTCAAACAAGTTATTTAACAATGAAATGACACATACGGTACGGTAAAATAAATAATTATTATCATAAGACACTTGATCTCGATCAAAGAAGTGCACCACTGTCATTCACCTCCACAGCTGACCTCCTCCATTGGAAGTCATTACAATTTACATAATTTGGATATACTAGTACAGTTCTCTACCATACTGGTAACCGACTATTGTTTTGTACTGTATTATATTATTTATTACAGCACAAATTACGAGAAAAAAATAATAACGCAACATGAAATATGATCATCGTACATCAATTTCCATTACAATAATATTGAAAACAATTACTGTATATTATAAATCATCAACTCATGTCAAAATAATTGATTGTACTGTTTTACAATGAAAGTATAAATTGATAGATGATAAATCCATAACCTTCTGTTTTAACTACTGTAGTTATATTTTAACACCATTTTAAAATGATTTAAAAAAGTTATTCAAATTTTAAAAGTACAGTACTAAAATACAAAGTACTTTACTGACTTTGAAATTTAATCACTTTTTTATCCCATATTTTTAAATGTGCGACATACAGTCATCATATAATTAATTTAAACTTACAAAAAAAACTATTTTTAGAAAATTAGGACACAAATTTAGCTCTTCCCTTCCTTCTAAAAAAAATCCTCACGGTTATGTACTGAATTGTGTATATAATACTGTATATGAGTATAATACATATCATTTATATGTTATAAGTTTATGTGTTGAACTTTTAAAAAACTAACTTTAACAAAATCGTACGTGTGTGATGAAATAAATTCAATAATACACTTTATACAATGAACCAGCTGTGAACCGCAAGTCGCCACGACATAGCTACAGTGTTTGATTTGTCATTTGACCTACAAGGCTACACGCAGGTGCTATTTTATCATTGAGGGGTTGGTAGTCTGGTAGATGTTTGCTCTGCAGTCGGATTTCCGTTGAATAAATCTATATTTTGGTAAAACTGCGATCAAGCTATTCAAGAACAGTGACTTCATAATATTTATTTTTAATCGTGTTTAGTTTTTAATAGTTATAAATGTATCTGAAATGCAGACGAAAAGTCAACTAACAATGGGACTCGTCAATTCTACGTGAGACTCGTAAATTAGTGTCCTTTATAACATCGTGTGTGTGTGTGTAAACTAGGTATCGAGCCACTTCAAGGTTATCGAAGCACACACAGATGTTTTCCTTATATGATTTCCACATTTATTATCTATCGAAACTGTGTTTTTAATCAAATGATTTTTTCATCGCAATGAGGACAGATTACGTTCCACAATTAGTATTATGTTGGGGCTTACTTTTTGCCATGGGTTTATTTCCCATATGGCAGGCTCAGGCAGGAATATTTTCAAGAGAAGCCCTATACACTCCGAAAGATGATGTGACATTAGTAAACGTAACAACATTTCATTCAATTGTAACTGGGCGTCAGCATGCTTGGATTTTCCAGTTTTTTAATCAATGGTGTGGTCACTGTGTCCAGTTTTCTAAAACTTACATCCAGTTGGCCAGCATTGTAAAATGTAAATCTTTGTTAATTTTGCATTTTATGTTTTGTAACTTTGATTTGACTCATTATCTTGTATCTAAATATTTAGCATGGAGTTCAGTTATTAGTGTCGGTGCACTAGATTGTGCAGATAGCGCCAACTTAGAAATCTGCAGAAACTTTAGTGTCACAGCATTTCCCACTTTAAAAGTAAGTTCGCAATCACTCAGTATCGATCTGATTACCGGTACAGACATTGTTGCTAACCTTGAAATATTTAATAGTTTTTTCCAACAAATATGAATGACGACGAAAGGGGTTACTTGTACACAGGAGTACGATCAGTTGACGATTTGAAACAATCTATGATTAAATTTGTGTCATCAGAAGACTCCAGACAACTTTCTTCCTGGCCAAATATGTCTTTTATTAAGTAATTCAAAGTGATAAATGACAACTTTTACTGAATCTTTACCCTAATAACTGTCTCGTAAACTGAACTAACCTAAACATGCGTAGAATTAACTTAATCTATTTAATGTAAAGATTCATGTGAGGTTATCATAGCTTATATTCATACTTTAAAATTAGCTTCTAATAGCCTCTTAATAAATTGCCGGTTTTATTTAGAAATCTAAATGAAGAAAATCTATGGACAACGTTATCTACAAAATCTGATATTTTAGCCATATTATTGGAAAACGAAGATTCGTATATCGGACGGGAAATAATTTTGGGAACTTTGCCGTTACAAAAACATGTAACGGTAATGCGTGGGGACATTTCAACGAGCAACTTCAAAAATGTAGAAAGCATCGAGGGGCCTGTGCTAATAATTGCTAAACGCAATGGAAAACAACTTCAAACATACATAGAGTATGAATCTATCACTTAAGCAATAATCTGGAACTTAAATAGACAAATTTCTATGAATTTTTTTCTAGCACCGACAACGCTGTTAGTGGATACATACAGTTCTTGGAAGATTACGTTAAAACGCTTACCAAAGATTCTGAGAAAAATCTAAAAGAAATTCTATCTCTTAGCAATGATAAACACAAGCCATCTAGTCAAAATGTTATTGGTATACTTAATGAGGACTTGCAAATTGATCTCAATCAAGCCTATTTGCGGGATGTCGAAAATGTGATTCGTTATATGTATTGGCATGAGATAGCTTTGCACCAAGTTATCAAAGGTGCTCAGTTAAGTGCATTAAAATCGTTTACATCGATTCTAGCTGAGGTTAGTAAAAATACAGTGAAGAATTTACAATATTTTACAACTATCTTTCGCTATTTTCAGTATTTGCCTGCTAAGCAAAAAATGAAACAATTTTTATGCCATCTAAACATTTGGTTAGACGAACAAAGTAATGAAGTTACTTCATCACAGCTACAAAATAAGTTAAATGAACTACAAGTAAGTTAAAATAGTTGACAATTTCCCTAAAAATAACTTATTCCATTTGATAACTCTAGTCCAAATATGATTATGAACTAACAATGAAAAGTTGGATGGGATGTAGAGGAAGTCAGACATTTTTCAGAGGTTACCCATGTGGTCTATGGACAACTTTCCACATTCTTACTGTTAATCATTTTATGATAAATGGAAAAGGTAATTCAATGTATTAATTAAAAACAAACATTAACTAAGCTCATTAATTTTGTTTTCAGATAAACATTTTAATCCAACTAAGGTACTAACTGCAATTCGGGGATATGTGATGAACTTTTTCAGCTGTGAAAGATGTGTTAGACATTTCACAAAAATGTCAGCAAATCTAGAGAATGAAGTAAACAGCCCTGACTCATCAGTGTTATGGTTGTGGCAAGCTCATAATAAAGTTAACGCTCGTTTAAAAGGCGATGAAACTGAAGACCCATTTCATCCCAAACAACAGTACCCAACTGAGGCTATGTGTTCCTCTTGTCGTCAGTACACCGACGACACAACGTTTCAGTGGAATTTAAATGAAGTTTTAGAATTTTTATTGGGACATTACTCGGACAAAACAATAATGGAGACAGCTGACATTAAAAACGACGACAGCGATACTCCAGTTGCTGTACTTACTTATAAATCAGGAATGCAACACAGTGAATGGAAACGAGAATCGGTAGTAATTAATGAATTTAAAACCTCTGCAGATGAATATAAAATACTGCAATCGTCATTTCTGTCACAGTGGGGTTTAGGAAAGGCAGATATAAGTTTATGTATATTTCTATACATCTCTTCCATCCTTATATTATTTATCTGCTACTTTTTTATTCTTACTCGACGTCGATCGTTTTGTCCGGGGAAAAGACGCTGCATATTATATAATTGTTGAACTCCATAATTTTAATAAAAATACCAGAAACATTTAGTAATTTAATTGCCTAATTATTCGATGATTATTGGAACCGAAATGAGTATCAACCAACAAAAAATTTTAAATGTTTATATTGAGGTCGGATGTAAAAACTTGGAAACAAAATGGGAAATGTATACAAATTTGTAATATTTTATGTAATAAAATAAATATTTCTAATTAAATGTTAAGTTATAACAAATTTTGAAAGGAAATTTTGCTCTTATAAAATTAGTCGAAATGATAATCAATTTTTTGAGCTATTCGTTTGCAACCAGTTTTGGAAAACAACTGAGTGTCCTCCGGGTAATACTGCATTTCATTTACTATTTGTTGAATTTTAAATGTTTCGTTCTGTGGATCAATTTCTCGGCTTAATAACTCTGAAATTATACATAATCTAATATGTTCTTTCTCCAAAGGAAGAAACGGGACGTAGTAATCAATCAAATTCTTGTCTATCACAGTAGCTTGAAAAAGACCACCTACAAATTACGCATTTAAAAGAAAACTTTGAAAATAGATAGAAATTTAAACCTTTCTCATTAAAAGCTCCTTTTCGAATCATATCCTCAAAATCTAAGTATGTAATGTCCTCACGCTTTTTCCCTTCCGACCAAAAATTCAACATTTTAGCTGTTATATCGCTGCCACCAGTATTACTACGTGAAAGTAAACGTTACCAAAAGAGTCATAATCTACACTTTAAAAAAAGTAAGATAATTACCTCAAAAATATAAATATACTTTTCCTAAAATCGATTCCATCGATAACATCGTAATAATCCACAAACGGTTTAATTCCATCCAATACTCCACTCGGCATTTTATCAATTTCATCAAAAATAAATAATGATAATGCACAAGCGGATACATTACCCTTGATCCAATTCTGTAGATTTTTCTAAATTAGAAATTACTTTTTAAGTAACGACTATAACGTTATTCTTCAATTAATTCAGTTTAAGAGACTCACTTTATATTCATCAGCAAGTTGCGCATGAGGAAAGTGAACAGTTGATATAAACCAGTGTACAAATTGACTTTTCGATCCCTCTGTATATATACTTTCAGCTATTAGATTACTGACAAAATTTTTTCCACCACCAGTCCAACCATGGAATGACATTACAAGCGGTTTGTTAGGAATTTTTTTTCTAAAGTGTGCTCTGACAGCTTTCAGGGTAATATCGTGAACCAAATGTTGTCCATATAAATTCATTTGTAATTTCTCATTCAGACCTTTAAAGTAAATTGATTTCAACATATTAACTATTAACAACAATAATAAAAATACCTGATATATTAGGTTTTATCCAAATATCATTACAAGTCTCCATAAATCGACTTTTGATGAAATCAAATCCTGCATATATTCCTGCAGCCCCTAAACCCGATCCAATACCAATTCCAATGCTAATTGGCTCTATACAATTTACCCTTTGGCATAATAACGCGATGAAAAATGAATAGATCAATATGCTTAATCCCATAATAAACTACTTATGCCAAATCTAGTGTCTTTAACAACCTAACCAAATTCAACCACGGTATTGCAACACTTGTTAACATATATTAAATTTGATAACTTCATACAGCCACATTCACGTTGTTGACTTTCTAAAAATATTGGTCTTGTTAAAAACGATGCATTTGAATCAATGGAATCAACTATTTTACTGTGCAAGTTATAATTAGTTAATCCACTTCAAACTTCAACGCCAATCTTATCTACAACCTTATCCAAAATCAAATAATTATCGACTTTTTATTATCGATGTGTATCGATTATGGAAAGTATAATCGTTTAAAATGTAATCCAATTGTTTAATACAGTATCATCATATCAATGTCCAATATAATTGCAGTATTAACACAACATAACGAAATATTTAAAATTTCGTTCTATGAGGAGGCCATTTAAAAAAATTTGTCGTTGATGAAAGTTCTCGATACAACTTTGATCGATTAAACCCCTTCAACTGTTGCTGTCACATAGACCTTGGGCCAAGATAAGCGAAATTTACAGACCGAGATTGGATTTGTACCACACTTGAAGTAATAATCATCTTCATGAAATCAGATTTTTGAACATAGTTACGCTACTACTGTACAGTATATTAATCTGTGATATTAGCATTCTTCACAGGACAAACGTTTTCTAATTTTTTACAGAAATGGCTACTAACGTAATGTATTTTTAACTGCTGTATTATCATATCTATTATTAAATCTTGTCTGAAATGAATTTTAATGAACAGGATAACATATACCCCCGAAAAGAACTCCGGTCTATGTCATATTACGGTAGCAAGAATCAGTCTCCAAATCGTGAAACGAGTGATTCTGAGGTATTATAACAATCATTATTATTAAATACAGTACTGTATTAACAAGTTACAATAATAACTGAACGATTTTAGGATTTCGACTCTTTAAATGAAGGGAAACATTTATGTACAACAAGGTGTGAAAACAGTTGTGCATTTGCCGATCCTACCGGTACATGTCGACATAATGCAAAAACCAAGATAATAAATGACGCGCCTCAAAAAGATAATGCCGATAATCTTAAAGATACCGGTACTTCATATACAAATATATTGCTGGTAGTTTGTACTATAATTGTTATACCGGTGCTTGTTTATATTGGGCCACCGATTTTTAGAAAATTGACTCTTTCAAGCTCTGTCGGTAGCGATAGTTCTGTCGACAATTTCTTGAAGGGGTTAAATTCCCTACAGACTATATTTCCCAGCCAACCCAGCGAGACATGGAAAACCATTCGTGCTGTTGTTAAAGCCACTTTGATCAATGATCCGCTAAAAACACCAGGAGTAATTGCCATATTGACAGCTCCACATGCTACCGACACAGCTAATTGCTTAGGTAAACTCTTGGCTATCAAACTTAAAACCGCCTTCAGTGGTTCTGGTTACGTAAACCTAGTCGGAGAAAACTTTTCCAAATACGATTCATCAACATCAAAATTAAAAATTGACCAAATTATTAAAAAAGGGCTTAACGAAGGTGATCACATCGTACTATTTGAGAACTTCCAACTAATTTCACCAGAAAGTGCTATGTTATTTCATGGATTATGTGACAACGAAAATGCACCTTTTAAAAGAGTCATTTACATTTTCATTGTTCAGACTAATGGTAAAATGGACAGATCATCTGAGATCACTTCACCATGGAGTGACAAGTTAGATCAAGATACCAGATCATCTCTGGAAAGTCGCATTGGTAACAATATTGTAACTATTATTAACGAGAACTTTGACAGGCAATGTCAACTTAAAAACTAATTCATTTTAATTCTACAAATTTTGGACTAACCATCTTTGCAAGAGTATTTCGGCATCCGAATCATAACAAAATGTGGCGTTTGGTACTATTTGGACAAATAAAAATAATACCGAGAAATGTAGATTCTATTGTATTTTTTTAAAACCATACCGTCATCAAATTACGGAAATGGGGGGAATTCTCCTATCTAAATATAATCCCTTACCGGTACCGGTATTTCAAAGTATGAATTTAGATGAGTTTTTTTTTTTGAAAAAAAGAACTTCAACTAAGATAAGTTTGCTTTACTATTATAGTTTGAACAATGGGCGCTTACTAATAACGCTAAAGTTTAATATTAAAACATTTTTTTTATAAGTTACTTTACAATTGAATTGCACTTCATTACAACAATTTGCACACCGAGAATTATTTTGAATTCAAATACAATCGCTATATAAACGGCAACTTTTTACACCCAAGCTCAGAAAATATGGGATTGTCGTGAGGAAAATACTTTAACGATTTTAAAACTAGTGAAATATATTCGTCATAATCAACTGATTGTATATCAAGTGAATCGACAATTTTTTTGACGCATTTAGCTACATGATCTTGCGTTAATGGTAAAAATGGAACGAAAACATGTTTTACCTTATCTTCAAGCGCAGAACTTATACCGTCTTTCGATGAAATAAAAGCAAAATCTTCTAAAGTTAGTTGCTCGCGTAGTATGTGTTGGGCATTCGACTTCACGGTCACTTCTACTATGTCTTTTGCTCTCAGGTTGTTAGAAATGATGAATATAAATTTGGTTGAACGAAATATATCCAGTAGAGAACTTTCCACACTCTTTTTGAAGTGCATGATGCACTGAAGTAAGCTTTCGAAGTCTTGACTGTAATCGTCGATGATGAAGATGTTGATCTTTTGTAGCACAATTCTAGATGTCAACCAGTTATTTGACAAATGCGATGCCGTGTACCAGTAAACATTACTTCCAAGCAATGAAAAATGATTAGAAATCATCAGTGAAACGTATGTTTTTCCTGTTCCTGGAGAGCCATTCAATAGCAGAACTAGCATGTAAGGTTCTTGAGAATTTTCTAGGTTATGTAACTCATTGACAATGGTGCGAATGGCAAGATCTTGACCATAAACTTTTTCACGGAGGACAACAAGTAGCTCGTCAACTTGATATGGGCTTTTAGATTCATTTTTATTGTATTCCATTATGAAGACGCTACTGTATATTATGGAAATAAATATAAACATTGTAGATAAGCCGACTAATAAACAAGTAAAAGTGAACTTTTTAACTTTTGATGGTTGTTTGGGTTGACACACTTCATCTCCATTTTTACTATGTGTATCAGCTGTTGCTACACTATCATTATCATACCTCGATGAACAAAGACTTTGTGAGCGTCTTTCTGTTTTATTTACGTTAATGTTTACTTTACCGAATTCATCAGCCGACATGGATCTTGTCAAACGAAAAGCATTACGTTTGACAGTTTGCCGTGTTCCACTACTTCTACTGGCATCAGCTGTTTTGCTAAAACATATTTCTGAGTTTTCATGTACCGTTTCAATCGTTTGCCTTTCAGATATTATCGCTCGAAGTCTCTCTTTACTTTCAGCTGTAGACAACTTTCGAAAAACAACAACATTACGATCACCTTCCATTACTAATAAATAAATTAAAACCAAAACAAACCCCGCGATGAAAACACAACTCGATTCTGGCGCGGAAATCTTATCAATACAATACAGTATAATGGCTGGATCTTTGTCGATTAAAGAGCTGCCGAAAGAGGACGCCACTGCTGTTAAAAACGGAAAATATTATCAATAATAATTTGTCGTATTAAATAATAAACGATACATTTTTATTTTAGTAAATTTAAAATTAATTGTGTTTCAAAACTGTATTTTTTGTAAAGTTTATCGTTGATAATTTCAGATACGGACTTATACTTTATATAATACTGCACACTTTTGAAGTTCTCTGAAATTCTCTTCATAAAAGTCATTGGCAACTCCTTATGGGCGCCCTCTTTGAGTTATCGATTAGATTTACATGTACCATGTTAGTTTACTCAAAAGTTCAAAGAGCGCATCCATAATGAATCTAGTGGAGAATATTTCTGAAAACTTTGAAAATGTGCAGTTATCATCTAAAACTAGAAGCCCATGCTTAAATTGATAGTGTAGTGATACATTTTGACGTTAGGTTCGCAACAATCAAATATGAAATTGTAATTTGAAATCCACCATATGGTTAGCCATCGCTTTCAGTTTCTCTATCAGCATCTAAGGCAGTTCATTATTGTGAAAGTGTTCAATTATGTGGTGCGATGAGTTCATTACATTTTAACTTATTTTTACATCAAAGTTTATCTTGAAAGTTGCTTCATTTTAGCCCATTTTCCATGGAGGATTTTAAAAAATAAACAGAGAAAAGCCGGACGATGGGGAGTCGAATAAGGTAACTTTCTTTCTAATACTACTTTACAAATTAATCATTTGCGAATATCCGCATAGCATCATATGCCCACAAACTGGTATAATTTTTATTGGATGGTGTTATCCAAAGCATAGATAAAATATTGTAACATGTAACCTACAACTTTGTAACCTGAAAAGATTTAATTTTCACCACATAACGGCAAGCCAAACTGAAAACTTGAAAGTTTGGCAATGAAAATGGTTGCAACTCCTTTTTGCATGTTGTGTTAACGCCCCCATTGCATACACGAAAGGTTGCAATTTAATTGGAATTCATATGATGCGATTTCCTTAACTGTATTTACAATGATTTCAATTGTTAAGCAGAGTTAATAACCGATAGTTACCCAATTTACAATGACAAGACTGTAGTTGAGTTATAGTACAGTTAACTATCGCTGAACTTTATTTAGTGTCAAGTGACTTTCAAATTTATGATTTCAACCGAAATGTAGTTTAGATAGAAAACTTGGTTCTAGTGCCTTGTTTAGGTCTGGGTTTAGGTATTGAATATTGACCAAGAAATGTTTTCCTTGATCCATTTCTAAAAGGGATTTTTACTTGCTGATGTCAGCTGTCATCGGTAACCTTCAACAATCACTGTAATAATAATGGTAAACTATAATTAGTAAAGACGAAATATTTCAATACAATGATTTAACTTTTATGTTTTCTTTATATCAGAATGCGATTTTGTATTGGTTAAACATGACTCGCTTTAACATAATTTGGATTATAGTACTTATATTTTTTGGTTTCCAGTTGATTATTACAGTTGCTTTTAATTGTTGTATGTGAAGGGATTTTTTTATTTATTTTATGATTTTTAAATGGTGTGATTAGCCTTTGAGTCAAACGAGGAAGTTATTTATTATTGAGTTCTTTATTTGGCTATAGAGAGAACCCCAGCCGACTAATGGAATGCTTTCTTGAAGTTGTAGCTCCCACGGATGGCAGTGGTATAAAATGATTACACTTTTAAGTTGATAAAACATGTGATGACAACTATAAAATTTAATACTATACAGAATAACTTATTTTGTTGCAAAAGAAGTTGCACAAAATTTTGTATTGTTAAAAACAATTATAGTTTTAGTCATCTTTGTGTTGTTCAACAAAGTTTGCAATTATTTTCAAATTGACAATGTCTATAACTTTTACATTATAATTTAGAATCGTGGATTCTGCAGAAATTTCCTGAAAGCTTTAACAACGAGGTTAGCTGAGTTATTAACTTGTTTAATTTATACAGTACTTTAAATGTCTGCACATTGTTACAGGAAGTTTTAAAATGTGTCGGTGAATTTGCTTATCCATGTGACACCTTCAGGTAACTTAATTTGACACGATTTTATATCTATTGTTTGAAGTAATAGTACTAATGTATTCTGCAGTAATACAGTGCTGCATTTTTCTTTTGTATTGACTGACGTGGATAGTAAATGGACTTATGGGTTTTGCCGACATGCCCCAAACTCACCGACTTGCTTTTGTATTTTAAGGCAAGATATCATTTATTGTATACAACCAAACATGTAGCTCATACGATTATTATACTTTACAGCCATCTTCCGTGGCATGAGACGTTTTATAAATTACTAGATAGAATAGCTGAAATCACACATTGCAAAGAAGATTCTGATCTTAACTCATTTTTAGAAAGTGTAAATAAATGCGAAGTGCCAGTTCCTGGTACCGTTCTTTCTTTTAGATATAACGATGGGAGATTATTTGAAGCTCACTGTCCCGATCATTTAAAATTACCTACTCTTCCTGAACATGTAAGTATATTGCAATACACTATTTTTCTAGGTCGACAAAATTTATAATAAACTTTACTATATTTCAGAGAAATTTGATTGAGTATTATAGTGCAATAGATCCACATAATATGGTGACGATATTTGCCAGGTATTTTTTTTTTCTAAGCATTTGGCATTTACCATATCGATCGAAATGTATGTCACTTACTGCATTTTTTATTTATAAATATGATCTATTCACAAGAAACGTAGCCAAAAAATAATGGATTGAATCATTAGTGGTTTTAAGTGGTTTAAGTTGTGCAATATTGGTTTGAAATACTACGTTGAGGCAATAATAATAACAATGCTTAATTAAAAGCAGCTGGCATTAAGTGAAAATATATTAAGATCGAGTTGTGTAACTCAAACGCGGACTAATGTAACTTGTAATTGTTATTTATTTAATAGCATGCTGAATGAAAGGAGAATATTGATTTGCTCAAGTAGACTGAGTCGTCTATCTGCTTGTGTACAGGCTGCTAGCGCATTAATATATCCCATGCACTGGTGATAATTTGGCATTCTAATCAAATTGTTGTCCATTCATACCGACTGAATATTTTGTTAAATTCTAGGCAGCATATTTTTATTCCAGTACTACCTTTACGGTTAATCGATTATTTAAGGTAATTAACAGTGACCTTATCATTTAATTTGTTGTTTAACCAAATGATTTTAAATTGCAGTGCCCCTATTCCTTTTTTGATTGGTGTGCCAATGAAAGTATTTGATGTAAATAAACTTACTAAGTTTAAATTAGAAATGGTATGATTAATATTTTGAATGTTGTGGTTTAGCGTGTGAAGAGATACGAGATCGGGGATGCTGTTATACTTTATGCTGATAACAATCGTATTGAAACTCCATTTGACGATCTACAAAATCTTCCAGTTGACATCGTAACAAATCTTAAACGGAAGTTAAAAAATCCAGAGACAATGCGTGGTGATGGCATTGCTCGTGCGTTTTTGGATGCCTTAGTGGAACTTATTGGTGGCTATAGAGACGCTTTGAAATTCAATGGGGGACAGAAAATTACGTTTAGTAAAGAAACTTTTGTGCAATCTAGACCGACTCATATGCAGCCTTATTTAGAAAAGATGCTTCATCTACAAATTTTTCAACAGGTTTGTAACACTGTTTTTCTTAAAAAAAGAAGTACTATATTTAATGAATGGTTTTCTGTGCTGTAGTTTATTGAAGAAAGATTAGAAATGTTAAATACTGGTAAAGGGCTTAATGATATATTTGAAGAGGAAGTCAGTTTTTATGCTGGAAAAAGCGGTGCCAAATTCAAAATGCAATACAAAGAATGGATGGGAAATTTTAAAGTGAATTTAGTTAAAATGTAATTTTAGTTTCATTTTATAAACGTTGCATATTCTTTACAAATTCTAGAAGGAAAGTGGTGCTCTTTTTAGAAGCGTGAAAAGTAAAGCCTATCCAGCTGTTAAGCAGGTGCCCAATTACTAACAAATGTTTAAATACTGTCACAGTGTTACCTTTTCTTTAATTTCTCAGATGAAAGACAGAAGTAGAAAAGCCTATAAAGAGGTTCGATCGATGATCCAAGATAACTTTACAAAAGTTAGTAATAACTTAATTGTTACACTAGTTCTAGCATTAAAACATTAAATAATAGGAATCTAAATACGTTGGAAGTACAAGCATTGATGGTATACCACAGTCGTCTAGTGCACCTTCCAGTCCCACATTGCAAAGACAAACAATTCATGGAACCAGGGTACGATGATTGATTTTATATAATCTAACTAAATTTTTTTTTGAAAAACAAAAGCCCCAAGGTTTTGAGCAACCAACTAAAATTTTTGTTAATCAAATTGACTGTGTAAATTAAATAACAAGCAATTTTGTAGTTATCAAGAGTTACAGGAAGCCAGAGACCAACCGTTAGTTATGTTCGGCAAAGGGATGCTCCCACTAGGAGAACTGTCAATGGTCGTTTGGAAAGTTCTCGGAAGTAAGAGTAGTACAAATTCTTCATAATTATTTGCTGTACAGTTGACCGGCTGTTTTACTGCTAACTAATGAATTAAACACTTCTTGGCATTTTCATATGCCAATTAGCCACTTCTTGCAAAGCGTAGATGTTTACATAGCTCTGTAACATTTATATCTTCATATATATAATAACCAGATAATATGCTGCTCGAAACCTTGTAAACTAACCAATTTTTCTGCATGTCTAATTTTATTTTGCTTTGGTCTTTGTTGCGGTATTTCATTGTAGTTTTTTGCTACCCTGGACTGGCCAAATTCTTCATCTGATAAGTAAGTTTCTATTTGGCATAGCTTTATATTCTTTCCGTTAATTTCTTTGCTACATTTGTTTGATGTTTTGAAATTTGTTTATAATTAATTGACGACTATTCTAGTTATCCGAATTACGCTCCTTTGGATGTCGAGGCTACCTCTCCAGATGCTAAGGGTCGTAGTACCCGATCTCCTAGTCCAGATTTAGACGTAAAACCCATAAACATGGATCTTATGGGTGATTTACGAGAATTTATTTTTCCAAATTCACGATTTGACGATACTGAGCTTGTCAGAAATTCGAGTGCCCCTAGTTTACCAGTAATTGACAGATCGGTAAGAAAAATCTCTTGCTACATGTAACTTTGTAGCAGAAGAATCTGAATAATGTTTAATATACCAATAGATTCGAGTAGTTGCTTGCACTACTAAAAGACTTTTAAAACCAATTAACACTTAATGTTATTTTATAGCTTAAACCACATACTGGTTCTCAACCAATAATAACTTCAAATGATCACTGGCATATTATTACTCCTCCTTTACCACCACCTCGTGCAAAGCGTAGCATTTCGCACAATAAGGTAATTGAAATTGGTTATTAGTGCTTTGGGAATATCACTCTGAAAACTTTTGTTTATTGTACAATGTTCACAGCATTTAGTTTAGTGTTGTTCCAAATGTATTTATATTTCTGCTTTTGCCATTTTCACTACATTTTCTGACGTTTAAATCAATGTCGCCTTCACTTTATACTTAATCAATTCGTTGATACATTTTAGCACATTTACGTCAATTTTCACTATACTTTTAAGCATTTGAAGTGGTTATTTAATACATTTTGATTTAGTTACCAGATTTTTAGAAATGTTAATTTTTTTTAGTTCTGTTATATTTTGTGGGACGAAATCAATTTTGCGACATCACTAGTTCAAATTCAACCCAATCGATAGGAATTAATTTGTTTATCATTAAATTAGGGTAAAGAAGACGAGCAAAAAATCGAAGATCAAATGAATATTTCTTTGATACGGCTAGATTCAGATGATAGTCTTCTTGGGTTTGATCCTCTATCTGTTAGCAGCGAAACCGAAAGTCTAAGGAACTTTAATCCAATGAATCTCAGTTCTCATGATGATTTAATGTCTAACTCACCACTATCGGCATTGCATGCACCTCCAACTACAGCCACCAGTCCTGGACTAAATAATCCGGTGTACTTTCATGTGGTTCCTTCTCAAACTTTCGATAACAAATTCTGTGTTCAATCTAATGTTCCAAACATAAATAGTAGTGAAGGAAATGCAAAGGAGTTGACCTTTCCAGCTAACATGAATAATATTACCAGTCGGAGTCGTGTAGGAATTTCACCATCTATAACAAATCCATTGTTTTCGACTCCAAATGTGCTTGGTCAAAATAACAATTTTCCTTCCTACAAGCAACCCGTTTTGCCACCAGCAGCAAGACCAATATCTGCGTCACAACCGTCCTCTTTGCATTCTGATGGTCAGTCATTAACGTTAAATAAAAGTTCGGTGTCTCCGTGTCAAAGGACAATTGTTTTTGATTCCATAACCAATGACTTTTTAGTCCACGATATGAGATCTTCACCAACTACTAGTACAAGTACCGATCGGAAGCAGTGGCAAACCTTTGATTGAATTACTGACTCTAATCATCGCAGATCTTTTTGGGATTGTACTAATTAAATGTAACGAGGAAGTTTGAAAGTTATTAGTGTTAATATATTTAGAAATAACTTGACTTCCGCTGTATTATGAAGCATAAATTGTAGGATTTCTAAAACATTGTTAACATATTTTGTTGTCATATATGTTGCTATTAAATTATTGAGGCAAACGTTTTTATTTCTTTGACTGTCAGTTTAATTATTTTTAATAGCTGTCTTGCATAGACCTCGTAGAACCAAATTTATGAGAAGTGCAGGTCGTAACAGTGGCTGTCTTATTCTCGTACAAATTAAGCTTCACATTTCACCATTAAACAACTCCCAACACGAGAGCAAGATAATAAAAGATATGAAAACAATTTTTAAATAAAATTTAAGCTCAATATACGGGTGTTATTCTAAATGTGAGTACTTTTTTCTCCATAGGAAGAAAGCAAAAAGAGTTCACTATTGTAAATGATAATATCCGTATTTAGTCTCGTTTCTAAATGGATGCTATTTTCTCCACAGCAGAATAAAAACTGAATAAATAGCCATTGAAACTAGTGCGATTTGCCATGATCTAAAACAGGGTTCTAATTTATAGAATCTCAATAAGCTATAATTATTGATTAAAATACGGTAGTGCAGTGACATGGTTTCACTTAGAGTTCGCTTGAATAGGTTCAAATTTTAGTATGGTTGATTTTTCTAAGTATGTAAAACTTCAGAAGACACTTAAGAATTTAGAAAATTGCAATTGCGTCATTTCGTTAGTTATTTTATACTATATTAATGACCAATATATAGCTTTTACACTTTTTCATGTATCATAAAAAATTCATTAAGTTATTACAAAACTCATTAGGGACTATTCAATAGTAATTACCTCTTCTTTAATATTCTGCGTCATCACTCCTTTTCTCTAAAAAAATACCGTAAACGTTGTAAAATACTGTTCCATTAATCGACGTGTTCCGGCGTTATCTATTATGATAAATGAAATTATTAATATCTAGAGTGAAAAACAATTGCGATATAAAAACAATTCTTATTTAAAAACACAACGACATCGAAAATATGATGCAAAAACGATGAATTTATAAACGTTTTTAAGTCATTAAGATATATGGAACAGATTAAGCTATTTATTGATTGTTTTACTTACATTTAACAATAATTTGCTTTTATTTTTTCTTTCATTTTTTTTTCTTTTTTGAAAAGGAACAACTTTTGGCTTGGAAAGGATTTTCTTTTGTCAGTTATTAGAGATGTACAATGCAATTGCTTTCGGTTTTTTTAGTATTTACATCCACCAATCTCCATGCAAAATGCTAAATAAAACAAAAACAAAATCAAAGCTACAATTTTCCTCCTAATTTGAAAACGACCAGTTATTGCTCCAGACAAAAATGTATAAATAATTGATAAAATGATATTATAAATGTATCACCGTTTGCGATTGAGTGAAACGTCGCGTATTTACATTATCTTTTACCAGCTAAGTAATGCACAATGGAAATATCTCACATTACAGCTAAGTTTTTAGCAAAAAAAAAGAAAAAAGAAAAATAAAGCCATAAAACCGTTAGACAAATATAACTTTTATAAGATTTCAGAAGAATATCATTATCGAAAGCTATATAACATAAATTGTTTAAATCTTTTTTTAAAGTTTGATTGATATTGAATGAAGGAATTTTCAATTTGAAGATACCGTATTAGGATATACAACTTAACAAAATGACAAAAGGAAGCACATTTTGGCTGCTTTACCGTATCATTTCATTGACTGTACTTAAAAAAAGAAAGAAAAGAAAACGTATTCAAAATGCATTTTCAAGTTGATTGCATTATCAGTTTCATACGGTTTCAACCTAATAATAATACCGTTTTCTGCATATTTTCAGGTCTTTCACAATTATTTGGTCAGCATTATGACATCAGTTTCAAATGTCTCAATTTTTAAATCTTTCTAGTAAACTAAAGGAAAAAAATATTTGATTTCAAAAAAGATGCCAGTGCTTATTAATTAAAACAAAACGTTATGGCGTTAGTTTGTTTATCAGATTTTTTTGTTGTTACAAGCTAATGTCAAATTTGCTCCAGTAAACAAATTGTTCTTCATCATTTTGGCTATCTCCATTTTCAATCAACAGCAGGATGATTGTGTGCTTATTAAGTTATTATTAGAAGTACTTTACTCACTTTTACTTACAATAAGAAAATAGTCATCAATATTATTTCGTAATTAAAATTTAGATTAATTACAGCTACTGACACAACAATATACAAAAATCAAAATAGAATAAAACTCTTTTGTATACAAGTTTTAGTAAAAGTAAAAGTGTTAGCAATGGCAAGTAAAATGGCATTGAAACACGAAGAAATAAAAGTATTATAAGATTGTGCCAATTATTATATCATAAAAAACAAAATAAAAACCAACAACACTCGTTCATTTTGGTCCTAATAGAAAATAGTGCTGCCATACTATATAATTTTCAAGCTTACTGTGTGTTTGAACTTGGGGGAAAAAATTTCGGTTCTTTATTTTATTTTTTTTTGCCCAATAAAGTTTACGTGTGCGAGTGGTCTTATGTGCTATGAACTCTAAAAGCAAAAGGAAAAAAGTCAATTTGCAGTTCATAAACAGATATGACAATCGCACATTAATGGAGTGAACGACGTTATTCGGAGGAAAATTAGCTTACGTTAAACTGGTTGGAAAAAACGCTAAATTACCGTATCATCTTCGTCATTCATTTTTATATATATTATTATATATTGTATCGCGTAGTAGCCTGGACTTTACTTTTGGAACTTATCACGTATAAAATGTTAAAAGATAAGAGATACCTAATACAAAATGGTTTACGGGTATGACAGCAGCTGTTTGTAGAATTTTTCTTTGGATTGTGTTGAATGAAGCAAACGAAGCAGATTTAATCGATGGAAACCATTCCCAAAGCATTGGCTGAGAATATAAAACCAATAAAATGGTATATCATTTGTTCCTGGGAATTAAATGAAGCGATTAATAGGAAGAAGTGTCTTCAAATCTTGTATGAGAATACTGATGGACGCCAGAAAATATTGCAATCCGACACACACATACACACATCATGCACACGATTTCGATTTTCAGAGTGATACAGTATAAACACACATCATCTTTTTTACTTTATTATTTTCTTCGTCTTTCTTCTTCTTCGACACCGCATCGATTCCAATACCAAACTCGTTTTGTCAACACCACATCTGTTGAGCAGCATTTCTATATTAATATTGGTGGTGATTAGTTAAGAAGATATGTGACTGTGTCGTCCACTTGCAAACAAAAAGTCACCGATCCAGCTCCAGAAAAAACACTCTTATTTCCCATTCGTGTGGCTACATCATTCATTCGTATGTTTGATTACAGTTACGAAAAAAAAGTGTTTTTATGTTTCAGAGGAAAGACAGTTTTAGCAGTATAAGAATGACACAACCCCACTCTAAAAGTCGAAACCTCCTCATACACGATGAACCATTAACACCTAAAAAGAAACCCCCACAAAATTACAGTATTTCACAAACAAGACATCAATATATCTACAAAGTATGGGTACCATTATCTGATGGTGATTTATGTTTGGGATGACCGAAAAACGTCTCATCGTCGTCTGAACCCTCTTTTCCTTTACTGTGAAGATATTTTTTTGCTAAAATTAAAAAAAACAAACAAATTCAAAAATATGATCTCTTAGACAAGCCATCTATTATTTTAATACTTGGATCTTCAATTAAGGAATTTTGCCATGAACCAGAATTTTTGCTCCTGGAAGATGTCCCATTCTTCATATTCGTGTAGTTTGTAAACACTATGTTAAATAAAGTTTATAAATATTAAATCGGCAAATAAAGTAGATAACTAAAGATTAGTGAGTTTTATTTACCCGCAGCTGGTAACGACAACCAATCTTCAGGAGGTCGAGGTGGCCTCGTTGGACGTTGCAGCTCTTTAAATAAACAAAAGCAATTAGCGACTCAGTAAATAGCAAAAATGGTAACCGAATGAATTACTACAACTTAATAAACAATGCCATACAATAAGTCTATAAGGGCATTAAAAGTCAACACTGGCTTACCGTTTACACTAGCATTTGCATCAATCGATAGTTGCTTTGCATTTTGCAAAGTTTTATACTGCATTATTTATGCTTTACATACTATTGCTTTTTAAAATATCGTAACTTGAGAGTTTACTTTGGTTTTGTGGGGAATTAATTTTGGAACAATCGTAATGGTAGATGATTAAAAAATTACAAACATTTTCAGCACTTAATTATTAAAGCAAAATGGCAAATGTACCAATACTAACATCAATCATTCATTATAAAATTAAAAATAGCATCAATATAAACTCATAAATTGTATGCAGCAGAAAAAATCAATGATTTTAATCTGTGGATGTAAATGTTTATGTTATTGATGTTGCTTTTAATCGAGATGTGCGTTGAGGGAGTGAGAGAGGAGTCAAACATTCCTTTATTTGTTTTATACAGCTAACATAGATTAAATGTTTAATTAAGAACGACAAATAAGAATAGGCTCCCAATTAGGTCGTCAACATATTTAACGATTATAGCGTCAGTAAGTCGTACTTTGTAAAAATTTCAAATAAAATTTTGCACTCATTCTACGCCCTCGCTATAATAAATTCTAAAAGCAAATCTATTAATTAATCTAGCTAAAATCGAGTAATGTAGATGGCACAGCAAAACTAAAATATTCGGGAACATTGCAATTCCTAAGGGGAATATTCAAACCTTTTAGTTTCATTAGTCTTTATCTAAACGCACTGTAAAATAAATATACATAAAAAAATAAGATTAGTATTTGTGCATGCTTTAATCTAATCTTATTCGTCGGGAATGCCTGGAGTTAAAAAGGCCGTTATCCATCTTGTGAGCACAAGAAGATAATTAACTTAAAACCGTTTATTGCTAAGAAGGCACTTACATACTGTACTGTACTATTGTTGTCAATGCATGCTAAGCAATATAGAAAGCTGTAATGTTAAGAGTATGTGTATGTGTGTGTGTATACCGGTATATGAATGTGTGTAAATGCACGCATAACTTAAAATAAATGCAAAACGAAATTAGTCTATGGGATTAAATCGTTGAAGAAGGAAAGAAAACACGCATCAGCTATGTCTCCACTGCTACTTGAATACTTCAAAGCCATCGCCACTCAGGGACAATTGCATGCAATGGACTCCAGCCTAATTACGAATGAATAAAACATGAACTTAAATTGGATATAGCAAGCAACACTACAAACTTTTTTTATGCCAATAAAAAAAAAGAAAAGAAATAAAAAACCAGACGTTAGGAAAAGTAAAAAATAAAAGGAAAAAAATCTTTCCCGACGACAGCAAAACAAATCTCGATGAACTCGGATTTAAGTTTGCAATCGAAATTTCAGCATCAATAAATCAGGTAGCTCTTACTATCGGTTGGCAATAGTTAGATAAACATTCAGTGAAGTGTAGCACTATACAGTACAATATACAGTAATGTGTGCACTGTATACAGTATAGTGTATAGCAAAGCAATATCGCTTGTATAGGATTTCTCTTCACTTTATTAACGGCCTCAGTTGAACGTAATATAACAACGTTCATTTACAATTTATCTTCCAGTGGAACACGTACAAGTGTATATTAACCCTACATTTATATGCCAACGGTTTTAAATAAAACATCCAATAACTTTGCATCAACAGACAATGTGCAGCTTCAATTTCAACTTCAAACAAGCTGACGTTCAAATTACTGTTATTGAATTGATCACCTCTTTCGCCGTTCCTCTATATATTTAATAACGATAAACAAAAGCAAGGTGAACTGACGTCCGTTTACATTATAATACACACAAAAGCTCATTGAAACTCTATCCCTATATGATTAAAAGTCAGTTTTAATTACACATCGGCCTCAAAATTTTATGGATTCGCCGTATACAATTATTATGAAATGCCACTTGCCAACATGATATTTTGTTTTGGAAAACAAACTACAGTTAATTAATGTATTTAAAAATTAAAAGAAAAATAGCGCAATAATAAAAATAAAATTAGTTCAAAATAAAAAGGAAATAATCGTAATCGTTCAGTTGTTAAACTTGAGTTTGATTATCCTCGTACGACGTTGTTTATTACGAAAAAGCACAACACAATCAACAGTAATTACAGTAAGTAAAGTAGTGTTAATACGATGTAATTAAGTCCTTGTGTTCGAGATTATTTTGTTTTACGTTACATTTACTGCCGTATTTAGCTTAAACGTAAAATATTAAAACTTTTCTTATGACATCGTAAACTATCTGTATGCGTTGCAGAGTTTACAGCAAATTTGTAAAAGCAATCGTAAGTCATCTCAATGAATTGATTATAGTTAAAACAGCATGCAGACAAGACAGCCAATAAAATTATTATTATAGAAACAAAAGGCAACTTGAAAAGACTTAATAATAATGCCACTAAAACCCATGGCCATTATTGTATTGCAGCAAAAAAAAATTGTTTTCTTCGTTTCAAGAATGGGCAAACTTGAAATATCGATTTTGCATCGCAGTTAATGACAAAAGTTAATGTGACTTATGCTTAAACTTTTATCGGACCCAATAGAGAGGAATGTTCGGTATGTCTTCGACCACACCCATCATCATCAACAGTGGCAGTTTCAGCAGCATCAACGAAAAAATATCTCTCGAAAATAATTTTAAAAACAAATCAAGAAAATAGCTACACAGTGGTAAAAGTAATGCGAATGAATGCGCGACGATGGCCATAGGGGTCTACGCGGTTGTAACACGTTCCTCCAATAACATGAAAATGTGCGGAATGAATTTAGAAAGTTATTTCCAAGTCCAATGTTATTTCCGAGTTCGAACAAATGCAGAACCATTTTAAAAGCTCTGAGGAGTCGTTTGCAGATTTATTTGTTTACTTTAAGGCCCATTAATCTATAATAAAAATCTTCCTAATTACTCTTCACCCCCTATTAAATTCCCAACATCGAACGCCTGCTATTACTCGCTTCCAGCTTTTTAGATTCCATTTGTTCAACATCCGCCCCATCACCCACACTTCATCCCATCCCACCCAACCCAACCCTACCCTACCTACACCCTCACTTCCTTTTTACTAAACAACTCTCTGCTTTCATTCTACTTCATAAGTAATTCGATTCTTTTTTGATCAAAATAAAAACAACAATAGCAGCAAAAACATGGCTTCCACAAATGCCAGCCGAACATCTTTAAAAATCCCAACTCACAATAAGCCCTAGCCTCCCTCTTTGCACTACGATAGTGTAGAAAAGCACTCTCTTTCTGTTTAACTATTTTGTATTTCACAAGCAGCTACGCAATAAAATAACAGTAAGATTAAAAGGATGGGGAAACGAGGGAAAAAAACACACTTCAATATAAGAATAAAATCAATAAACAGCATTCAAAATCTGAACATTTGTTTCACTTAGTATTATTGTGTATTATAATAAATTGGTTGTTTAGTCAAACTTTAACACAACGTACGCTTCCGATAACAGTGTAAATACTTATTTGCAGGTTTTACGGATCATTAAATGAACTCTTGTAACTTTAATAAAAAAATATTTGACTATTTGAGTGACTGCTGTAATGCTCAGTCACATTGCGTAAGTCAATATAATAATTTTGTATGGCATATAAATATTTATGCAATTTCTTAAGAAATATATTTTCATGTTTAAGTCTGCAGTAGATGTACTGTATGTTTAAAATTCTTTTGAAAATATATTCATAAGGTACTCGTACACTATGGTATGAACTACGAGCGTAACTAACCAACGTAACAAGGAAATATGACAAGCACAAGATCTAAATATTCTGCACTAAATCCACATAAAAAAGTAGATGTCTGTGGCGCTAAATTTTGTTTTTTGAACATAAAATATAGATTTTATTACAAAAATCGTATCTACAGAAATGAATTTCTAATTTTCGGTTTTCTAAAATTACATTTTTGAGTAACCTTATTCGATTACATGTTTGTAAAAATGACTAAGTTTATCAAGCACTTCTTAGCTTTAGGTACTTTGTGAAATTTTCAATAATTAAAAGTTGTTTATTTAAGTGTTTACAGTTGAAGAAGTCAGTACAGGTGGCCAAAGGTGCAATTTCAGTGCTTGTTATAGACGCTAACTTAAGTTATATCGCATTCAACTGTTTATGTCTCTAAACGTCCCCCACGGTGCAACTTAAATCAAATAAATTCTTCACAATAATTTTAAAAAATGTCAAACTGTTTCGATTAGATGAGTTAATGAAAATGATTCATGTTGTATATTAAATTATGCTTCTCAAATCACTAATATTTTCATTAATTTCAAATACGGTCGGATTACTTTAAACATTTTAATGTTCACAATATTAATCAATGAGTAGGAGTAGGTATCTAAGTTATTTTACTACACCCGCATCACATTATATGTGTTCAAATGTCAGTACTGAAGTTACTATGGAACTATGTTATGCATGCTAGAATAATGCAGCTTTACTACAAAATACAGTACTTACAGTATATTTAAATACTTATTTTTTTTCTTTGGTATCAGTATTGAAAGAGTATCAGACAATTTTCCTCTATTGATCATTAAAGAAATATTAAAAAGAAAAACTAGCGATATGTTTGCATTTTATCATCGCTAAAAATTTTCAATTACTTTGAAAAGCTATTTGCATATACGATAGGTAGTAGGAAAGCATTTCTTAGTCAAAATTGATTGTAATAAATTTGTATGATTTTGCATCTGAGCATCCCTCCTCTTCTCCCTCTCACCCCCCAAACAAAAAAAGCAACACGGAAAAAGTTATTGATCGACTAGTGTTAAAAGGACTTAAACAAAATTGCACCCTTAAGGAAACATTTTCTTCCATTTTTGCACAACTTTTCTCATATAATTGGTGTACTCATCACTGACACATTTACAAAACGTAGACGAAGAAGATAAAGAAGAAAGGCATTTCGATTTTATGCAAATCACGACCCTTAATTCCGATATGCAAAAGTCAGAAAATGAATTTTTGAGAAGGAGAGCCGAGTCTCACTTGTTTTGATAATATGCAAAGAATTCTTATTAGAAAAACTCCAGAGAAAGTATTAAAAAATATAGAGCTGGTATGGCAAAGTAATGGAAAAAAAATAAAAAGAGAGAGAAGAGTAGGAAATACACAGTGTAGAAGAAAACGAAATGTGGTGATCTAACTCGATACACGATACATATATATAGAAAACATTCTTCCAATTCCAGAATAATAATTCAGCAGAGAAATAAATTATGCTGTGTAGTGGTAATGGGATCCCTCGCCTTCTCATCTCAACCACCCTCAACAACTTCCACTCACTCCATTTCGTTGCTACTACCGGTTTTTTTATTCTTGCTGGGATGATATAAAATTCTGAGGCATTATTAGATTTCTCCAGCGTTGCCTACTTTAATAAATTAACTATTGCCATCAAATATTCAGCTCAGCGTCACCCCACAGGCCTCCACCCACCGTCACCATCATTACCACCCACTCCCTCAACATCAATACACCACCAACCTCCATCAACAACATCAACATGATGTCTCTGTTCTTTATGGTTGGGATCTATTCAAACTTTCATGATCAACTTTTTTTAAGTAAAAAAAAATAAGAAAAAAAAAACTATAAAAAAGAAAAGGAAAAAAAAAGCTTTAATGAGCAATTAATATCCCTGGGAGAGACATGTTGGTTTTGTCATTAAAAACTATATATACTTTATATGATAAAAAAAATATGTTAGTATAGACTGCACAGAAGTTCCAGTCAACTTAAAAGATGGAAAAATGACTCTGACACGAACATACATGTTTCCCACCCACTCACTCTCAACAAATCAATAACAATAAATAAATGTTGTCGTAAAACATTATTTTCTTCTTTTTTTTCCTTTTCTTTGTAAAACAATACCATTTAAATAATAACAAATTTTCATTAGCTCAATACCCGTTTGTTTTCTTTGGATAAGACAACACACAATAAAAATTAAGCCAATTACCTTATAACTTAAAAATAAAATGCACTCTCTACGTGTACTATGTATTGTGTACTGCGCATTGTACACAGGTATATAGTATAAAAAAAAGATGTAAACAGTAGCAGAGCTGAATCGCGGCATAATTGGATTGTTTCTGTTCATCTTGTGTTGAATGTTGTTTCATATTAGTGTTCAATTGATCCATCACCGATGTACAACTCCATTTTGATGAAGCACCACTAACAACACTGCCACCACGGACTGGAATCGAATTCAAAACACCGATCAACACACACACACATACATCCACCCACAAATACAGCAAGAGAAATCAAACTTTTCGGCTCATCGATTTTTCTTTTTGCCTACATTTATGTTATACGGTATATGCTGTGCCGTGTATCAGTGGTAAAAGAAATGGGGAGAAAATTTAACTTGCTCTTTTTAAAATATCTTGTCGATGGTGACGTCACCTGATCATGTTTTTGTTGTGTAAGAATGGAGCTCATTTTTTGAATAGACTCACGCACGCAAACAACACATTTTTTCTCTTCCCATCCCATCCCACCCTACCCCACCCACCTCTAACTCTCAAATAAAAGCGGCACAATAAAAATCAATTTAAGTTGAATCGGAAAAGGATGAGATGAAATTTGTCTGATTAATATTATATGTTTATGTCAATTTTTTAAGACTAGAATGGCAAAAACTTAATCACATTTTATCCAAAAAATAAAGATGAATACCATCTCTTCAAATTGAATAAAATAAGTAGTATAATAAAATATTAACACGGGAAGAAATAAAAACCAATAACAAACATTCACAGTTAAAGCAAACAAAAGTGTAAGAACTTATTATTTGTAATAGTATAAATAATAGAAATAAACTTGTTTACAGTATAAAAGTCTTAAGTAAATACTCTTATACCGTATATCCACAATTTCTAAATGAATAAGAAATTCAATGCAGTTGGATGGTACGGTACAAAATTAAATTTCAATAAGAAGTATACTGTATAATCGAGAAAAAAATGCACTCGAATATCGCAAACAATAAAATAAATACAAATAGCAACACAAAATAATAAAAGAAAATATTTTATATATTTTTCCCAATGATGTTCTAAGTATAGCTCACGTATACTGTATCAATACAATATGCGAATAAACAATGTAAATAAACTTGGATGCTTCTTTGACTATAATATTACTGCGTTTGATATTATTATATTTGAAATCGACGGTTTGGTTGCTGAGGCTATGCTATAAAGTCAGTCTAGGCATTCATAATTAAATGTAAAAATACAAGATTTATTTCAAGTTTACATAGCAAATTTTAACTAAAAACATTTGCTATATATATATATACAGTAGTGCATTTGCAGTACTTTTACGGTAAAAGTCTAGTTTGAGATTGATCCAAATGGCTTTGCTGTGTGTGTAATGGCAGGGGTGGTGGAATGGGCACATGTATATTTCATGTGAATAGAAAATGCCAAGCCAGAGTGATGGAGAAGAAGAAGAGAGAAAGCCTAGGGCTGATGATGGAGTCGCTCGCTCTCTCGACAGAATAATGCATTTGGAAAGTCTATCCTCACACAAAATAAATTCGCTGATTATTTATTTATGGATCTAGATGCCGAGATTCTATCCCTCCCCACCCTTTCACATCTAATACAGGGTAGGGTAGGATAGAGAAAGCTTGTTCACAGATACTACAGCAAGATACACCTAGTCAGTTGAAAACTAATTAGAAAGATTTGAATAATAGTGATCACATTCACAATTTATGCACATTATACAAATGCAGAACAGACATTATTTAGATAATATAATCAAATTTTTCATCATGATCAAATATTTAAATGTTTTCTTCAATGTTAAGCTAGATGGCAGTCTTTAAAAGGCATGGATTTCAAGTTACAAAATAAGGGCTTAGCTTTCTCATTCAGAACACTCAAAACTTGGCATTTCTTTTTGTAAGATTAATAAAACAAATCTGGAGGCTAAATTAAACTAATCTGCATTTTATTATCAAATATCATACTTGATGACTATTTGCATAAAGAAAACTCTCTTTAAAACTTTTCAATTAACTTGCATAACAAACAGAAACGTTACCAAATACTGTATTTTTTTCTACTTAATTCAACCGATTTTAAAAATATTATTAAAAATCTGCAAGGCTATACAGTATATATTACACTGGATGTAAAAAACTTGGCTATGTGTAATAGTTGACTTATATCTCATGAAACGCATCATAAAATATGAGCAATATTTTATTCAGTTTTATTCGCATGGACAAATCCTTTCATCTAAGCTATAGGACTTACAGTAGTTGACTGAGTCTATAAAGTAAGTTTTTTTTATCATCTTATAACATAAAAGAAATCATTTGTTAGTCGCCCTGTATTTATATAACCATTACAGTGGAATGTGAATAGTGTGAATAAAGCTTCTCTTCGCTCTCTCTTATAATCAATGAGACTTCTTGTGTCAACACAAAAATGTCAACTAGAATCAGAAAGGGAGCGAGCGAATGACAATTGTACATGTTTACGAATAAGTTAAAGCGTACAAACACACAACAACAATAAATAAATAAAAATGAACAACAAAAAATATAGACACTAAGTTATATGAAAAACGAACAGAGAAAGGGATGGCAGAAAGAAGCTTTGCTAAGTTTTTTTTTCTTCTTCGTAGCTTCATTACATGCGATTTATAAAGCAATGAGCAAACGAAATGATCAAGTATAAGGCAGCATCCAAAAACTAGTCCTCCCACAATTAACCTTCTAATCTTTGTCTTATTCAACCAATCAAAATGAAGAGATGAGTTAAATTTCGCGAGTGGATCGACATCGCCTTCTACAAAACAAAACTCTTGAAATACTCATTTTGGCCATAGACTATAACACAAATAAATGGCCAAATCCGAACAACCTTTTTATGACCAATCGTAAATTGCCTTTCAGCTAGGACTTACACATACACACACACACAAGAAGACATAAGATATAGTGAACAACATTGCTGCTGTGTACATTTAAAGATAGATTTAAGAAGGAAACATTAGATGACACTTTGTTTGTTGGCTATTACTTCCACCAAATTACACTTTTTCTATCTGTCTTTCCTTGTAACGAAAATCATTCTGGACAACTTATTAAACCAGCCGGATACACGTCTACACCACTTTATATCATGAAAAACATAAAATGAAATTGCAAAAAAATATATAACTTATACTATATAGTATATAGACTGTATATCTTTATATCAATCAATTTCTAACACATTTCATTCAATGCCTACATACCGAGAATTGATTTTTTTATATAACGTATACTATCTAACATTTGAACAAATATTTAAATACGGATGTATTTCTTTTTACAACAAACAGAAAGTTTTAGTCAGTCGAAATTGCGGTTTTTAAGAATCTAATCAAGATAAAAATATATTAATGTTAACTGAACACTACTTGAATTTAATACCTATTTTATTTTTGTAGACTTTAGTATTTATAGTTAACTTTAAGCCTTTGCAATACCACAAATCTGATTAAATATATTCAATTAAATGATGTTGATTAACTAATCATTACCTAAGGTAAAAATGTAATGTGAAGCCTACAAATCCACTTTTTCACCAATTAGCCATTGCAATATTATTATTTTAAATAATAGCTGTACTGTTAATAAATTACAGGGCGTTGACCATTCCAGTATTTATTTTCTTTCATATGGTACAAAGCACTGCATAGCTTCGAGTATCATCTCATCGTAATTGCAGAAAATTTTTATTTATTTATTTATTTTTTCATTACTCCACTTTCATTCCTTTAACAGAGAGATGAGTTAGGAGAAAAAAAAGGGATGGACAATGCCAACTGGGCCGTGAGACAACCACTATTTAATTACTGCTTAACAAGAACATAAAAATTATATGTGAAAGATGATAGTATAGTATGCATTAATAAAGACTATAAGAAGCAATAATTAATTAACTTTATGAGATTTTATATGCCTCAATTAATAATTAAGCATTTTAACATAAAGTGTACTTCAGGCAATGCACGGTAACGTTTTCTTAACTTTTAAAAGTAGTTCAGCTAATTTGCATACATCATTAGCTGTTAAATATCAGGATCGAAATGTTGGGCAATGTAAATGGTAGAAGTGTAGTTCTATAATCAACGAAGCTTACTTTAGAGTTTCGAGAATATAACGGCGGGATATTATGTTTATGTATATTAAATTCACACGCATTTATGTTTATGTTATGTCGCTATAAGAATTTTAATTACCACAATGTTGTAATCAGGCGTTTTATGATCAGCAAAATATCTAGCTAATAAATTTGATCCTAATCCGCTTGCGGGCATAAAATAGCAACTGGGAATCGATGGTCATTTTCATGTCCGACATAAACCATTATTCACATAGTTTGACTCGAGCGCATAATTTCCACTTCATGTCGTTGACTAGAATTTAAAAGTCAATGATTTGAGCTGCTAAATCCCCCAGGGACCGACAATCGAGTGGACATAAGTGGTCATCCACTGAATCACATTCAACCGCCCATCTCTCACTTTCTCCTTCTGCCTTATGAATAAATACCACACGCTTACACAAGCAGCAAAATTGATAATGTCTCCTTTAAGGGAAGGAGATGTTTACACTCCATAGAAATAGACAGCTGCAACTTTATATAAATTATAAAAAAAAATTGCTCTGTAGAATTAGGAGGAAAATTAATTAAAAATATAATGAAAAACGAAATAGCATCGTGCGCATGTCATTTCCTCTCACAAATAAGAAGATGTCAGACGTACTTGCGAGCAGATTAAAATCGATCTAACGTTTACAACTCTGAAAAGCAAACGCGATTAATTTGGTGGAGTTAACCTCTGACCTGTTAGCACGCAATTTCATCATTTTTTTCTTTCCCCACCTTAAATGCATTGCCATCTGCCGTCACGCCCACATCATCATTGCAAAAAAAACAACCTCAACACAAAAACACACTCTTAAAAAATCAAAATCGGTAAATTATATCGATTTTGTTGAGATTACTCTTTGCAACACAACAACAACTTGTTAAAACTTTTCCTTGTTTTACAATTTGCTAACGCTGTCTTTTAAAGCACTGAACTGCTACAAACAACAACGACGACCGATCGAGAGACAGTGGGGTGTTTATGCGTGTGCCTTTGGGAAAGAAATGAAGAATTTGATCAGAGTACTAAAAAATATAAAACGAGAAAGAAAAAAAAATAAAATAAATATAAATCGAACGATTTTTGCACCCATCAGTTAACGTCATTTAAAGGCAATTGAAAAAGGGAGTTTTAAGAAGTAGACGAATCAATAAGATGGAGTAAAAAAAAAAAAGAAGAAAAGGGTGTATAGGGTTGATCTCTAACTTATATGCCTAAACAGCCAACACATAACACTACAAGTTTCATCGAATGGCCTGTATACTTTAAATATACAACAGTCCTTTACATTCACGTAACTCAGGTGTACTAATATGTGTATACACGAAGCTCCCTCAAATAAGAGAACTTTCTGTTTCTGCTGCTGCTCTTATAAATATTAAAGTAGCCAAACAAACGCAGGAAGCATCTGCGTTCCAAGGGAATTTGAAGGAAACTTTCTCCCGCTTCTTTCCCCATCTCTCTGCATCCCACCCCTTCATTCTACTTTATCCCCCTCCTCCTCAACCCTCAAGAAAAATGATGGAGAAATGAGGTCGAAAACGCCTTCTATGCATTTCACCGCCTGCAATTGCGTTGTTCGACTCCCATTAAATTCAACGCAACCGACAATTTTTATTCATCGTCTCTTTGCCTGCTTGGCGATATCTCAACATGCAACACAAGAAAAAAAAGAAGAGAGACAGCTTTTTCATTTTTCATAGCTTTTAAAAACAACACGCATAAAATGGAAGTCACAAAAACTTTGAAGTTAAGCTGGGGGAAAAATATTAAAAAAGGAAATTGCCGCAAACAATGCAATGTTTAAGAGAGCAAAATCTTTGGTTTTACTATAATAAAAATATAATTGATTATTTCTTCATCTAGAACAGCTAGAAATTTTGCTTAATTTGATTTAAAACATCATAATACATTGTTTCTCTCATGATAAAAAACATACCAGGAAACTGTTACAATAATTAATTAAAATAATTGAACTTACAAATGGCTGGTATTTTTAAACCATTTTTATATGGTTAAAAATCTAATTAATGTTTCAAACTAAAAATACATTTAAATGTGTCTTAGTGTCTATTGTAACTGTATAATAGGTGGGAAAGGACAAAATTTAATTAAAAACTAATTTATATATTGAAACCTAATTTGAATAATAATTCAATGTAAATAAAATGTTTTGACAAATTCTAACGTGTTTTTGGTAAAGGCGGCGGAGGAAGCCTATAATCATGATGGAAGTAGTGAGAATAGACGCAAAAAAAAATAAAATAAAAAAAGAGGCCAAAGCACGAGTTGAGTGATGTAAATTACATGCGCACGTAGCATGTAACACGCCGCCGTCAACGCCCCCTTGCGAAGGAAAAAGCGGTATGTAAAATTGAACAAATAAAAAAATGCACTTATACTGAACATCCGCCTCATCTCACCTTATATTCTTAGAAGAGGAAGTGACATCATGAATAAGAAACGAGTACTTACCATACAGTTCCACTGCACCCTCCGTTTCTCCCAGATAGTTCTTGGCGATGCATTTATAGTTTCCATAATCGTTGTGAGTTAGCGATTTAATCTTTAACTTCATAATAATCCGATAAAGAGATTCCATTGTCACGGTTTCGTATTTATTATTGGTCATAATCATTCCAGGGCCACGTGCCCAGTAGTTAATGGACTTTGGAAAAGCCTCGGTTGAACACTCTAGCATCACTTCACTGCCAGGAAGAGCTCCCACCAATTGATTGGGAATGCTGATAATAGGAGAAACTGCAAAGCAATTAAACAGAAAGCCAATTAACAAGTGGTCGATCGTTACACACACACACACACAGTTGTAGGATTGACACATGAGCATAACCTTAAGGTCTAACCCTGCAATTAACTTGCTTGACTCCAATATAATATTCTACTATGAGTCTATGCTACTAGTTTTAAGATGCATACAAGTTGTATTTAATTGTCTGCAACAATTAAATGAACAACATTAATCAATTTCTTCCCTCGACATCACAATATAAATATTTATAAGCTATGGTTTCATTCGCCTCTTTTATTTTCATTACAGTATTTTAAATGCAAATCTAACACTTTTTTTTACTAACAGTATGTGGCCTACAAAACTCTTATTCTACAAGTACAGTGTCATCCATCACTGATTAAATGGTTAAATGAATATAAAGAAAAATGGTTCTTACATTCGACATCCAGCATAATTCTTTTACTAATGGCTGGTGGGACTCCGTTGGAAGCGATGCACAAGTAGGCCCCCATGTGATTACGAGAGACTTTGGAGATGTTGAGAAATTCGCCATCCAGCGTCAACACTATTATTAAAGAATAAAGTTTTGAGTATATGTAAGACTGTGCAATAGATCTCGGCTGGAGCCAGAAAATAGATTCAGATGACAATAGACATGGAAATTGGTAGAGTAAATGGAATTGGATCCTCCCACTGACACCGCTCGCGCGCCTCACCTAACTTCAATGCATTCATATGATTACACAAAAGTAAAATAGTAAAAAAAAAAATATCACAGAATCAAAATGAATGGAACGATCGAATTTCTTCAGACACCAAAGACATACAGATTTGTGAGCAAATTTAGTGATTTTTGGTCTATTGCGCCGCCTACATTGGTTGTGGAGGCTTGAACACACAAAAATATTACATAAAAATAATAAATCCTTCCGGGATTTACAACCGCTCTCAAAATAAATCTCGTTTAAGCTGTGTGAACAACTGCTTCTATTTGAACAATATCTGCTATTTCTATGTTGAAGAATATCATTACCCTATGGCATACCAACAGAATCTGCGAGAAAGACTGAATGATAGAAGAAAAAAATATATACATAGTACCGTATGCAGAAATAATAATTCATCATTTTTACATGTAAGAATATGCATTACAATCCACATTATTAATAAAAAGAATAATGACCAGAAATTCTTAGATTCCTTTTTACAAAAAAAATATCTGTATACCAAGTCAAATGATAATGACATTCTTATCATTATTTACAAGTCGAAAATTGTCGTCCTCCCCATAATATACATTTTAATTAACATGATTATTTTTAAGTAAAGAAAGTTGCCCGTTTGAGTACACCCTCATTACTTGAAAGAATAATATTTGAAAAAGCAATTTACACACACTACTCATCTGTTGTCTAAATAACCATATAGTAGTACATCGTAGCGTTAAAAAAACGGCATAATCACGTTTCGCAGATAATATTATTAAAGCGTAAAAGTTCAACACAGCCCAAGCTTTATCTACTCAAAAAAAAAACCTGACTAAATAATATGCTGCATATTATTTTTTTGTCGTCGCAAATAAATTCAGCAAAAGTCGATCTCGTGTTCAAATTTGTCCAACAATAACAATGTTATAAATAAATCATAGATAAATGCAAAACACAAGTTGTGTATAATGCCATTTGTTGTACTTTACTGTTTAGATTAATTACATTTAAGTGCTACACCCCTTGGGCTTTATGTATTCTTTCATGTGTTTCAATTAATGTTGTTTCCTGTGCATGTCAAGCTGGTGTAGTACTTAGTTTTGTTAATCTAAATTGCCTAATGTTTCTGATTATTATTTCATTTTTTGTATCAACGTCATAACGTGATAGTCTTATTGAGACAGTTCAGTTTTAGACTATGCAAGGCCAACGTTAAAGCGGCGCAAACAGTAAAATAACAGTTTACCATACAGTATCGTATACTGTATAAAATATTATGTGAATATAACGGTATAGCCGTCAATGACATCAAAGAAAAATGATGGACCAACTGACTGAATATACAAATGCAATTTCCAAGATTTTTTTATACGGTATATATATTTTTTTCTCTTTCTATCACCCCTACCACTCACAATTCGCGTTCATGCAACCAACGTTAAAATTATATTCCATTTTCCGTCTTTTTCTCTCCCACTAACTCCCACTTTTTTTTCCTTTTTGCCTTTCAGGATTAGATAGTGTAATCGATGGAGCCGAGCCTGATGCACTCTTTCCTCTATGGCGTCCATAACTCATGACTTTTGCAATATACATAACGCAAGAAACAGCCAACGTAACGTAAAAGCGGCGTTGTTCACTCTATGCAAATGACTCCCATTAGAATTGATTCTTCTTCACCGATACATCACCTTAATGAGCGGCATTTCTCTTTTTCCTACTACGTGTACTTCAAATAAATTTACAAGCAATAACCACATATAATTATTATAAAGAGTAAGAAAGTAAAAAGAAGAAGAAAAAAGATGTAAATGATTTACATGCTGGTATAGTCATCTTGCTCGCATCGCCGATTGCATATAAACATTTTTACATAAAAAATCAAACTAGTGTAATACATTTAAGTCGAGGATATTTAAGGAGATAAAACCCTATTCCCTCCAGTTAGTCCCAGGTTGTCAAAAGGCTAATTCTATCCGTCTGATAATCAGATGATAGACTCGACAACGAAAATAAAATTGAGACAGTCGTCAATGTCGTCTGCGGCATTTTTCTCTCTCTCTTTCAATTCCCCCCAAATACTTAACCTCCCCTTCCACTTTGTGACATTATACGCTAAGATTTTACATGAAAATCTCTTTACTTATGAAAATCACATTATGTCAAGAAATAATGTAACATTTACCCTGTTTCTTTGACAGCAATATAGGCTCATTGTCTTCCCTCCTCCACATCATGGTGGGCTCCGGATAACCAGAAGCTTTGCAAGTCAGACTAACATTGCTGCCTTCTCGAACTTTGACTGTCGATGGGGAACTTTCCTGATCCAAAATATCCGGTGGAACTGCAAAAAAAAAAACGGAACTGTTTACACACCATTTTAAATTCAAGTTATTTTTTTATTACATTTTCATAACAACAAAAATTGGCACGGTAGAAAAAAATAAAATAATTTTTTTTTTTTGGTATAAAAAGTTTTTCTTTAAAATCCGTTTTTGACTCTTTAAAATCAACTGCTGTCATTCGCGCTTCAAAATCCATTGTTTACTAAGCTTTCAATTGGCAGATTTTCTTCTGAAAATCCGTTTGCATTGTATTGCGTACGCGGATACAAATCACCTTCAAAAAAATATGATTTCCAACTAAATAAAAGAACTTGAAATATTTTTATCCTGTCATTTTTTTTCTCTACATGGAATGTGTGTATCGATCGATTTAATAATACCATCTCCCTCTAGTATTGGCATCACTTTTTGTCGGCCCCCTTCTCATCCCCATATGTAAGGCATTTGAGGGCACAAATTATTGCACGTGTGGCATATCACGTGTTGACAAGTAAACCCAAATGATTGGTGAATGTCATCGAAAGACTTGTACGCATATTGATTGTATGATCAATTCCGAAACCGATTTAAGACGACAATTCCTTGCGACGAGTAATATAATTTTTTTGAGGTACATAATAACATAGACGAGTTCAAATAGTTGGAATTTAATGCTGTTAAACAATTTGACATCTGTGACATTTTATATAAAAAAAGAAGAGAAAAAAATAACTACTCAAATATTTTTCGGATGAGTCAAAAGTAATGTTGTGAGCAAGAAAACGGATCCTGTAAGTCACTTCAGTTCAGGTTTGCACAAAACGTAATTATTCAAAATCTTTTCTATATTTTTTATATTTTTAAAAATATTGTACAGTGCATTAATGTAAAAAATTTAAAATCAATCTTATTTGCCAAAACGTGCATATTATGACGTAAAACGTGCATCGTTTACCATCAAATATGAATACTTTTTGCAATACATTGCTATCGTTATGTTAATTAAAAAAAACGTTGGTTTTCTTTAAACAAAAATAGCAACATGACAGAAACAAAATAATATTTTATTCAACTTGTATTAAATAGTTAATAATATACATGTATTGAATTTTTGGCTAGTAAATATGTCATGACAACGTTGATGAGCAACGCGTCTAGCGCTTTTGCATCTCATATTTCCAATGATGAGTGGTGTATTTGCACTCAGCATAATTGATATCCACCATCTCTCGTTCACTCTTTCCACATCCATTGATAGGAGTGAGAAAACAGGGCTTTTACTAAGGTTTGGGGTATAATTACCAAGCACAACCCACCAGTCCACCCAACAGCTATTAAATCACCACACCAATTACACCGCCTAAACACACATAGGAAAAAACATTACCGCTAATGAGCAGCCAGATTGTCATGTTAACATGAAGCAAAAATATTTCTTATTTTAACATATTATTCCGTCTCATATCCTAGAGCTTATTTTTTATGCTTCATCAATTCATAAAAACGACGCTTAACTTTGCTTGAAAAAATATTTTCGAAGCTTAATTAAGTTTAAAATTCTGAAGAAGACTCCAATTTCATCTTTTATGAGCTCACGTTTAGGAAAGGGGGAAGATGATGCTCAAAACACCGTTATGTCAAACGTGAAATGCAATGCAAAGTTATTACCCTACTCCTTTCCTTATACAGTATTCTTAAAACATAAACCGATAGAAGAAAAAAAAAAACTTTTTCACTAAACTAAACTAAGTAAGGTGAGTTGTTGCCCCAATTTTTTTATCCCAACTCCAAGAAAGAAATTCAAGTTAAATTGCTTATAAAAATTCAAGAGTTTATAACGAAAAGAAGAAAAAACCCAAACATATCAAAATTTTAACTACAACCGATATTTCAAATTCCTAAAGAATAATAATATAAAAAAATTAAGTTAATACTTAAAGTAGTAACATATTTCAATTATCGTTAACCGGTTTCCATACTACACTGTATTTCTCTTATGTTATGAACGGTAAATCGGTATTTTTCTGAAATTTATCTGTTATATTATAATAAGATTTTCAGTACATTATGTTGTAAGTCTTACATATTACTTGCAAGTAACTTAGTATACACACCAAATCTTCAAATAACTTGTACTGTATCAAAAGTCAACAATTTTCTTGATCTGTCAAGTACAATAATAATCTAAATCGGCATTTAAACTTATAATACCGAATGTCAATATTGTTGCCAAAACTCAAATATCTAGATTTCTTTTTAGATATATTTTTCCAAGGTAAATGGCATACAAAACTTTCCTAGGTAAATCGAGGTTTATATAAATACATAACTGACTTTACGTAATTCCCAACCAAATTGCTTTTTCTTATTTGCTCCTACTTTAGCCATTTCAGTAAACAATTGTTGGAAACAATTTCAATAAAGTATAACAAATTCTCGGCAATTTTTTGCTGGTGCTGTTGGCTTTTGTTTCAATCTTATTATTCAAGAAATTTATTGTTTAATTCTTATGCCACCCATTGCGGTGTTTTCCCCATGCAATTAGATCCGATACAAAATGTTTCCATCCCGTTCATTCATTTTTTTTCTATTTTTTTAAAAATTGCCACTTGCAACTTTTACCAAGTCATTCAAGTAGATATAGCTTGTAAGGTACAAATTGAGCTTATTTTCCATACTTTGGATTATTAATGAAGTTAGAAAAATGGAAACATAAATCATTTGTGAGCAAATATCATCGACCTTACTCTCTCTTTTATTACGCGCCGTAAAAACATCTTTAACAAGCAAAACAAAGAAGATTTTTGGATGAGAAGTGGGGATTGGGATGACAAGGGTGTGAGAGTGAGTGGGTGGTAAAATAACATGTACATATAGTACAGGAAAGAGAAAGAAAGAAAAGAATAAAGAAAAAAAAACACAACCATCATTCCCATTTCTGCATAATCCGAAAGCTGCTAAAAAGAAATTTGCTTCTAAGCTTTGTAGGCTTAGCATTCGTGTGAAAAGAAGCAGTCGTTAGTTGAGCTTGGATAGACAGAAAAAGAAAAAAAAATTATACCAGATAAAAAAAGATTCATCTTTCATGGAAAACAGCATCCATCATATCTCATGTAGATATAAAAAAAATGTTGATGAGCTGTTGATGCATACGTACATCCATTATTCACACCAACAATCTGCTGGAATTAAACACAAACAACAACAACAAGAACCAAAGTGAGAAGAATATGGTTTGGCGGGAAATATAAGCCCATACAGTATAGTCGACGATGACATTACTGTGCATATACAGGATCTACAAAAAAAAAAAAAAAAATACAACGATCCAAGCACATTCAGCAACCATATAGTCGTATTCTCACCATTGCTCATTCTATACACAATCCCTTGCAACAAAAACAGTATAAAGTAATACAATTGTAAAATAAATGGTTGTTGCTGTTGTTGTTATAGTATAGCAAATAAGCAAGCATTTGTATAAAGTGGCATTAGGCAGTGTTCCAATTGGCCTAGCAATGTTATATTTGTTGGTAAATGAGACCATTAAAAATAACGGCAGACCTTTATGACTCCACCACACCATCAAACCAGAGACTTCATTTTCACACACTCAATTGCACACTACAGAATAAAAATAACCATTTCAATCAAACATTATTTACCGCCAAAACTTAATCAAAAATGCGAGATTTAAACGACTTTGGCAGATGACAAAATAATTCCCCCATCTCTCCCTATTTTTTCTTTTTTTTTTCTTTCCTCCCTTTTCCATTCTCCATCCCATCAACCCCAAGATATAAAACAATCAAAATAATTTATGCTGAAAATTGCTTCACATGAACTCTTCTCAATGTTTCTTAAAAATAAGAAAAGAAAATAGTTTTATCAATTCACCTAAGATGTGTGATTAATGGCTGAAAATGTAAATCCGATTTAATTGAGAAGCATGTGTAGCGGTGGCAATAATTTTTTTTATATATATATTGGGAGTTTGGAATTAAATTTGGTTTCTACAGAATGTCGTTTCAAGAGCTAATAAATATGGAGATTTCGATGGTTCCCCTCCGCCCTATCCCTCCCCTCCCCTCTTCTCAAAACGTGGGGTCTGAAAGTTATCTCATTTGACTTCAATTTGCAGCAAAGAAAGATGAGATGGAAGGCGGTGGCAAAGTCTCTTGGGCCAAAATGGCGCAGTTTTAAATGGGCCAAAAGTACCATCGTAAACGCTTCTTCACGACGTTTTAAATAGAATTTTCAGCAGGATATTTTATCGATTGGCAATCGTGCTTTTTTTTCCACCCTCTATTTTTAGCATTTCAATGTTTAAAGCAACACACATATATACAGAAAATAAAACTAACTTAATTTAAAAAAAAAGTCTGCGACATTTAACAAATGATACAAAAGCAAAAGGTCAGAGACTGCTAGGGAAGTCACCAAAACCATCAATAAGCTGAAAACATACGTGCATGCCATATTGCAAATAATTTTTTTTTCAATGATTCAAGCCCTGTTAGAAAATATAGCAATAAGCCTATACAGGATATGCTAAAAATTCTTCAACATGCTTTCATCTTAATCCCATTTTTTACTTAGAAAAATAAAAAAACCAAAGTAATAAAAAGATGTATTATATGCAATTTTAAAATAACATAAACGGATTAAATTTGATTAAGAACTTCAAGTAGGATTTAAGTAGATACCAGCAGGTCTATTTTCTCCTAAACTCTTCTAACATATGCTATTTAAATTCACTAATTATCCATATTATTGTGCGATTTTAATTTAAAAAAACCAATATATTTTTTAAAATGAAATTAATGCAATTATTGTTCTAAGCTTCTATGCAATTATTGTTCTTTGCAAGAATACAAACGACTTTAACTATTTTACAATTATCTAAATCTGTTTCATAGCAAATAAATGAAGTAAAACCAAATAAATGAAGCTATTTTGTGTAAAAATGCAAGTAAACTAAATGACTTATTAATTGATAGTACATCATTACAATTAATTTACTTTCTATTTCATTTTGCAACAACTTAAAATGTACTAAAAAAAATAATTTTAAAAATTACATTTGTATTTTCCAGATTCATAACTCAAGCACTCGCAATGTACAAATGCAATAGCTGGCATTAATGTGACTGAAACGCCTGAATTTTATGTAATCCTCAATATTTTATGTTTAATGTGACATGCCCTGTTTATGTAAAATGTCGCTTTATTGATTTATTTATTTGTTTTTTGAATTACCACTACTACAAAAAAGTAGCAAACATTTGGTTTTGCAGATCACATTTTAACCCATTAATTATTTACTATGCAAATATATTGCACCAACGTAATTTAGACGACTTTGCTAATTTTAAATCAAATTCTAACCCCATAGTTGATTCCCCTTAGTTGATTCAGTTTTTCTGCTAGTGTTGCAGTCGTTAAAATAATCACACTGTACAAACAATTGATGATTGGTATTCATTTGACCATATAAAATGCAACGATCAAATCTGATAACCAACTTTTATAACAACAATGTCAAGTTTAAATCAATTCGTTTATTGTAATTCCTTTATTTTTGAGATTTAGTTGGCTAAATTATCGCTGACGCTCGTGATGGTTAATTAATTCTAAAGTTGAGAAATTGTTTAAAATGATGTGCACTCACCATAAACTTCAAGAAATCCAACTTGACTTTTCATTGGTGTGGTGTTAATTTGGCACATATAATACCCGCTGTCATGCTCTTGTACATTTCGTATGTGAAGCATCCAGTGGCGGTGATTGTTATCTGAAACACTGATGCGATGATCTCTTGTGATCACATGGTGATGAATTGTCAGTATCATCTGTTTGTCGATGTGAAACCACGCTACCTAAAACAAAACAGCAGCATAATATTATAAAAATGTATTTATCTTTCTCTTTATTTCGTTTACATTCAGACATGTTTGAAAAATAAAAAGAAATCTCTCAAATTTTTCATTATTTGGAAAGGCAGATATTTTGTTTGCAAATGGCACTAGTCGTCTATCAACGTCGCCATGATTGAGGTTATCATGTCGTAACAGGATGTCTACGTCATGGTAACTTCATCAATCTCTTTCTTCAACACTCAATTATGCTTACGTTATTTTGCTGTCGGTTTGTGTGCATGCGCGCACAATAGTGTAAACATTGTGCTTTTATGACTTAAGGGACTTCAACCATAAAACAAGTTAGGCCATTAATGAAACCTACGACGTATCATGTTCAACAATGTCCACCCAACACCCTCCCACCCTATTTACATATACTGCGTACATTGAAATAGAAGGGGATTGTTTATGGCAGCTCACATGGGACGCTTAATTATTCCCATTAAAAACGGATCAAATTTTATCATTAAAAAAGCTATATATTGCAAAGGAACATGTAAAAAAAAACTTTTTTTTTAAGTAAGCATTCCTCCCCCCACACACCCTTACTACTGTGAAACCGAAATGATGTTTTGTGGGGGAGGGGGGAGAGACAGAGGCGATCATTGGCTGCCGATTTGGCGGGCAAAATCGATTGTCGTATCTCTTTTGCTTCATCAACTTCAGAGCGCGTGAAGTGACGTCAGATATAAGTCGTGAAAGCTTAAATAGGACATTTTTTTTCTTTGCTTTTATAGGCCCACTTTTATGATTTCAGTGGAAAGATCATCATAATGATCACGTGTAAATTGACAGAGAGAAAATAAAAAAAAAAGGAAAATGAACTTCCTCTCCCATTCAGCCCACTATACTTGATTGTGGTTAACGAGTGAGAAAGAAAATTTTCAAGTGGAAAAGCATTATGGCGCTCGTAGCTTTAATATCCGAAAGCGATTACTAAAGACTATTCAGAGATTTAAAGAGAGAGACCAAGTCATTCGCATATAATGAAACGAATTAAAGACTCACAATGAGGATTTTAGTAACAAAATCCTCTTGCAAATAAAACACCAGTAATGCCTTTCAACGAACCAATTTAAAATCTGTCAAATTGCTAAAACCATTTCAGCAGACAAACATCACTAATTACTTTTATTTTAAAAAAAAAATAATTAAATTTTACACGATACGCTATTAATTAGTCTCTCACATCAATCCAACTTTTGAAAAATCCCGTAAATAAAAAATCAAACATGCATTTCAAACTGTATTTAAAAAAAAATATGATAAAAATGACATACCTTGTAAGCGCCCAGATACTCAATGACACATGATAGCACAGCATCTCTTCCCACCGCCACAGTCACATTTGGAATTGATTCCACAAATTCCGGTTCCTTAGCTACAGCTGCAATAAAGACAGAAAACGGAAGAGAATTATTGGAAGTGAAGAGATATATGTTTTGCTAAGTCTATAAGTAGGATTCCGGAAGCCTCAACACACGCATACTAATAGCCTCATAAACCAGAAAAATACACACTACAACAAATAATCAAAGGTGAGAAAGTAACAGATTGCGAATATATGACACATTTCCTTATCAACGTTAAATTCACCTTATAAATATTAATAGCACGTTGGAATTCTTGCTAAATGGGTCGAAAATCGTTTCCGATTTAAATCGACAATCGATAGTTCGATAATTCTACATGAAAATATTATTCTTCTATTAACCCACAAGAAATATTTTTTTTTCTTCCTCAGGTTTCTTTTTGTGCGAAGATTTCAGACAGCATCCATATAAAGAAAAGCAGATATCGAAAATAATTTTGAAAGCTTTTTTTTTTCCTTCTTACGTCGGTCTCTATCAGTCGTTTTTCCTCAAATAAATATGCTTAATAAAGGAGAAATGGAGTGGAATAAATGGGCGGATGTATAAGCATCTGCTTGCCATCAATTGCCATTGGTTTATGAGTCTGACATGAAAAATTTGTCGCCTTAATCGAATGTCATCTTGGCACCAGCTGTTCCACCAAATTATTGTTCAATAATTTATTCTAACGCCTGAATTATGGCTGACGACATTTGGTCTTCCCACCCATTCAGAAGAAAATCTCTCTCGTTCTCAAAATCTTCTTGTCTCTCTCAACTCCTCTCGTCTGTGATGCAAAAGGCCCCAGAGGAGTGAGGATCAAACGTTTCCATTTAACTCCAGTTCATCTCCCTGGCGAATACACCAGACAAAACGAAATTACATGGCACTAATCAACGTTTAAACAAAAAGAAATGGGCGACAGTGTCTCCTAATATTAACGTATATTAACCACATATAAGCATTCGTTCGCTGATATCAATCCATCGTACTGTATAGCCATCGTTTGCTTGGCACTGCTACTGTGCTGCTGTGGCTTTGGACTCATTTATAAATTAACATAACGCAGCTAAAACATCAGTTTAGGAAATTAAAAATCACAATATCTGTTTTGACAGATAAAATTACCGCCTACTAAAACATTCATTTCACACTGTGATAATGATAGCCATTACTCATCTCAAAGTTTGGAGATAACGACCAGCATCAAACCCGACTTAATTGCTTTTAAAATACGACACAACCAACTGGAATGTCACAACACTTAATTTATATCATTCCCGATACACCAATGTTTCAACTACAGAAAAATGTTAAAACCATCATGATGTTTATCTTCTAAAAAATTGTTGAATGGCTCTACAAGCATTTTTACGAGTAAATGTTTTAGTGAAGTCGTACATGTGGCGAAAGCTCAGTTGAAATTCCAAATTGTCGTTGGAAAAAAAGTGAAAAAAGCTGTAAATTGTAAGCAAGCAACAAAAGTGCTTCTTAACGCTGGCTCTTTTAACTTTTATCATTAAAACAGCACACGATGTGTTATTAACAATAAATCGATAATATTAACATCGCTTCTTTTTTTCCATAGACATTCAAATAACCGGCAACTTGTTTGGTACTGTATTTAAGTACAAATAAATAGGTATATAGAATAAATTTTAGTTAATGTACGTTAGTCGTTTTTCTTCTTTTAAAATTGTCAAGGCATCAAATTTCCTATAGAAGATCTCTATAGAAAAATACTTAATTTCCTTTTCCAGATAGCAATTGCCATGAAGTTAAAGTAGGTTATTTTTATGTCATTTTAATTCGAGAAAAAAAACAAATTTCTTTTTTAAAACACCATTTAGTAATTGAATAAATAGTAGGTACATTCTTGACAAGCTAAGTACTGCACAACATTGCAACAAATTTAAAGCTTTTGCGTTACTTGTTTGCTATTGAAAAGGCAATGTACGTGGTTGGCGCATGCGTCGACATATGCCGTATTAATCGAATTAAGTGGTGAGTGGCGCTGCGTAATCGGATCGATTGAGCGTCGAGGAAAAGAGCGAGAGGCCGATACAACACCTCGGTTAGTTCAGTTCAAACTGCGATCTCCATTTAATCCTAATGGAGAAGAAGCACTTCCGGAAACGCTTTCTTAAATGAGATTTCAGCAGCAAAAGTAAAAGTGTTCTTCTACTGTGTCTGCGTATGTATTGATGTAGTGGTAGCCGGCAGAGACTTTGACAAATATTTCACATGGTGCAGTGTTTTTTTTTTATTCTATAGTTATGCTGAGGTCGTCGTTCTACTGCCCTAAATGCATGCATAGACGATCTCCCACACACACTAAAATGAACATTATTTTTGTCTTTCGACATAATGGACACCAAAATAAAAGAATGCAGACTTAAGTCAAAGCTGCGTAAAAATCTCTGGCGAATATGGAACAGTGTACAAGTACTGTAAAAGATGTTGGTTTCCATGACAACCTCCTCCCAACGGATGTAAATCACTCTACTCCAACCTATACACTGCTTGTCTCGTTAGCTAGGCCAGGCTTACATTGCCTTTGCCATTGTCATTGCCCACTTCATTGCTAAAACGTGATCAGTTTCAAAATTGACCTACCTAACTTAACCACTCTTATCGATCATTACAAAATCTAAAAAAAAGTTACTGTAATGATACCCGAAAGCGGTTAATAAAACTCTTAAAAAAAAATTTAAAAAATGACGAAAACAGACCATAAAAATTCTTCATGCAGTATTAATTAAAAACTAAATTTACTGCAAAAAGGAGAATCATATTAACTTTAACATTTTCTTCTGAATACTAATTTAATTTTAACATTTTCAACGTATACTTTGCCGTACTATACTTCAATAATGCGCAGAATAACTACAGTAGCTAAAACTAATGGCAACTGATAAAAGTAACTTATAAATGCGTAAAAATTAATTCAGCGTAAAACTACAAATAACTTCATTCAGTTTTAACATGTAAGACATCAAGTAATAATCCATTATTTTTTGAAACAACACTGTATAGATTAGATTCCTCATCTGCATGCCATAAACAAAAAAAATTAACATGCATATGACATGTACCATGTCAAACGCCAGGTACCACGTCTCAATTTCTACCGTCGATATATTTTTTGTTGTTGGCAAAACGTCTACGCGCAGTAATTACATATTTAATATACATGTAAATTTACTATGCCTCAAAAGAAGTTTGATTTTTAAGCCAAATTGTAAACAAACGCAAACTCCGCCCGTTTTGAAATCCTTCAAACACATAAAAAATGAAAACGCATTTGAGAAAAGCATTTTCAACTGTTTTTCTTTCCATTTGGAGTTGAGGGCATCTAAAAGCTTGTAAATGTACGCTGAGCTCAGTGTGTGGCGGCCATTACGTAGATATGAAATGGCTTCGCAAGCATAAATTCAAAACAAAAAAGCGAATGTCAACGAGATGACAACAGTCATTTCGTTTGTAATATTTCTTTCTTTCCAACCATGTAACCCCCCTCCAGGCCCTTGCACTACTAACTCCCACAACTGATAACGGGCTAATAAATAGTGAAACAGATGGACTTAACATTTACTCGTAGAAGCGAATAATGTAGCACTTTCTCTTTCTCTTTGGCCATTAGACTAAATTAGATCATCCTTTAGTTTTTTTTATAACGTTTTCGTCTCTTCTTTATAATATTTTCTGGAGCTCTGATCAACTGGGTCACACACTGTCGACCCCTACATGCCCACCAGGGGCTTAACATTAAGCCAACATGCTCTTTAAAGTCAACATTTTTTTGCCAATGTTACTCGCATCGACTACTGTACTTTCCTTTTTTTATATTTTTTTTTTTTGATATAATGCTCTTGCCTCTAGGGGAAATGGACAATGACAATATTTGACAACCAATATGATTTGTAAAGAAAAATTCATTCTGTCGGTTTTTTTTTTAACAAGTATAATCAATTGTTTATCTTTTTCAATTGGACAACACTTACATCTCGTAAACTTTGTTAAAAAAGTTACAAATTCGGCCAGATTTAATAAACTTGTTAAATAATAACAAGATTAAATATGGCTTTACAGTCAATATAACGTACAAATATCTACTGTAAATTTCAATGTTTATTGTAAATGAACTGCATTAATTGAATAAATACCGTGTTGATTAATTACATCATAAAATCTGACCATTAATTAACGTAAAGTTGAGCGATTATTAATAAATAACCAAAACGTTAATTTTTTGAATTATTAAGTTTTCTACGATCAATATTGTGATTTATTTTTCTAACAAAAGCTGAATAAAAGTGCTTCTTCACTGTTACCTGACATTGCGTGATCAGTTTAAACAAGTAATTACTACACCAGCATTTTATTTTGACATTTTAATTGCTTTTGAATTGTTGTTGTTATTTTTGCAAGTCGATTATATCTGACACATTTACTTTCTTTATCTTTTGCCCTAGCGCAAATGATAAATAGTGTAGTCTACGAAAAAACGTCCAGCAAATTTAATTTATCAATTTGTTTAGAATTCATGATAATAAATGACCGTAAATTGATTGACAATAAAACGATTTCGTTATGTTCTAATAGAGCGTATTTAGGATATAATGGAATTTTATTTGGACCCTTTCTCTCCCTAAAAGTGTCCGATGTAAAAAAAAATCAAGCAATATTTTTCAAAACAACAGCAATAAAGCATGCATGGCGCCAATTTTTTTTCTCTCTTAACTTGCACTCCCATCCCATGGCAAACCCCATTGCTCCCCCAATGTTTTCTATCCACCAGCCTGGTTTTTAGGGGAGTGAATTTGAGTCGATTGAATGGGCGACGAAAAAAGATAAATCGCTTAGGCAGCGTTTTCTTTTTCTCCAACGCATTTGTCAGTTGTGTTTCACACGCAAACGTCATCCCAACGCGTTTATCGCTGTTCCAACGAGTTAAAACACCCCATCCACCCACTTGCCACCCCCTGCAAACACATACGCACTCAAATATACATCTCGGTTAAAGTAACGATTCGTAGCTTGCACTAAACATTGACTCGATTTTCGAATATAAACCGATGAATTGGAAATGGTTTTGTTGTTGTTGTTGCAGTAGTTTTTTTCTTGGGTTCTCTTAAAAGCAACAAAAGTGTGACAGGAGCTTAAAGGGCACACTGGGGAAAAGAGGAAAAGGAAATGGAAGAGTCCATCGGGAGATAAACCGATGAAAAAGTACGATTTAAAGGCAAGAAAAGAGCGTGGGGGAGGGAGAAGTCAATAGATAAGGTCTGGTGACCCTAAGGCCCACCCAAATAGAAAAGATATTTCTCACATTTCGCCTTGATCTTACCTTTAGCCTTAACTCTAATCTTTAATTTAGTGAAGGGAAGTGACCACGCCTGCTATTGTGCATCACAGACTCATATCTCACAAACTTACAAAGGCGACTTATACCTTATAATATACTCCACGACGTATAACTTACTGTACATTAAAAAATATTTTCAAATAAGCTTTTTAAAAGTGCTTAACAAAAGCAAGATCTTATTTACTCTTGTCGTTTGTTGCTAGATTAGCTTGACTATATAATAAACATAGCACATTCGCATTTTGTCCATTAATTTTATAAGATCGCATTAGATGCGGATTTCCTTTCGCGATTCTTTCTTTCTCTTGTTTTTTTTTTATATTTTTTTTTGGATGAAATCCACAAAAATATAATACAATAATCGATTGATGATGACGAGACTCTCTTTGTGTTTATCTGCGTAAGCAAAAGCCAACGCGGCTGAACCAATTTCTAATTAATTTTGCATTGACAGGAACCGCGATTTGAGCTGTGACAACAGCAAAGGTCTTTTTGGCTTTAGAGCAGGCGCATCCGCCTGGCCCTTTCACTTGATGATAATGATTATGATGAATGAATGAATAGAGCTTGCAATGTAATGAGCCTTCTCTTTTGTTAGCGCCATTTATTTTCGGCACAAAATGAGTGAAAATTATTTTTTTACGACGAAGGCACTGTGACGTCAACCACGTGATGGATGCCTCCACCCCATACAAAATACTGTGCAACGAATTGTCTCACCCACAGACCCACCTTCTCCCCCAATCTATCCGCGCAACTTTCTCTAGCGACCACTTTGACGCTCTGGCTAACAAATGAATTCGGTTTGTAGTGGTGTCTAGAGATTTAACAGTAATTAACTTTCTTTGCTGCTCAATTTAAGCCTCTTCAACGAGCAGACGACAATAACATCGAAACTCGTTTGGAGTAAACACAATTATTAAATAAACCTAGCTTACACTTACTTAGCGCGATTGTAACTAATTACAGATAATTAGAATACTTGTCCCCAGAAGAAATCAACGTTTGAAACAAACAAAAACATCACAACGACTCCAACAACCCCTTTTCTTAAAAATAATACAGCACATAACACACACACAACGCTTAATATTTCGCTCATTACCTCTACTTTAAAATTTTAAACCGTTTAATTAAAAATGTTAATTGCAAACACTGTTTCACTGCCTACGACGTTGCTGTCTCATTCTAACTTATACTTTACGCAAAATGTCATAAATGGAGCTCATTTGCATAAAGAGCTCTAAATTTTCCTTAAATTTCCGGCTAAAATCCTTTCAAATTTTACCGAATGTTAATCTAAGCTGGTGCTTTTATTGAGCGTTATAAATAATCTGAAAACTGCCAAGCATAGCCTACAGAAAATACCACTTTCTCTCAGCATTACATGCCGTTTAACGTGTTCGCACATTAAGTTAAACGTAATTACTTGTCCCTCAGGTAAAGATTGCCCTTAACTAAGCTAAAATAAACAAGAAGTAAATCTCTGGTGTACAACTGACCATATAGCATTTTCACCCCCCATCTCCTTACAAACCATCTGCCCATTCCCCAACACTTTCAGCACTGAGCCATTTTAGTGCAAATCGACGTTTGCAACACTTTTATCTCTTTCCCAGGAGCTTTGTCGAAAAGAAGGGGGGGGGAGGGGGAAGGAGGTTCACAAGAACCTTAACAATATCTATTCTTGCACCCGCCCACATTTGCTCCTACTTCACCTTATTCTTCTAACCAACCAATGGCTGAACATGGCAGATTTATGAACACATTTCATAGTGGTTTACACTGAGCTAATAGCCCATATACAACTGTTTTGTTACATTGGCCAACATCCTCGACATCAGCATCCTCTTTGCCATGCGTGTCCCACCACTACATTCCCCTTTCCTCCCCTTTTTAAGAAAGAAATAAAGGTAAGCTCTAAGTCAGTGCATAAAGGAACGACAGAGTGGAGATTAGATGGGCGTCAGTAACCATATCTACGTTATATGTGAGGGTGGAGGAGGCAGATAACTTGTAAGGGTAAAAAATATTTGAAGATGGATAAAAACAAGATGGCGGTGATCAAACGGGCTTGGCGGCCAATGGGAGTCAGCCGAGCACATGCTAACCCTATGACATCATTACAATCAATTACATTTAGTGGCTTTGTAAGCTTACGAGAAACCTGACTTTATTATTATAGCCTTGAACTCTATTAAATGCAAGGACCAAACCGACCAATAAATGGAACAACAACCCAACATTATAGTCTATCTGCCAAACTCATTTTAAACGTTTCATACACTCCCATTCCTTGTCTAATTCGTTCATCTTTTATTTAAAACCATCTCACTAAAAATCACATCAACATAGACTTACTATTACCGATGTAAGCTGGTTATTTGAACAGTTTTTCCCATCAACACGGTTTAAAATGAAAATCAATCTACACAAATGCCTAGTAAATTTTGCAACAAACTAAACATTTCATTTACAGTTTTGAAAAGCAAAAGCCGAATGTGTATTAAGATGGATGAAATTCAGCATTCTCTACACTAGCTTTTCTTAAAAACTTTTAACTATCTTATTACAGTATTTAAATCTTTTCCATTTCTATTGCTGTGTCTATTACTTTTGCTTTAATCTTTTTTGTTTTAAATAAATTTCCTTCAAGCGTTTTGACAATACTGAATATAAACTAGCATATTTACATGCAAATGAAAAAAGTAAAAAAAAAATAGATAAAAATAATAGAAAAAAATGACTGTATAAATCACAATGAGGTGTTAGTGGTTTCCTTCTAGTTAAGTATAATGTCAGTACGTGGTTTCAAAGTCATTTGCCAGTAATGAGAAACCCCTGTCTTTAATAAAATCTTGTTTGAGATTTGCTCAGGTGTCGTTTTAGAAGGGATTTCGTTTATTTTTCTAAAAAAAATAAAATAAAATAAAAAAAAATCCTGAACAAAGACATTTCAAGGTGAGCGAAGATAAGATTTCTCTTCACCCAAGTGATTTCTTCCGCCTTATTACAAATTCTGAGCGAGACCTCACTTGAACATCAATTCATTGAGAATGGTTGAGCACCTCATCCCTACTCCTTCTCACCCCCTCCCGCCCCTTTCCACTCACACTCTCATCCCCCATCTCACACGCTTCAATTCCTTTTCCTTTGCTGACGAACACACCTTTCAAATCCGCCGCTTCACTTGGCCCTGTCCGTACAAATTCACTTCAAAAAATCATTACACATGAATGATTCATGTTAGACTCCAACGCTACAGCTTCACTTACTAAATTAGATGCCACCACTAAGTAACAGTCTAAAAGGCCATCACCAAACTTGCGTATTTGGTCAACACGTTTTCAATACTTCAAAAAATAACGCTATACCGATCAAGGCGGCATACTGAGAGAAAAAAAACCCCTGAAATAAAACAAAAGCAGCATTGGCAACTACAGTAAGAGAGAAAATAATGCAAAGATGTCATAAACTAAATTAGATATTTTTACATACAAATGGAATTATTCAATTGTCTTTTTTTTTGTAGCTTTGCTTTGCATTGAATTGAAAGGAGCAATGCTTTACACTACATTATTTAAAACATGTCATTCTTTGAAGTTATGTTTAATAATCCAAAAGCCAATAAACAAATTAGTTTATTCAAATCGGTATTACGCCACTAAATTGCAGATAACTTTCAATTTTAATCAACTTATTGTCAACGCAGTAAAAATATAAAATGCCATAATTGCATTCCATTGCAGGGAATTTTTATTCTTAAAATAAAAAATAAGAAAAAAAAGATTACTGCAGTTGCAATTGTAAATTTTGAAACGTACACTGAATATATAAAAGCATTCCTTTTTTTCAAAACAACAAATTACAGTATTTCCTAAATCGTATCAGATATATCTGCAATTGTTCATGCATGAGACCAACCCAGCTCATGTTAAGGCGGTGTAAAATACAGTAATCACATTCCTTAGCCTTAGCTTTTTTCCATCTCACAGGAACAAAATCGAAATGAAACTAAAATCCACCCTTTTCCCTCATCCATTTATTCGTTCCCTAACTGAAAAGGTACTACACATCCATGTAATTCAATGTTATTTCCTAAATGTAACGGTGTCTACTCCCCTTAAAATAAAAAAAACAACCTCTTGCAACCCCCAAGCTTTTTTTTTGTTTTGCATTTAGATTCCTAAACTCCCCCATTCCTTTTCACTTCCATTCCATCTTTCTGGATGTACAATCGTAGAGTACATTGCTCACAAAAATTGCTAAAGCTCATTCAACGACATTCCACGCATGATTAACAGTTTGCAGGCGTAGAAAAGATAACTTTTACCTTGATTAAAATAGCTTTAAAAATTAGGATGACGTACGCATCTGCTGTATGTTAATCTTCAATGAATAGCAAAGTCCTACACTTTATTACTGTACATACAGTACACCATATCGGTATTTCCAGAGTTGGTATTACAGCTAATTGAACAAGACAAATTGCTTGTGATGGGCTGATTATGTAATTAACCAAAAACTAATTAAAATCCAATTCGTTTACTCTTCCATGCAATTTTTCTCAAAACAACACCAGGAACCATTACTCACACAACAACAGCAAAAGAAAATTGGAAGAAAAAGAATCGGTTTTTACTCAACTTTTTCTTTTTATTATGGAAGTGGTGTTACCACAATAGCCACTCATAGAATTAAAATAAAACCTCAATTTAGAAAACAAAAAATTGGTTTGAATGTATTAACTCAATTTGATTTTTCCTTAATATTAATGATACATTTTGTAATAAACTAGTGTAGATAATCTAGTTAATAAAAACTGGTTACAGATACAAGAGTCCTCAAACCTAAATTCATTATCTAAAATTCATTTTTTAATATACAGTATACCTTAAGCACTAAAGTTTAAAATAAAAGTCTATTTTTGTGTTTTAGTGCCAAGGTTAGTCTCTTAAAGAGCAACTTAGTCTTCAAACATCAACTTTAAACGTAAAAATCAAACTCGAATTTAGTCATTACTGTATTATAAACTACACAGTGTCTCAATACGTCAGTATCTTAATGTTAGATTTGGCGCCCAATTCAAGTGACGCCATGATATCATTACCATACAGAATGGTAAAAGCCAATGCCAGAATGAAAACGTTAAAATATTTACTGTATTTGTAAACTTGCCAATAAATGCGACATAAACAGAATTTCCAATTGAAAATCCAGAATGATGTTGCAGATAGAAATGCAGAAACGCGTAAACACGAATTAACACAATATGAAAATGTATTTAGTTACGAGTAAATGAATCTTTATTTAAATAAGCCAATCTTATTTCGTAGTTGTATTGTGTATAGGCCAATTGCTAGCGTTATTTACAGCGGTTGACATATCTCATGAGATAATACGCTAACTGCAATTAAATTTTATCTCCAAAAGGGGAAAAAATTAATTAAGTATCATTGATGTCTCCTTCTTCTCAAACAAACAGACAGCTAAACATTATGTAATTTTAGTCGGACAGCTATACACAGTCATTTACATAAATAAAAATAAATATAGATGCACATGTTGATGATGATGTTGAAAGAAGTTAAGCGAGCGCGTTTATCTCCACTACTGCAAATTAGTAAAACGAGAAAAACGCTTTGATAAATAATGGATCCATTTCACGCCACAACCGTCAACATGAGCATGCGCAGAATAACTATATTCGTGGATTTTTAGCCCTGGCTCTAAAACTACAACATTAAATATCGATTTGAAAAGGTGCAGACAAAACAATCGAGTTGAATGCGCATTTGCGTCAACAACAAAACCGAAATTACATTCAAATTTCATCTATTTCAACAAAAGATTTTAGAAATTTGCTTTTAACTTGTATCTGAAAAAAGCCCCTTTTTTTGTTCCAAAATACTGTATACAGCATGACAGCTATTGACATTTGTTGATGTTGACAGTAACATCACGGTGCTATCAGTGGACAACATATTAGAAATTCTAATAAACCACATAAACAAACTTCCCCCAAAAAATTTATAATTTTTTAGCAAGTATAATGTACGTTACACATCAATCATTTACTCGTAGATTTCTGCTATCTGACAGATAAATTTTAAATTACACATGGCTTTAATTAACGACATGCAACAATACAAATTATGTGCCATAAACATCATACATGCTATTAAAACAAAACACGAAAAAAACTCAAATAAATTATCTAAATAAATAACGTGACTAACAGCTTGACTTTTCTGTGTTTTTATCCCGTTACAGTAAGTTATATTTTCAAAATTGAAAATAATCCAATTTTTTTTAGATTGAGTTAAAAAAAACAGCAATCAATCAAGTAACAGTTGCACATCTTTTAGTTTAATCAGCCATAGTCGATGAAGAACCACTTAAAAGTATTTATATAATTTAATCAATTTGGAGAACTCTAAATGTACTTGACACAAAGAATTAAAAGGGAAAAAAATCGTTAAAAATTGTACAGTAGTGTAAAAGGGAAAAAAAAAACAGCATTTTGAGTCAGTCTTGAAGTGGGTGGAGGAGAAATCAAATGTCCCTCGCAAACTCAACTTTGAAGAGCATCCCTCCCAAAAAAAATATCGATTAGAAATCTCATTTTATCTCCTTCAAACCATTACTCACATCGTCTGTGAACCACATTCGCATCCAATGGGTGGAAAGTAAACTCCATTACCACCCACTTCCTCACTCTCTCTTTTAGTCCCTCCACCCACATCAGCACCACCCCCTTCTTTATATGTATTTTCAATGTATAAAACTAAATGCAACTCTATTTGACACTTTTAATTACGAAATCCGAGAAAGAAATGAATGAGATGCTCGAGTGTATATCAAAATTTGGAAATGAGACTCCATTTTCCATATATTTGACATTTCACCTAAGCCTTTTTGTTTAGATGTATATGTTGAAGTGCGAGGGAGTTGAAAGCGAATGGGAGAGTTTCATTTGTTCAAACAAGTGAATTTATCCGCAAATTGAAAAATGCAAATGCTTGACAGGTAATTAACGCGCGAGAAATTAATTCTTTTACAACTTTACGAGTGCAGTACAATGCTGCAACGTTGGACCTGACATGCAAAACATTTCACAGACGCTCTTTCACGCCTGCTTCACTTGCACAATGACCATCGCAATGGTATTAACTGGACTTAATTTACTCTCTCACACTATTCATCTAAGACCACCACGCTCCATTCAATAATGCAAGGGATTTATAGAAAGGAAGGCATTAAAAGTTTTGTTAAGCTGCTGAAAAATGAAATAAACAAATTACTCCCGACAACAGCCATATTTAACACAAGCAGAAGCAACCAAATAGAAAACAAGTGCTGCGTTCATATCGATAATTACTTCATTGTGCAACATTTTAGCTAGCCTAGCAATTCAACGGTTCAAAACTGACAAATTTGAAGCATCCAACATCTAAAGCTGTTTTCATAATAAACTGACCTATTAAAAACCCAAACGTTTGACTAAAATACTTCTATTTCATTGTTATTTCATATTTCAACACTTAAGAACCAATTAAGCTTATAGTTTACATGAAAGGCATTTTTCATTCCTTAAAATAGCAATCTGACCGTTCTAGAACTAATAAAGAACTTCAAGCATTATATTTATTCACCGTAAACAAAGTTTTATGTCAATTTTATCGATAAAGTGACAAGATCTGCTTCGTAAACTGCAAATAAAGTGCTACAAATCCTAGAATAGTAATCTATAGCAACCAAATTGAATATCTTAGCCGAATTTGGTATCTTTAAAAATAAATGCAGTATCATAAAACATATTATAATGAAGTGCAGTATTTTCAATTTCAAATTTGATGTTATACCGTAAGAGCAAACTCAATGCCCAAGTGGTAAATACCCATATAACGTTTAATATGTATATAAAGATTACACTGTACGTCTATGAAGTCTTTAAAGCATCAAAATCGTACAATAAAATTCAATTTTCTTGAGTTCTTAAAAGTACAATTTTGCTCTCAAAGCTAAGTTTTTTTTTATCGTTGGCCAACCAACCTTATATCCCAATTACGCTACTGGAAATATGTGTATAGTAATTGTTTTTAGCACGATTGTACATTTAAATTTTGTAATTTAAGAGAAAAACGCAAGCAATTTCAAGCGTAATTTAACGAATTTCAATATAATATTTGAAAATTTCGCCACAGTGCTGTTAAATTAAAATACTGAGATAGACTATAACATGTTTTTCAAATACTCCTCCCAAAACATTATTTACTATTTGTTAAATCGTGCCATTTAGCCGTTTGCTTGAATATGTACAGCACAAGCACGGTAAATTATAACTAAACAATTAAGCACTTTGCAAATAAAAGTTTGGCGTTAAATTAAATATGTCTATAAATATCTAGCGTTGCGTGTTGTTAGCAGCGTAATGAAGGAAATTATAATACATTTTTATACCAGCAAGCAACGCTATTAAGCTTCAGATTGAGTTACTGTATGGTCTTAGATGAGGATTTGCTTTATTTTTATGTTTACGACAGAACTGAGATGGCAAATTAATTTGGATTTCAAGCAAAGTATACGTATACGATGGAATTTTGAGCTACCAAACGAAAGAGGAAAAAAAATGATGTAACAACAATAACAAAGTAAAAACATTTCATTGATTAATTTTATTTATGATGTAGCAAAGTAGTTCACATAATTACTAGTGAATAAGTTCGCGTTTTTATTCCGTCCAAAAATTGCTTTATCGCTTAAAATCATTTGCCAGTGATATTATAATCTCTCTCCAAGCTAATATCGGAATTGATTCCTTTCCCTTTCAATACTCTATGGATCCTTTTTAGTTGCACACTAAATATTTTTTCATTTGCAAATATTTGCTAAAGTTGCTATGGGGGTTACAGCAAGGTTAATAACACATTGTGAAAACGTGTCATGTAATTATAATTTTAAATCTGGCTTTTGTAAATATTGAATAAGCCTGAATTTACTACAAAAACAGCAAAAAACTCAAACATAATCGCTTTTAAAATGTGAAAGCTATCAGTGTCCAACAGCAACACAAGTTATACCATGATGTTGTATTCGCATATTTAGATGCATAAATGACATAATCATTTATTGCAATCATAACATTAAATGTAACTGGGGACAATAATGCATTGTTTTACCCTGCCTTAATAGAGTCATAACTTGCAAATGTTGAGTCTCGTCTCAAATAACTTATTAATTTCAGTTTACATGTTATGCAAATGCCAAAGTTAACCTCGTGATCCTGAAAAGTGACTGATTATTTCGCATATTAAATTTGTATAGAGCAAAAGAGCATAATATAGCTGTAAGACTATAGGCAAAAAAGTAATCAAAGCAATATGCTGACAGTTAATTAAAGTGCTAAAATAAAATGATAGAAAAAGAAAAAAAAGTACAAGTAATCAACTCCATCATACAAGTTGTTAAAGTATCGAATAATCTTACTTTTATTTTTCTAATCCCTATCTTTCAACGTCACGTCGTTGATACATTGCATCAGATCGGAAGGGATTATGAAAAAAAAAAAGTTTCAAAGCTTTTCAGAATTCGAGGACAATGTGGATCATAGTTAAGTATGTTTTTCAAAAGCAACTTTATGACTGACGAAATGATTTACAGATAAAACTTTTTTTTCACAAGTCGAAAAAAAAAGGATAAAAAAGAAACCAAAATTGGATTTAAAAAAGCCCCTTTTGCAATGAATTAAATTTTGGAGCGCTAACAGAACCGACTGCTCCTATTGGCGGTTGTGGAAAAAAAAATGACGATCAATTTCACTACCTACAGAGTACAATATACTGTATAATGTGCCTTTATGCGGCAAAATTACCGTCTAGACGGAGCAGCTATTACATTGTAAATCTTAACCACACGTTAACAAATAATTTACATAAAATATAAAAGCAATTAATAGAAAAAACGTGTACATTTTATTAATGGAAAGCTGTATTGCCTAAAGGACCAAAAAAGAATCGTAAGAAAAGTCCATATTAATAAACTATAGAAAGAGTCAAGGCCCTAAAGTAAATGTTTCACTTCAATTTAAACCAGCAAAAAAAATGTCATTTTCAATATATGTGTTAGTGACATGTCGGAGAATATGAGGTTTGTTTTCATAAGTGGCCGTCAGCAGTTGTTGGTGGCCAAAAAGTTGTTCATTTGGACTTCTTTATTGATATTATTTAAGAATTCTGATGAAACGATAGCAGTTATTCCATACTATATTATAACTTACTGCATAGAATTTTACGAGAAAAGCAACTCGTTAAATTCTGCCCAATTTAGCCAAAAGCAAGTGCGTGTTTAGGGCGGAGAAATATATGTCCTATTTCAATTTCTAAGAAGAAAATCGAATATTTTTTTTGGGGAGGGAGAAGAAATGGGGGTAGAAGAGGGGTTACCTATAAGTGATTTTTTTTCTTTCTTTACACTACTTTATTTTACGTGTGTGTGTGGTAGCAGTAGCAATGAAACCCAGGGCCATCTTCAATTTTCTATAGATAGATAGATAAATGTTAAAAAAAATCTGAGGGGAAGAGCTCCTTAGTTTAAGAAAAAAAATTGTAGTTGAGAATACGATCTTCGATCCGACCCTCATCTATTTTGCTGATTCAAGATGAAAACGAGTCTACAAAACGCCCTCTACACACATCAAACGGAGGTCATCTGCAGGCTTTTCACGTCTTGCAAATTCAACGACAAAGGCAATGCCACTGCACAAATACATTTCACAAATATCCCACATAAATTGAGACTATGTTTGAGGGGAAACACTCATCCAATTTCGTCGTTATAATTTATTTAAATATCGAATTTTTGTTTAACTTTAAAATAAAAATAGAAAAGTTGCAATATTGGAATGCAAATCGTTTAGCGAACCAAATAGATATTGAATAGATAATTAACCGCAAATGTCAAGCAAGAGTTTCAACATCTGGTACCAAAGAAAAACACAAATCAAATTAAATTAAATTAGATTTCTGTTTGGACTGGTCACATCAAAATAGCCTATTTATTTCCACTAAAAACCAGTTAGTTTGCAATAATAAATTTTTAAAAAAATGCTACTAATTCCCAAAATAATGTTTATTTAAGCTAAAATTATTCTAGTGGCTAGACTAATGGCTTTCGAGAAATACAAATAAATCTTTAATTAATTTCGTTATCCAATTAAACATTGCGTAATGAGCTTGTCAATTTTATTATTGTCAAATTAACTCACGAATAGTTGTTTACATTGACTTTTTCATTAAAGTTTTTAAAAGTGACCCCTTAGTAAAGCTGCCCTGCTTGACAAACGAGCTAAACGAAGGGGGTCATTTCTTTAAGTTTTACCAATAATTGATATACCAAATAATTCTACCAACCATTGTTGACCAAATAATTTCAAATATTTAGTCACACCACATGTTGCTATAAAAATTAAATTAAACCCCATTAAGTTTGTCCGAAATTTTATTGGTATTTTATGTGCATGTATAGAATATTAAGTTTAATGAATAACTTTGACCGTATTTAAATTGTCCCATAATTTTGTTAATATATTGTATTTGATGCCTGAGATTTGAACATTTGGACAAATTAAACACCTAAATAAGTTAGATGGTTTCACAATACTGGCGTATATAGCATGAGTAACATAAAGTCATATCGAACCTGAAATCCTCTATCAAATATAACATTTTTTACTGATAGCTGTTTTTTTGTAACATTAAATAACAAAGATAAGTGGACACCGGGGATACACAATATTTGATTTTAAACCCCATTCTATCCGTATCTAAGTATGTGTCCCAGTTGACCACAGTGCCTCAATTAATGGCACTTCACAAGTACAGCAATCTTAGAAATATCTTAAAACTTTTCTCACTGAAAAAACTATCAAAAATAACACATAACATGTAGCACTACAACATTATATAAGTTAAATATAACACTACATAAAGAAAACACCAAAAGCTGACCTTTAACAACCCAAAGTATCCATTAATTGTACATACTGGTACTTGATTTCTTTATTAATCAATAGTACCAAATAAACTGACTAGTTTCTTTTATTGAAATCCATTGTTTGTGAATTTTATACAAGTTCCAGAGAACAGTGAACTAACGACATTTACAAAAATACGCTACGTTTTTATTTTTGCGGTAACTCATCCAACTCACTTATCTACAAAAGATGGTCAGCCATTTTGTGTAGTATATTGTTGGTCTGCCATTTTGCTGAAGATCCTAGAGAAAATGATGTCGTGACTATCTTCAAAAATTGAATTTTACTACGAATAAAACGCGACGTTTTTCGTTGAAAAATGAATACAATTTCCATTGACTAGTATCTCATAAATTCGGAAATAAAAATAGGGATTAAAAATGGCAGTTAAACCCTATATTCACGACATAATTTTCATGGTCATCAGTCAAACGTTTCACTTGCTCTACGAGACCAAATTTATCAAAACAAAACGTCAGTTCAAACATCACACGAAAGTCAGAAAAACAGGACTAATTGCCATCTTAACAACAATGTCCCAAAATTATTACTGTATTTGTAAGCACAAATTTATTTTCGTCTATGCATTGATAGTTGAACACGTGTAATTTTGAATACATGGCGTCGTTGATGGCGTGTGCAAAATTAATCTAATAATTAGGCGTTGTTTAGCTTTTGTTGTTGACGTACAGTACATTCATTATCAATCTGTGGATGAAACAGAAGCAAAGCAGAAGCAGCGCCTTTATATACAAAATGAATGGTTACTTTGCATGCCATGGGTTTCAACTATGGCAATGAGTGTGGCTAAGGTGGGGGGAGAGCATCCAAATAACAATCATTTATTTCTTTATTGGGATCCTTTTGTATGCCATCGGCCGCCTTATGTTTTATTCATGTACTTTTTGGGCTCTTATTTATTTGTTGTCTACATCGACTTTTATCTTATTGTACAAGCTCATTCATCTGTTTGCAAAAAAAATGAAAATAGGATGGGTCGGAAGCAGAACAAATGGTCACACACATATACTCCCCCACACATACACATAGCAATAAAGCTTGGCATTAGCCGATTGCCAAGTATGTGTCGTCGAATGCCAACATTGAGAAATATATTAAAATAAAAATATTGTATATTATGACATAGAGGATCTTCTTATTTTTCAAAACCCGCATGCATATTGTATCGTGAATTTTATGCAATTCGACATATTTCTATAGTTTTCTGCTTTCAGTCTACCGATTTTTTTATTTACTGTACTTTTGTTTTTCAATAAGATAATAGCTTAGGATTAATAAATTAACTTTTATCATAACATAACGCACTGTTTTTCAATCTTCTATATTACATGAACTTATAAATTACAATTTCCGTCCATTTACTCCTACAAGTTAGTTACTAGTCAAAATAAATAAAAATAGTGTTTATCCATTCCCAATGAGAATCGACAAACTAAATGCCTGTAATATAGCTATGCACATAGGAGCATACAGTGAACGGTATAAATAAAGGTCGTATACGCGCTTGAATGACCAAAGCAGACGCAATCGACATACCCAACTCCATTTTCATATGCATCCACATCTCGAAACGGAAAAAAGAAAAACGTAATAAGAGGCTTTGGATACTTTCTTCCCTACTAATTTAGCGGTGTGTTAATGGTGGCCTTCATCCTCCACACACACACACACACACACACTCAGCAGCCCCACTCCCTCTAAATCAAACCAAAGAGCACGATAGACACACACACACACATACATACATATATAGAGTCAGAGTGAGAAAGAGAAAAAGCATCAGCGTTGGAGATAGTGTAGCGTCCATGGCCACTTAAAGCTGAGAATGAGAAAGGCTAATTGCATCGTTTTCATCGAGTTATGGCGTCTTATACAACTTGTAAACAACGTTGTATCCGCGCTTGTGTATGGGAATAGAATCTCGCCATTGACAACAAATTACTAATAGCATGATAGCAGCCGTAGCTGTAGCACCGTCGTAAAAGACTCATTTGATGCTGCGTATATAGCGTTATTTGGGGTGCGAGATATGCAAATGAGCATTAACAACCTTAATCCAATGTTAAAAACCTCATTTAACGCGGCTGCACAAGGCCTAATGTTCGTCAACGTAGGCGAATCAGCTCAAGTGGAATTTCAATTCAAGTGAATGAATAAAGTAAACATCTACAGTAGTGTAGAGGCATTGGATGGCGTTTCCTCCTCCTCCTCTCATTTTGCCTTATACAACAATTATTACTCTGGCGTAAAGAAAGGGTTAATCGCATTTCACAGCTTGCGATACATACAGAAACGAAAAATTACACAATTTATACAAGAATATTGCATCGTTAAATAATTTCAAATAGCAAATTCATTCAACCGATGCAACAATAGTAATCAATTCAGACGGAGAGACATGAATACGTACTGGGTGCATGCAAATAAATGATGCCACTTTTTCCATTATGAAAAATCTCACTATGACACCCCCATTCAATACAAATGCTATAAACAAATATTCATCTAATAAACGATAAATAACGGTGCTAATAAAATCCAACAAATGACATTCAAAATATTTTTCCATTCTGGGTTGTATAGAATTCAAGAAAACTGTCAACTGTTTTTTTCTTCCTCATCAAAATGTATTTGTTATTTCTTAGAAAGCATTTTTTTATAAACTAAAAATTAAATAAATATACTATTAAGATTAGTTTAATAATGCTCTGTCGTCTACTCAAATTTATAATTAATAAATGCAATTAAATTCGACAAGATTAAAATATGATAAGCTAATCGATCAGAGAAAGAAAAAAAAACAGTCTTCATAAAAAATGTAACAAATTAGCTAAGTTAAAACACTCGAATATAATCTCCGATTAGAAATTAAAAAAGAAATAATTACTGCATAAAATATGTACATATTTATTTATAAAGCACCTAATCATAAATAAAAGTTATTTATGATCGTTATTAACTTTTTTTTTTTGTTAACAATCCGGTCGATAGTAGAGCATAAGAGATATTTTTTTTACCACTATTATAATACGATATGCTTCCTAAACTTATAGTATAATTCTGGAAACTTAATACATGATATTACATGCAATGTAAAGCATCGTCTGTGTCGCTCAAATGGTTAGAAGACACTTAATATTCGATAACTAATCGTCGATTGACTTTAGATTTGGTATAATACCTTTGATCAAGTCTAAGGTCTTCATTAAACCAAGAGAAAAAAAACTCAAAGCTATTGAAACCCATTCAGTATTAATTACAATCGGTTTAAATAATTAGTAGATTTCTAACACTAATCACCTTTTATTTAAATTGGATCTTAAAGAAGTTGAACCCATACTAATCCAACATTTATTATAAATTCCAGTATGTTTGTTTTGTTTGCAAAAAAAAAACAAAACAGCAGTGATAAATTAAATTAAAACAAATACAACGTATAAGTGGGTGTTGCTTTCATATTTTTAATTCACTAAAATGTTAACCTGCATTCAACGTTTAAATGTAAGCCTAATATTAACAAAAATCCACTTAACATCAAATATTTAAAATGTGATATATGCTGTAGAGCTATTTAGCTCACAATTGAATTACTATCAATATTTGATGAATGTGCAAAGTATTTTAAAGAAATATTTCTCGAGTTACCATGGAAGCAAATCAGTGCCAAGCGTATTACAACTGTCACTGAATCTCATTCTATCATCAACCGTGTCTGATATTTATTTTCTATTACCACCCTTTCTATTTCGTTTCAGACGATTAGTATTCCCGTGTCCGCTTTCAGGTAATGCTCTAGCTACAACACATTTAGGTCTTCTTTTTTTATTACATTTTTTCAGCTTGGTCCTAACGCTACATTGTTCACTTATATAATACATAGCATATGCGGCGCGCTTAAACGTGTACGGTATGTGTGTGGGCGGCCATAACTAATGGTCAAATAGGCGTTCCTCCTCCAGTTCCAATCGCTCGCAAACTTTTTGGCACTAAAACCGGAAACGAATTAAACGTCATGTGAAGATGAAAACACGGTTGCTCTTTCTCATCGATTAATAAAGACGATGAATTAGAAAAAAGTCGAAAATGACTTTTTTTTTGTATACTGTATGTATTTGGAGGAATGGGAGGGGGAGGAGGAGGAGGAAGTTGGGGGTGGAAAGAGAAGGTGGAAAAATGGAAAGGCGGTTCTTCATTCGCCTCCGAATTTTAATCAGATCCACATTTATAGATGGCGCTTATGGGTTGCCTAGTCATCATAATAATAGTAGAAAGTAGTAATAATAATAATAATAGAAAATCTTGTACTCATGTTCACCCCCACAGCCATTTTTATTTGGTGGCACGCAATTCACGCATTTTGGACACAGCTGCAACAAAAACACAGCTTCTCTAATTCGGTGTGTGTATACGCATTGTGAAGTAGACATTTTACACAAGCAAAAATAAAAAAAAATATTCTTCATCCCCACCCCCACCCATCCTTTCATAATAGATATAGTTGCTAATTCCCCTTCCTCGTTTGTAATATGTAAGCGACCAGGAAATATTTCTTCGCACGTAATCAAATTATTTGAAAAGCTTTTCACGCTGTACTATTAAAGTTCATACGGCAAAAACAACTACATCGACACCTTACATTTTGAACACGTAAATAATATCTCTCTAAAATTAATTAAAACACACGAATACATTCAATTATTTTTGCTATATAAACAAATCAATCTTCCATAAAATTCTATAAAATTTTTCTTGATAAAAAAAAGATTTAAATAGCGTCATTTTCTAAGCTACTATAATCATAACGTTTTAAATTATTTAATTAAAAAATAGACGAATGTCTCAATTGCAATTTTCCTTTAAAACTGTACATCTAAGTCGATTTCTTGGTGAAATGAAATTTGAGGAAGAGATGGCTATCAAATTATGTGTTACACCGACTGCTAATTAATAAAACAAACGATTGGCAATAGTTTTCCCCACTGTACAAAAAGACATACACAAATCACTGGTTGTAAAGTAGTTTATCGGTAGCACACATGCTTTCGTCAACCAATTCTTTCTTTCCTTTTTAAAAGTGTTTCCTGAAGATAAGCAAAAGGATCAAACGTGTGAATGTTGTTGTTGAGCGATAGTTTGTTTTAGTCCCAGGGGGAGAACAATAAACGTGCCCTTTTGTCAGGGGAGAAAAAGAGTGAGAGAGAAAGGCAGATTTTTCAAACAAGGTCGATCCAATAATAATAAAAATAGCGACAGCCAAATCATAATAAAGCCATACGCTACACATATAAGATTGTCGTTTGGTCGATCAAAGATTTGTTATTAAATAAATTGATGCGCTTACATCATAATAGATAATAACATAACAAAAAAGTAATTAATCTCAATAACACTAAAAAAAACCCAACTTTCAAAAACTTATAAAATAATTTTAGATAAAGTTCAACTTTCAAAGTTAACCATATGTACAGTATGTTTATAAAAGTTAATTACCTTTAATAAGAAGTATAAACATAATAAAGAGATTCGGCGCCGGATGCGCCCCACGGTTGGTTCTCATGTCGACCTTTCACCTTTACTCAAATTGTCAAAACCAAACAGCGAGCAAATCCCATCTGAGCACACACACCATTAACCTCGATCTACATTGAGCTCGAAAAGTTTACAGTCAAAGATACGATTCCATAAAGCAATCGCGAGATCAACTTTTCACTTGTAGATGCTACTGCTTTTCTTAACATCAAATTCCGCACACACGCACAGAGAGATAACATACAAAACAAGCAGCCACTAGAAGAACATACTAACAGCGAATGTCGACAATGTCTTTCAACTCCATACAACAAAATGAGAGAGAATCCAAAACGCATGGATCCCTAGTACACATACTATTACGCCTGAACGAACGCAACGACGACTGGCGGCCAACTTACGTAATAACCGCACTCTGTCTACCGTAATACGCCAACAACTTTTTGGTAGCTATGGTTACACCTCGTCAAACTAGCCCTTTACTTTTAAACATTAAAAACCCTCCTCTCTCTTTCTTCATAACTCAACTACATTTAAAATCTTAAATCGAAAACAAGAGCACTTTCAAAATAAACATTACAGTGCATTTAAATATTTGATTAATCTATGTTTTATACCGTGCTGATATGACTTTGCATTTTTATATGCTATAATAATATACAACGTAATTTACTTAATACTTTAACATGTAAACTGAAAAGACTTTTCATTTATCCTCTTACTATTTTCTTTTAAGCTTTTATCGACTTGTTAAAATAAAATGTATAAGTATTAAACAAGCTCCAATTTATTTCGTATCGAAAAGTAACATCGATATATAGTACCGGTACAGTATAAAGTCAATGAAGCGATAAATCACCTTCACAAAATAGATATTTGGTACATGTTCATTTTTACTGTTGACAACTTATTACAAATGACTTGCTTTCTGGCCGTCATCGACTCTTAAGTTTAATAGTTTTAAAATTAAATGTCAAAATCTATTGTTTTTATATAGTAACAAAATGTTATGTTCTACTGCATTCAACTTTTAGGCTATTAAAAGAACTAATAAAATAATGCTGGTAGTATTGAAGTATCATTCATTTTCGGAATTTTGAATGAGGATTTCCTTACTATACAGTATATTTACTTTGGCGTAAATAAATTAAATACCCAGGTAAGCTGTAAGTTAACTACGATTAACAAAAAAAATAAAGCTGTTATTAAATTTTATATTCAATATTTGATACTTCTTAATCTTCCTCGACATTGATTCTTTCAAAGACAAAGTTCGTCTTTAACTCTAAATACCAAGTTGAAAATTACTCGTTAGCTTAAATTTGCATTCACGTACCGGTACGACATTTTGTAATTAATTACTTAATGACAATGCAAACAACAAATTAATCACTAGAAAAAAATTAGTAATTAAAACTAATTATAAACGAGCTTTTAGGACTAAATAAATGTCGACCAAGGCTATTAACTTATACACTAGTAACTTATAAAACAATGAAAACGTTTATTAAAATATGTTGACTTTACTATACGAATTGAAAAGTAATCAATTTAAAATGAATTCGAATATACTTAAATATGAAATGCTCATTTGTTTTATTAGAAAAACTTATCGTCAACAAGATAGCAATTTTCTCGTTTTCTTTAAGACAGCAATGCAGACAAACGCAGTTAGTTCCCTAAGGTGTTTCACGTATAATGTAAAATCACATTTGAAATTTTTTAGCTAAATCTGGATACATATTGTATCGTATTACAACTCAATAATATAGTAAAAATTCAGAAATTTATTCTTATAACTAGGTACGTTCGAGTGCATCAGCGTGATACGTAGAATTGCTTCATTTTGTTAAGATACACCCTGTCTTTTAGTATTTATTTTGCTCTCACAAAAACAACATTAGCTGCTTCCAATTACAATTTTTCCTTAAAGACAATAAATTAATTATTGAATATACCCTAAGAACGAGATGCAGAGTTTACTTTGGAAGATAATACAGTGTGCAATATCAACTGCGACCACTCTTATTTTTTCTCCCCCATTTACTGAACAAAACGACGAGTATTAGCTGCCCGAAACACAGTCATTACGACCAAGGGTGATTTGAAATAAAATAATGGACTGTTTTAGCCATCCCTTTGCAGGAACCATCCCTAAGGACAACTGAAAAGCAGTAAACAGCCATGGATAATATTAGGCAGGTCGTTAAGAGAAATCCCTTACTTAGTTGATGCAACAAAAAGCAACTCCCATATATACTGTGAAGACGGAGTTGAGGGATTTCTTGCGAAGCATATTGCCAATTCACTGTAAAGCTTACTATGCGGCAAACTTGCAATTCAAATATAAACGTGGTTAGTCTAGCAATTTACAAAGCTTTCTTAAACAAACATTTGGGTTTGTAATTTGGTATTTGTATCGAAAATCAATGAGCTCAAATTGCTGTAGTTCCGTTTCAAAATAGAACCAAAATCGAGAAGTCTTATTTCAAAGTTGGATTTGATTTTATTTCTAATTTTTATATCAAGTCGCTTGCTATGGAATAATTTATTTTATTTTGGATAACTTGATTTTTAAAAGCGAATAGGACAAAGCAATTTAAAGATTTCTTTACTCTTTGGAAGTAAACTTTAGGAGAAAACCAGTACTCAATAGGAAGCCATCATTTTGCAGTGATGCGTTAACTATTAAGATAATTAACCGTAAAAATATGTATGAATAAGTTGCTAAACGGGACGTTAAATCATTTTTAACACAACACAACTCAGCGAAGATTTGTTTTCAGAAGTTAAATGATTATGCAGTTCTACTTTAAATATAGTGGTCTTTCTTTCATAAAATGACACACTGGTACTATCAAATTTCAGTTAAGTTAAAAAATGTACAACAAAACGTAAAATTACAGCATTGATTTCAGATATAGAAGAGTTTCCATCACATCGGATTTTAACCATCTTATGAAACTGTTAATTTGAAAATGTTCAACTTTGACACTATAGGCTTTTCAACGAATTACACTACATTATTACATTAATAAAATAATATTATTAATGTAATTTATTTGAAACAATAAGGTTTGAAGTAGATATGCTAATTCGTCACTCTATGTGATTAATTAAAACAAAAACGAAATATGAATGATTTATTTGGAATTTTGCTTACATTACTCGTACAATAGATCCAGGGGTCGCTAAACTTTAACTGGAACCTAGCCAAATCGGAATTCTTTAAATAGACTACTGTATAAGGGATTTTCTTGTGTACTCCATTCTCATATAATCCGTTGGGTCAGCAGGTCACATGCATCATAGGACTAGCTTAATGGTACGCACTTATTTCATTATTCAATAATATAAAAAATTCCATTAATGTTACTCTTATATGATGATTATTAATCGACAGCCCACATTACTACGTTGTAAAAAATTTGAAATTAAAAATATGGAATGCGCAGTAAGATCGAAAATTCATAATAAAAATAACTCCATCGTTCATAATACAGTATGTCTAATACTTGTCAATTACAGTTTTATTAAAGCATTTTTAATTTGACAATAAACAGTAACTTTGGTGTAAATGATAATTTTTTATATATAAAAAACTAACGACTTTACCATTTTAATAATTAAACCAGTACCACGAGTTAACTTCTAATGTTTAAAATTTCAACAGAAACAAATCTCTTGACTTACTGTAAGTAAACAAAATATTGGAGTAAAATCAAAAAAATTCTCCACTGAATTTTAAAGCAACACGTACCAGACAGAAACAATATCTACTGTTTCTACGACACTTGTTATTATTGTACACTGGGCGACACTAAATAAATGCAACTTTAGATTTACTCAAATGTGTAGTATTGATTGCTATGAAATACGAGTACTGAGTGTAGCGGCCTAAATAAGATTTAACAAAGGCAAAGAAGTAGGCTAAAAGAGTTAAGATTGTTCGTAAATTGACAAGATCTTGAGTAAACAGTTAACAAGTGTTCGTCTACTTTCAACTACCTAGGGACAAAAGTAAACCAAGCAACAACATAATTATAAAAGTCACCACCAAGACGATTGCCATAAGAAATCAATACAAGTTGATAAAATTTTTACAAAAAGTCTCACGAGTAACGATTCCAAAGCCAATTAATCAAATGATGGACTTTAAAACTAAGCTTAAAATGAGTGTACAATTTCAGTTCTAAAATATACGTTTTTTTACGTGTATAAATTCACAGTACAGTACTTGAGGTTCAATATAGTTATAAAATTAATTATCTATTTTGTTTTCCCTTTCGTTTTTTCTCTCCTAATTATAAGCGCACTAAACACTACCTACAATATATCCAGTGACAGTAAATAAATCCAATATTCGATGAATAATGACATTGTGATACGTACGTTGGTAGTAAAAGCAAAAGTTGTTTTATGATTAAATCTACGTAGTGAATATGTTTGGAAAGCATTATAAAGCATAAAAGTATAATGATATGCATCTATAGTACATATAAAAGTATAAACGGTGTGTTGGACAGTATACATTGGCATTGTGCATATATTTATTTACTGTATCTGTCTAGGAAAACAAACACCGCCTATATTTGTAAACAGCAGCAATAAAACAAGGAGTTGTCATGTAAACAGAATAAACTTTCTCTCCAAAACTGTACGAGGCAATAAAAACGACTACTCTGCAAGTTTAAAATACAAAGTATATGGCACCCCAAATGACGGTAGATTCACAACACAAGTCTTTTGTTTCTAAGGAATAATTAATAAGCAATTTCATGCACCCATCTATAAATCCTAAATAAATTCGGTGGTACAAATTTTATAGCCATTTCCCTATTAATACAATCAATAAAATAGAAACTAGCCAAACAAATCCTCCCTTTAATATGGGCTGTTAATTACGCATTGCGTGTTACTTTGTTTTATATAAATGACAGTCAAATCAATACTAAAATAACCTCAAAAACTTTCTACTATTAAGTTAGATTTTTTTTTAAAATAATTTTTTTACAGCGCAATTTGCTCGTGTATATCATTTGGAACTAATTCAAATTATTATTTACTTTTATCGTTTGGATTTGCATGTGAAAGTTGGTTGACAAATGAATTATAAAAACAAAAAAAAAATAATTGCTTGAATTCATTACATTGCGCTTCTTTTATTGTAACGAAATGCAGACCCAACAATACAAACATTAAAGGCGAACTGCAGACAATCTCTACCATAAAATGGGACTCGATTAAGAGACTTATTTATAGTCAGTTCAATCTCAAGAGTAAGTGAATAAAAATGGGTTAAGTCGGCTTAGAAAGTCATGTATGAAGCAAATTCGTCCGTAAAGTTTTTTTTTCATCAGTTGGTTATAATTTTGCTTCAACTTTCAAAGAAATATATTTTGGTATGCGTTCTCAGTAGACTTTTAAAATGTAATCGTTTACAGTGCTCAGATAAATTGTTTTTAAAAATACGTGCATAACCTTTCTCAGTTATAAACAGTTAGTAATGTATCTCAGCAGATACATTTTTCTTATCAAATTGGCTAGATACAGATCAATCACTTTAAATACGTACTCTGACACGCATTCGATCGTGGATATATATTTAAAAAGCTTACTTAACCGATCCTGGTTGAATAAAATTCACAAACACACACTACTGTATAGTCTACACAAAATATACACTTCACTCAACATTGCAACTACGCTATAGTGCAGAAATCTCATGGGAAATCTTGAAAATTTAAAATGCCACCAAAGTAGTGCAAGCAATAATTCCCCCACGTATCATTTTCCGTTTGAAGATCGCTTCAATGTTGAATTATGCAACAACATACTCATAATTATTTCGTGCAACGAATGCTTACCCATACAAAAATATTTACATGCATGAAACTACTGCATATACCGTTCATGCACTTTCTTCTAAAGACAATCGTAAAGAATCGATTGGCAACTGCGCCTTTGCTCTGGTGAAGGACGCAAGTTAGTCGGTGGCACTTATTTTTCAATTTCAAACCAAATCACAGCTGAGCTACGTCTTATTTTCCACTCCTCCTACTCCTAACTCCAATATTTGATTACTGAACAATTGGAAATCCCAATATATTAACCATTTCACCATTTGAAATATCAATTGCGACATTTAGATTCGTTCTAATGTGTTACGTGACTTGGAACATCAAAAATAAAACGACTGCTATCATTTTTCAATCTAAGATGACCTTCACTTAACTTTTATTGTAATTTAAGAAAACAAAAGTAAGTTCTGTTCATCATATAATGACAGACGTGAGAGTTGATGCAAATCACGTAGATGTTGAAAGCGTAATTCCAACAGACATCAAACAAAAAACGAGGGATTCACAGACACTTTCAAACTTGGAATTAATAATGTGACGATTATTATCATTTCGTCAACCTCGGCTTACACAACACATACTGTTTAAACAATTGACATTCTATCTATCAGGAAAAGAAATTATATTATAACCCAAAAAGCTAACCATAGACGTTTTGTTCAATACCAGGCAGCTTTATCCTTTAGCCGGATCAACACAACACGCTGAACACAACATGTTTTTTGTAGTCATCACTACCGTCGGATTAACGCAATTAACCAGCATCTTAAGTTCTAAACGAAGACGGTAGAGATGATAAAACTACCTTCATAATGTGCTTTACCAACTAACAACTTTGAACTGGTTTCTACAGTAACAACAATTATTTATCCAACCTGTCTTAATGCCACCTAAACCAACCTAAGTCGGGCAATAAAAAGCAAGATAAAGGATCCAAGACAATAAATTTATAACATTTGTCGTACATTACTTCTGTACGATCATAATTTCTTTCAATAAGATGACCAAGTATTTTTCTAAAATTATTGATGGTACTAAACTTATATAGATGCATAAGTAATGTACTTACTGCGCACTGTAATTATTATGATCCACATAAATTCTGTTTCATCACTAAAAACGGTTACTTAAGGCACAGGCAACGTATGTACGCTGGTATTGAAATAAACTTAAATGCCGATAAGCTTTCTATAAAAAATAAAGTAACAGAGAGCATTAAACATTTTCGATTTTTGACGCTAATCCATTTTTCCAACTTTGATGTGTTGAGGCTTTGACAGGCTTAGTGAAGCGGCCAGCATTTCGGATGCCAATTTGCTGCAATACGAAAACATCAAAACGGCATGGTTTTTTTCTATCTGCATCAAAAAGAATGTAGAATGTTAAAATCGAGATAGCTATTACTTATATTATTGTATCTATGTTTTACTGTTACTCATTTCCACAAAACCGATCAAACCTGAGTCTTTGATGAAAGGACAACAAAGCATAGTGTTTCCATGTCATTTAGAGTACATTGTGCAATTTATTATCACCCTATTGACTCGAGTTTGATGGGTCTTAACCAATACCGGTAAGAAAAATTGGAAATTTATATATAAGTTATCGATCGATCACGAATTCACGACATTAACACACGTGAGTTTAACTAACAAAGAAAACTTGCAGTATTATAACTTCAAAAACTTACATCATTTCAAAGTCACCTTCGTTATGTCGTGTTAACATTCAGTAACAAAGAATGTTATCGACAATAAAAGTCGACCTCGCAATTTTCCATTTCTTAAAAATGCAGTAGATTAATTACTCAAATAAAGATGACAAAATGCGTGGTCTAAGTAGAATGATTCAGCTTTTAGCCATCCAAATCAGCCACTATTTTTCACACAAAGGTGATTATGCGTTTTATGACGTAACCACACACCGCGCCAATTTCCTAGAACTTGCGTAATATTGATAAAAGATAGTACTTGCAGCGCTTTAGGTTTTTATATGCTAAAGCGGGAAATTGAAAATTTCATTTAAAAAATTTCATCAAATTGCCTCATCAAGACAAAGACATTGCCTCATTAATAAAAATAATAAATAATTGTAATTAATAGATGTTTACTAATTTAGATTTAGTAATGGTATTAAAATAGGTTGACGATTTTGATCAATAACTTCAAATATGTTATTTTTTTATTTTGTTTGGTTTTAAGTTACACTTACGAACATGTAAATAATGTTACTATTTGTAATTTAAAAAATACGATAACTTCTAAAGTGGTTGAAATCCCCTGATTTTAAGTTCAATGTTATGGCGTTAATGTGCGATTGATTTGATGTATTTAATTTGTTAGCAGGGTGAATGAGGATTGTGAAGTGTTCTGCTGTATTCAGCAAAATAAAAATAAAAAATAAATAAACTCGAAGTTGAGTTAAAGAAATTTTCCAATGTCTGATTACCAAGATTTTATTTACAGTATTTACACTCTTATCTGTAAAGTTACATCACTATAATAATTAAAGCATTTAGCTTTAAAAAACTTTCATTATTTAATGAAATGTTTCTAAAGTTTTTCCTAAGAAGCTTATGACGTCGCAGAACTTACGACGTCGTCCCAGTGAGCATAAACTTATCAAACGAGTTTGCTTTTGGTACGTTTATGCTCACTGGGCCGACGTAAAACTTCATAATGATGTATGCCAGCTTATTCTCATTGGCTGTGTCGAACTTACGTCAAAAACCGATATACCGATATCAATATCTCTTATTTATTGTATATAAGTTATCACATGTACGTGCTACAAATTTAACCACCATTCACCCGCTTCTTGGGTTGGGCATTATTGAAATAATTTAATTAATTTCAGGTGCATATGACGATTATACTGTAGGTAATGCTAGTTTCCTTCTGAGTATATAAGTTCTCGGCAATTCTTCTATGAATTACAAACTCAAAAAGAAGAAAAACAAAAGCTAACGTTACTATCACAAAAAAAAATGATTTCAAGAATGTGCATGATTGCCATCATTGCAATTACAATTGTGTTTATTTTTTATTCAGAGTGCTTGACGGTTGATGCATCGGATTGGCGACGACCAAGACGTTCTAACGACTGCGGAGATGTTTACATCTTGACAGAGTCGGATAGAAACAAACTTAAAGAAGTACAAAACTTTACGGATGGAAAGCTAGACGGATGCAGTGTGTCGTACAAACGAAAAGAAAACGAAGGAAAAGATGCCATCCCGAAATACTATTTTGAAGCTGAATGTTCTCCCTATACAAACTGTTGTAAGACAAAAAGTGATGGAGTACTGCAAACCGTTAAAAGCAATATCATGCACTTGACCAATGTTGATGGAAAACCGACCATTGTTGTTAAACAAATCGTCATTGGATGCATATGTTCCGTTACCCTACCAAGGAGTTTTCTAGTGCAATCTTCAAATATGACTCGATAACATTTTGTCATAGGTAAATGTACTGACATTCCTTAAAAAAAAAAAAACAAGTACAAATATTGAAATAGTCAGGCTTAAGCTAATTTAAGTTTAAGCCAACAAATTAATATAATAATATACCAAAAATGGTATCTCCAGCAAGGATTCCAAATAATTATTTATTTTTTTAGATAATTAGAAGATAATCATCTCTACAAAGATTATCAGGTTAGATTATTTGTATTTTAGTTGTACTTTACTAAGTATATAATGATCGTTGTTATTACACTTATTCGTACTTTTATATCGAAAAACGTATATATAAAGTTTTGTTAAAAATTTGCAAAAAATTGTCAAAATATGTTAAAAGAAATTGCAAGAAATTTGTCGATCAAAAAGATTTAAAAATTGATGTAAATTTGTTTTATGGTTCAGTTACTTAAACAAATTAGTTGAAATTGTTGAACAATTGTAACTATCATAAAAAAACCTACCAGGTATTCGGTACTGTACAATGCTTTCGTGCATGTTATTCAAATTGAACAGTATGTATAGCTATAAATTTGACTTTGTAATGTACAAAACATAGAAATAAAATAGTTTGCAAAGTGAAAATCAATTATTTTGTAACTACAAGTGATATTAGTTTGATCGCTAATAGCTTGTACGTTATCCAATTGTAACATCTAATCTTTCATTCTGAAATTCATGAATTATAATATTGTTACTGTATCTAAATTATAATGAATCCACAGCCTTTGTAAAAAAAACTTAGTGCTTTTCAAGATCAAGTTAAATTCCAATTCCAATTAAGTGTATTATACAGTATATATATCTTTAACGCATTATACAAATGCATGTGTACAATTGTCCTTGATTATATTATCTGACGTCTGCAATGGTTTGAATTAGATCAATTTGCGCGAGTTTGGTTGTTAATGCAAACGAATATTACGTATCGACATTGTTAATACTGTATACTGGTTGTTTATAAACATGGCCGAATTACACTATAAAATAATGAGTGATCACCCATCCAAATCCATGTACTCTACTGGTCATATACTCCCTGTCGCTTCAATTTACTGATTTATGGAAACTGGTTGTTTGCCAACAAAGTGCACACGCTTCGACTTGCATATTATTTGGTCAAAAAATACAAGTTCAATTTGTGTCTTATTTCCTACAGCGAAACCATATTGAGTTGCGAATGTATACAAACTGTACGGTTAATAAACAGAATACTCCAACGCAATTGCACTTGTACTTTGTGCTCAAACCACAAATCCAGTACCGGAAAGCTGCAAAGTCTCAAAATAGTAAATAAAGTGTTTAAATCAGATTATAAACAAACGGAATGCTGCTTGGCCTTTACTTTCATAAAATTGGAACTTCCTTTTAACGGAGAGGTCCTTAACATCGAAATGTAATTACACACTAGCTGGCACTTATGGCAATGTTGAAAAGTTTGAAAATTGCTGTACTACGTCATCTATCTTATTAAGATCAAATAGAAAGCTCCTACTGTAACTCTTCAAAACCAATAACATTAACTTAGTCTTCGTGTTTATTCAGTGTATAGAATGCTGATACGCATGAAAACATTTTAAAGTCGGTCAAAATTAGATCAGACAGGTAAAAAAGATTTTTACAGTGCATTGTGAAGATGCTCAAGAGCGTTTATAGTTAATTTTGCCTTTATTTGACCTTCTGCGCTATCACCATGCATAATAATAATAAAGATTTTTATTAGATTATTAACACGTGGTTAAGAAGTATCCGTTGATCAGCCTCGTTTAAAAGGATGAACTTATAATTAAACTCATAAAGCAACAAAAATAGCTTTTTCCTTACCACAAACCAAAGTGATGTTGTTAGTTATACTAAGGTAACTCAAGGCAACAATGCATTATATCCAATGGATGGCCATTAGCCTACTTTGTACGATAAAAGATAATAAAACAGCACGATTAATGCCAGAATGCTACAAAACCTATAAAAATTTCATTATCATACAAATTACAGTATATAGTATTGAAGTATATTATTTTGATGCTTTTATTATTTCAGAATTTATTATCTAAAAATGTCATGTTTGTTTTTGGTTTTTTTAATAATTGAGAGACAAAATCTAATTCCATTAAATAAATTTAAAAAATAGCTTGGTTCATTTTAAAAAATATATCCATATCCGACCTTGATTTATCATTTGTGATTTTTGATTATGCTTTGAAACAAACATCTTTATACACGTAAAACGTATAAGGTTTCTTAGACCTCTGATTCTTATTACCATATTGGACGGTTCATAATAAATCTCAATTTCCATACTTTAATATCACATTTCAAGAGTAATAATGAAAGTCTGGTACACATACAGGTAATTGTAAAAATAACGTTTTAAATTTAGTTGACTGAGTTATTAATCTCACATCTCACTCTAACTTACATCACTGTGCGTTAATTAGGTTGATGATCATTTCAGTGATACAGTATAACACCAAAACAATTTTAGTTGGTGGTGAGTAATGTATAGTATTTCATCCTTATTAAACGAAAGATTTGGAAAGTAATTGTAAAAGTAAATAGCCAGTTAGTTAATTACTTTCACATGAGTTCATTAAGGAAAAGCAGCAATAGTAATTCCGATCATATTCTGTAGCATCAACACAGAATAGTATACTACAAATATTATAAGCAAAACGTAAATAATTTCAAAAATGTGAGCCAAACAATTGAACTGGAACTTAAGGATAAATTCAAGACACATGTAGACAACTTTTATAAGTCACTGGCAAAACTGTAAGACTAAAAAATCTTTATTGTTTAAATATTGCAACGAAGTGTCAGAGTCAATCACTTTCAAGTCCGTTTACTTTCACATATACAATTATATTGGACATTATCTTTTTTTTATTTGGCGTTTAATTAATGTAAGTAACCATTATTTCTACCAATTAATTTCTAAATTGCGAGACTTGTTAAAATGCATCCTTCTTGAAACCACTTTAAAATAAAATTGTAATAATTAAATATTCCGCTGCATTTAATTAATGTTATTTTTCCATTTTCTAAATTAAAATAATACGTAGAAATTCGTTTAAATTTTCTTTTCTAATTTGCAACAGCTTTGCGCATTAAATGCAAACATTTGTTTATTTTTACCATAAGAGAATTTGAAAGCCCATTTCATTACCAAAAGCCTCACCTTTCCTTCAGCGCATGCGCAACTGGGCTTTTTAAAAATAATATCCTTACATCGATACACTACATGCCCTGCCTCCTAATATACCGACCAAAACATTCCACCAAAGCAAACATAAAACTGAGCTAAACCAAATAGCGACGTCAAAACGCCGGCTAAATAACGCTGCCATTCCCGTCAACTTCGAGGCAGGAACGCGGCATTGTTTAACGTCTGTTTAACATCAGCGTTTTTCAACGGCAATGTGCTAAATATTCTCGTACATATAAAAAATAATAATAAATGCGATTTCAAATAGAATGAATGTTGACAGCGTATTTATGACTGAAATCGAGCGTTATCATCAACGTTGGTCCAGCGCTAACTTATTGGATAAATTTAAAATGGTACAACAAAAATCTGAACAAAATGCCAAAACAGCAGCCCCTCTCAAGTCGCCACCGTCAATCAAAAGTGGTAAGTAAACATCAAATTAACAGATTTTAATCTTTAAGAATTAACGATAAAAAAACAACGCGATACCAACAATGCGATACCAAAAATAATTAATTAAGCAAAGTTTTTAGTTTTGAGAGTGACTCTCAAGGGGCTTAATGTAGCAGTTTGTCACCCTGGCAATAAAGTATTCATTAGCGGGATAAAGCTATTAATGGGTTAATTAGTTTTACGTGGAAAATGCATATTGTATAGAGTATATTTTTAAAAAAATTATCAAGCAGAGGTTTATTGAAAACATGTTTGCCAACGTTATCAATTTGCATACACGTTAATTAGAAATGCCACGTTAATTAAATTGCCGTCAAAAAAAATTCAAACCAAATATTTAATAAAATATCAGACAAAAATGATGTAATGACTATACAAAAGCATACTGTATGTTATGTAGTACAAAAATGTTTAATGCCTCAACGACTGTCTCTACACAACATTTTCACGACTATTTAAGCGCAATTTCCTGTCTTTACGCTGAGGAACAGATGTCACTACAAACGATTAATTCTGAACATCTTAAGTAGCCGTTGTTGTCATTTGTGTAGACGATAAATTTACGCTTCATTCCGGTTCGGCAATCAGAGTCAACATTAGATAACGTAAGACGACTGTATTTGATTAAGAATACAGCAAACAACTTGTGCATATTAATTTGGGTTCGTGACATTCGTTGTATAATATTATGTGCCTTACAGAGTATATACTATACTGTACTGTAAGATCATTGGAAACTTGGAAAGAAAAGAAAATATTTTCGTGGCGCCAATCATCCAATTTCAATTCAAGCGTAACATTAAAATACATCCAATATATACTGTAGATATATCTATATAAAATAAAAAATATACAGTAGAATGTAACTGTACATATCACGTTGATTCAGATTTTGTACCAATGACGTCAATCGTCACATCTGTTACTGACGCAGTTCAAAAATACAGAATATGGATGGAGAATATTATATGAACAGATCAATACGGATCAGCAAATTCAACGAAACTCAATTCAAATTACGAAATATGGTTTTTTTTCTATTGCTTTATAAAGTTATAACTAACTAAAAAAACATTTCCTGGTTATTGCAAATAATTCTGTAATTTTCCCCAATTCGCCTCGAGCCAATTTATTATAAATGCATATTATGTAAGTATGCAAAATTTATATACTGTAGATCCGTAGATTTACTGTATATATTGCTGAATGATTAATTTTAGTACGTGAAAATGCATAAAACCTAACTTAATTGAGCAATCGCTATTGATTTTTTATCAAAATATTTAAAGAAGCGTACCAGTACCAGCATAAACTGAAATTGAAGTGAAAATCGTCAAACACAACATTTTCAGAAAATAAATTCAAATAACATCCACTTATTTGAATCGACTGTCTGCCAAAATATAATGTTATCTACATAAAGTATTTATATCGTAAACACAATGATAATGACCTTCTTATTACAATTGAAATTTGGGACAAACAATATACAGTAGTTCAAGAGCTTTATTTTCCATAAAGCAATCTGTTTCATAAATACACCCACTATTTCATACAAATAAATAATTTAACGTTAATCCCAAATTTAATCTTAAACTTTTGTACACAATTTTTTTCTCTTAATTTTGTAATTTAGCAAAAGTTAAGCTAGATAATTTATTTTTTATGTTGTAGGAGCCTCTAGGCAGTGTTCCTTTCATTCTGGCACTTAAACGGTTTTCAGTTGACAATGACATTAACTGCCCTTTCAGGTTACTGCATTATTCAACCCAACAACACTATCAAAATCAAGGTTGTGTTATTTTGCTGCTTGGTTTTAAATGTAATACATGAGAAAAAAAGAATCTCACTGCATTTTCTTAAGGCTTAAAACTAATTTAAAAAATTAAACGAAAATTTTGAAATACTTTACAGACAGTTTTAATCACTAAAATTACAGAAAACATTTTAAACTAATTTGCAAATCATTAGTTTATTTATTTACTTAAAGCTAATAGTTCTGATGTTAGCGTATCTTAACTTTATTATTCTGTTGCTAATTTTATAAAAAGCAAGCTTGTGTTGCGTTTAAAAAAAAGATGGAAATCATTACTGTATTTTTTCTACGCACAGTAAGTTATGTTGTATGTTCAGCGCTTAATTAAATGACTATAAATACCAATCTCAACTCATTATTCTGTTTATAGTTTTGTTTTGATAATGTTTTGCTTCTGCTTGTATGTTATCGCTAGCTATTAAGTAGAAAGGCGTCTGTGGAGACTTTATTTGCTCTTCCATTACTTTGTTGTCAATATCATCTGTTATTTTTCAGCCACTTGTCCGTGTGTATATTAGTTGTACACTGCACGGCAGTTACTTTTGTGTTAGTGTAAAGATGGTCAAAGTGCCATCAATTTTTGATTGATTACCCTACGATTACCCCCAATGACTTTGACAAGTTTCATCTTCCAGTGGTAAATTGATATTAATGAAAATAAGGCCATTTCAACTTTTAATTATTTCTTCAGTATCTATGTTGCTATAGTATAACGTCGTTCGCATAAACTATTTTTCCGTTTATTTATCATGATTATTTTAATACGTGACTAGAAAAGATTTAGGTTATGCGTGGGTGGATAGCTTCAAGCACCGTTTAAATCTTACAAATAAAACGAAGACACGGTTCCGACTATGATCAAGGTCGAACCCTGGATGACAAGGGACCGTGCACTTTTAGGACCTATATTTGCTGAAACAGGGGGAGGAATCAACTTTTAATTTTAATATGTTCAAAGTAAATAAAGCAAAAACCGTATTATTTGCAGCAAACAATCTTCATACTAATGACACTGCATGCAAACACTTTATTGGAAAATGTTGAAGATATACAGCGGATCGTTAATGACCCAAAAATGCATGCATAATCCAGCTAACATAGTAAACAAACATATATCAATACAGTCTATTCGGTGTACTGTATATGCAGTATACAAATACACGGATAAACCAATAAACCACCCACACTTTTTCTCATAACGGCAGTTTGGCTAAAGTATAACAATAGCAAAGAAATCGAAGTGGAACAATAATGTTTTTCAACGTAGAATAAGTCGCACTTGTAATATGATCCTAAGTTACTACGCTGTTTATCTTTTTATTTTTTTGTGGTTATACTACAACACAAAATAGCAGCATTTGTTATAAAGTAGCCTATAAACTTTCACCGTAAGAATTCTGCTTGCATTTAAAAGTATTTTCGTAGGAGAGAGATGCTGCTCATCTTTTTTTCTTCAAAGCATAAAACGTTACTGTGCCGAATATGTTTCAATTAATAAACTCTTTATTATTCTAGACATTTGAAGTCATTCCTAAATTTAATAAACAATATTTATATTTTCATATTCAAGCCCAATAATACTTTTGAGCATACTGTTGCGCTTCTTCTACTGTATTATACAACGTCTTCCTCGCTGTTTCATGCTTAAACTTCTCACTGAAAATTCTGCAAATATTTTTTATTCATAAATAAAACATAAAACGCCTACAACATCGCTGAAAAAATATTAAATAGATAACGTTATTAAATCATACGCCACCGATTGACGTCAGTCGTAATATTTGTACATGGGCGCTGGTGGCAATGGTGATAATTTTAAATGTCAATTTTTGGTTCTTCTTTCTCCCCCCCCCTCTTCTCCTCGCCCAATCCATCCTCATAAAACTGCACTTGCTCATAATATTTTGTTGACATAAATTGTCGCATGTGCAACTTATTCTTAATTCATATACTAAACCACTGAACTTGAAAAACGGTTTTAAAAATCGATATTTATTGCTATAAATGTTGACATTGACCATTCACAAAAATCCATTTCAATTCCAGACAAAAATTTTGTTGAAAATAAAAAAGACTCCCAGAGCAGAAAAAGTGCCGTTGAGTTTCAATTCAGTGCTTAAATCGGGGTATTCGTAAGCTTAGCGGTATAAAGGAAAAACGAAATTGAGATTTTGTATGATTGCTATTGAAAATTGTGGATAAAATGTATACAGCATATTGTGCAGTGTTCCAGTCTACAGTACAAGTAAAATATGTGTGGGAGTTAACTGTATAGTGTACCGTGTGCCGGTATATTTGGTAGCTAAAAATAGAAACCATTTACAAAAATCCTACTAAGACTTATCGATCATTTTACTCTTGTTTCGGCAACTACAACTGCTGCCGAATTTGCTAAATATCAAATCTTTGCTAATACAACAAAATTGTTTATATGGGAAATCAATTTGAAACACTCAACAGTAAGATCAGTCTGTGAAATTGACTCTTCATGTCTCAGACACTCGCTATCTTTTCAAATAAATTTTAAAATAATAAGTGCAATTAACGTATAAATGATAATTGTCTAGTTGGATTTATCAATTATTAGCTACATTAAAAATTAACGGATGGTTTTGGGTTTAAGTCAATCGCTCCATTGATAAATATTGGCTAAAATGACGTCGGATTAAATGAAGACTAGTTACAGTATAAAGAAACACATTTTATTCTTGAATCAGAGCAGTTATTTAAATATCTGTCAAACAAATGAGAGAAAATGAGCGATTTATAATTTGGAAATTTATTCGTTTGGAAGCTCCTATTGAATCCATTTATTTTTGTTGGCATTGCTAATGATGACATTGACATGAGTTGAAACCCATGCAATTGTACTATTGTTGTAGCTCCAAATGTGCCAAGGACACAATTCGGTCATGATCCAACATTATGACACGCATGTGACGTCTCCTGTGTACTTTATAATGCAGTATCTTATTTTGACCTCAATTTCCATATGCATAGTGCACTTGGACGCAAAATCGAATTTATTCAAGTTTACTCAACAAAATTCAATGATTATATTTGTATTCGCGACGTAGATTAAATTTATTTCCAACACTAAGTTATTACGCAAATGTCAGAAGAACCTTTATAGCCCATTATAACATGACAACCAGGTACTGTCAAATTACACTAAAATACTTTTTTTTTTGAATATAAAGTAAACAAAAAAAAATAGCATATAGGTTTTATATAATAAATGTCTACCAACGCGTTTACCATTAAATGTTCGTTTCTTATAAGTTTTTATAAATATCGAGACATTTTTAAAAGTCAAATGAGATTGATAATCCTTCTTGAAATATGAGATTACCGTTTTCAGTTAATTTATAGTTTGTGTTCAAAACATGGCTTCTTCAAAAGTAGGTAAAATCATTTTTAACGCGTAAAATGCATTAGCAATCTTACTGCATCATTCTGACATTAAAATGTGACGTGATTAAGAGTTGATAGTTCAATTCAAAAAAATTATATCGAATCCAGTGTGTCAAGTAATTCAATACACGTAAATCATCGAGTAATCCATCTGCACAAAATGGAACTTTTACCATAGAGTGAAAGTAGTCCTTGGTGCAAGTTGGTGAATGGCTTAGAAAATCATCAATGCCTGCTTTTAATCAAAAACATGTTCAAAAAGCTATTTTAAACTTAATTACCACTCTTCTGTACAACACTCATTACGTTGCTTTATAAGTTTAAATTTAAATTTTACTTTATTATTAACACTGTAAATTGAAGATAATTGCGTGGTATTAAGTCCACCTGCGCACTTGTTTCTCTTAAAGAAAATTGATATAAAACACTTAAATATATACTTAAGATTGTGGCAAATCCAACAATAATTGGTGTGAAACAGAGCAAGAATATCTCAACTAGAAATGTAATATTCACGAGCAATAGTAAACATCAAATGTTGCATTTTATATTGAAAAATAAATTATACACTGTAGATTTTCCTACTATTTTTCAAATATTATTACTAAACTGCTGTTCGTAAATGATTATTGTAGTCTCTTAACAGCTTCATGGTAAATCTAAATCATATTTTCAACAATAACAGTTTTTCCACTTGAAATATTGCATGAAAATGGCAAAAAGAAACTTACTTCACAAAATTGTCGATGATGATACTTTACCATTACAATCATTGAATTAAATTGTTTTAAATATTTATTAAGCATCAGAATTTACTTTAAACAAACTTCAAAGTTTTAAACTTTTATACTGTATCGTTCAACTTTCAAAAAAACATTTGTTTTTTTTTGCACTAAAAACTAAATTTAATTTTGCGGTTTTTTTCTTGTCATGCTTGCCAAATTTTCAGTAAATTAAATTACTTTTACAAGCAGTAATCATCGTCAAATTAATGATTATGCTTTTTAAATAATTGCAAGAAGTACTAATAATCGTTTACAGTGACTGAGCATCAAATTCAATTTAGGAATTATTAAATAAATCTAAAAAAAGCTGTAAGAATTACATTAAGTAGGCCAATGTAGTCATTTCATTATCGACATGTTAATAAAAGCGTTTCGCTTGGCTAATAATTTATAATTTTATCATTTTTTCCCTTGAACTGTTTTTGCGCTTTGAAAGTAGCATTATTACGCGCTGTATAATATTACGCGCAATCAAAAACACGCCAATAAAAATAAAACGACAATTGCGAAAATTCTAAAATGTACTTTGAATGAATACATGAACACTATACTGTATGTTTTCAAAACTCTTTATTTTGATATAATTATTAACTTAGTGCTAAATCATAAAATGTTAAAACTACAGCATTAAATATTTGCATCCGCTTTAAAGTGTAAAGAAAAAATTAAACATCCGGCATTTTATAGTTGACAAACAATATACCGTTCTGTAGACTGTATATACATATAAAATACAGTACATATCAGTGAACTAAGATTGCAAAACTCATTTATTATTACGGCATCGTACAACAATAATATACACGTAGGTTACTTTGAGTTTTATTAAATGCACTTTTCTAGATGAAATAACGTAGGTCCTTTACCGAAACGAAGCTTTAGTTTGCGTCTGTGTGTTAGTTTTGTCTATTGTAACGTCCAATTTATACCTCCCCTGTTGGCAATGAAGATTTTATAAATTTTTTTTGTTGCTGTTGTTGCATTATGGGTATGACACAAGTGTTATAATGATATCCAAGGGTACAGGCGTCTACGTGGCGTTGAATAATAACGCTACACCTGCGTCTCAATATACAAGTACAGCATAAAATTAGAAGTTTATGTGAATGAATGACGTGAAGTCAAGGCGAATGAAAATAAAAGGCTGTAGTATCAGGTTGAAAGTGTTTGATGAAAAACCAAGCAAAGTTTTTGATTCATCAGAACAGTATTGACATAATCGTTTAATTAAATCCATCCACTCATTTTATGAGTCTAGTACACCAGCGTATTTAACGCTTGCAAATCACTTTTAATACAATCATATAAAATAAAACTTAAATTATAATTATTGTGTAGTAAAATAAACTCTTGCAAGTCACAATAATGTTAGTCATAATATATCTATTTGCAGAGAAGATTGTATTTAAGATTTTGTAAATTAAATAAAACTTTTAAATCTTTAAATTACGTTTTACGTGAATAGGCATAGTTTTAAAGTAAAACAAATGTTTGACAAAGAAATATTATGTTTACGGCACTTTGTTTACCGGACTGTAAACAATAGCAAGACGTGAATAATTACATGACTCCTTAACGATTAGTATAATGATCTTTTTGATCATTAAGAGTATTATTGCATTTTCTGCCAGAATAAATTACTGTAACAGCAACACCAGATTAGTAGTTCACATTCACTAGCTACATTTAAGTGAGAAAGATCAGATGTTTAGATAAATTTAAATAGACATGTTTTAATTGAATAAATACTCAGTAATGCTACATTTAAATAAGGTAGACTCGTATAAAGCATTAAAATGCTGTAGAAAATCAATAAATTGGAAAAGTAATTTGAAATAAGCTTACTTTAAACGTAATGACAGTTTTTTGAGTAATAAGATATAGTATAACCGCTGCTAAGTTGCTGTTTTTTTATAATACAGTATATATATATTTTTTTCTTTCTATAGATGATAAACCAACAGCTATTGTGGTCTCAATATCGGTTGTACTAGTACTAATGGCAATCTTAGCTGCCGTCGCTTTGATAATCTACAACAACAAAAGAAAAAGAAATTGGGTTCATTTGGGAGATACTGAAAGTGGAAAGCTTCTTCTGCAACACCAACATCATCATCACCATCACTCCCACCATCATCTTCAGATGCAACAACGGCTAGCAACCGAATCTCGTAGAAGCAGTGAACCCCGTCGACAGTCGCAGTAAGAACACCAGCTTTTCAATATAAAAACATTTAAGCTCAGTTCCTAGTATTTTGTGATACACCTAAACCGTTGTTTTTTTTCAAATGCAATTAGCCAAACCCCACTCAGGTTCGGTAGCAATGAACGCTATACAGGAAAATTTGCAAGTTCACTACACTAGCAATGACGTCATTTATGTATCATAGTGACGAGTTTCAAATGCATTAGCGGTGAACAAATGTCGTACAATTTACAATTAACTTAAGAGCTGCAGTAGCTTAACAGCAAAAAGTGTTTGCATTACAAATCTATTCAGCTGCACAACACGACAATAGGTTTACCAAAGTTATTATTACATTTTTAGCTAACTTCAATTGGCAAAGATTATTGTTTTACACCTTTCTCAACACTTACTTATTATTTTATGAAATTATTTTTAAAAAGTTATAATAAAATTATGTTAAAAAAACAATAAAACATTGCAATAGACATCAAAATATAGGCAATTTAAGTTGATGTCTTTAAAATTACATGTTAGTAACTATAATTCATTGTTATCTATATGTGACATATCATTTTCTAATCTTTGCTAAACCTTAATCCACTGAAAATTAGATCAGTACTTAAATAATTGACCGGAAATTACTAATCCTTGCAAACAGCAGACAGCTATCACTAAATTAATGACCAATAGCGATTAAGGTGTCTTCTTAAAAGGGCTTAAATCAGAAGAAATTCGTTAATTGTAATAAGAAATCTGACAATAGATTGATTGTAATCTGAAAAATGTATAGTCATGTTACTTTTTGTATTTAAAAAATGGTGTTAATTTATATCAAACTTGTATTTCAGTGATATCGACTTTACAATTCCAAAAGTTGCTAGTCAGTTTTCGCCATTGCATTCAAGTCGGCGCGTACTATCCACGCCGGATCTCACCCAGTGTGATGAAGGAAACTCTGATGGAACTCCTACTCATTACGCTGGTCAATACACCGTTCCTTCTCTTAACAAGCAGTACGATAACTCAAACTCATTTAGTAAGTAACCTAACTTAATTACTCCATTTTCATCCATTTAAATATCTAATTACGCTTCATTTAGAAAGATTAAGTTTAGGATCGTTGAATCCAGAACTATATATAAAAGGTGACAGCGATGAGGACATTGATTACCCGGAAGATCATTTAGGTCGGGTTTGGTTTACTCTGGAATATCAGAAGGAACTGGAACGCCTTATTGTTAATATCATTAAAATTAAAAACTTGCCTAGTCGAGTTGCCGGCTCTGCACACGGCTGTGATCCAGTCATGAAGTATACTATTTATTTATAAAAAAAAAGTTAAAAAAGTTTTAATTAAATAAAATTTTAACTTTTAAGGCTTTGTCTACTACCAGACGAAAGACGATATCTTCAGTCTCGTCAGAAAAGAAGAACTTGTAATCCTCGAATTGACGAATCTTTTTATTTTCAAGTAGAATGCTTTACTTACGAATGAAATGAGTCAAATATAATAACAATGGTTTTTTTAAGGTTTCTGGAAAAAGCATTGACGAGCGAGTATTACTAATTACAATATTTGATGTTGATACCAATAAAAAGTTTCGAGTAATTGGATATGTCAATTTTAAACTGAAAGATTTTGATGTCACTTCCGAAGACAAGTTGTATTTAACTCGAGATCTGTCAAAAACGTTGATGGAGGCAATAATTTAATCTTTTAACAAACATTTATGTATTGTAATAATAATACAAAATGTAGTAATTTTTTAACTTTCTTTTCTTTTAGTCTCCTTCAACTGGAAATGGAGAAATTTTGCTTTCATTCTGTTTTAATGATAATATTGGACGTTTAACTGTAACCGTGTTTGAAGCGAAAAGTCTCACAGAAATAGCTGGTAAGCCTTTCAACTAATAAATACAATTGATTATGCTCAATAAATAAAAAGTAACTCTGTTAAAAAAAGCCCTCTTATTCGAAACAAAGAAACTCTAATGAAAACTAAGGAGACTTATTTTACTGTAACCTGATTAATCTATAATCATTATTTTGTACGCTAGATAACAAACACCAAATTAAGGATGTTATATTACTTTCTTGAAGATATATAAAAAAAAGTCTTTTTCTTTTACTGTAGTAATTTAACGCTGGTTACACTCGTCTATTCTGCTGCTTTTACCCTTTAGTTAATAGACATCGATTTTCTTTGGTTTATTTCTAAAACATATGTTGCCTTCCATTTAATTACTTTCATGCAAAATTACGCATGACATATAATAACTTTATACATATCTTTTGATGTTTGTTACCATTATTTAATCCGTATGAAGAAAATTACTAAGTTACTTATTGGAATATTTCTTATTTCATAATTATTAGAGCGTAATTAAATTTATGGCACACTTTGAGAACATTTCTTGGACTAATTTAAAAGGATAATCATGTTAATTTGATGCGTTTCTATGGTTTAAATTTATTTGCTCTTAAGCTCTTCTAAATTACATGTACTGTATAGAAATCACGTTGTAATCATTTTTATTCAAACTTTTAAAATGGTTGACTGGAATTCATTAAAAGAGTTAATATAAATTGTAAATAAGAAGATATCAATTTTTCTTTAATTAAATACTAAAATGACATTGTAAATCACGTTTAATATTTTAACTTTTAGTATAAAGTGCACCAGTACTAGTCAAAACCAATTGCCAAGATTATCTTATTAATATCATACTGACAAATTATAATCCACCGTTGACATATACAATTACAATTATTTGTGATATTTTCTTTTGGTATTTGATGTGCTCTAGAAGTGCTGTCAATTGCTTATAGAGTTATTCGGGCCATCATTTTGGCTACGCCAGAGTAACAATTTACATTTTCATTTTTTTTTTACATTTTTTTGATACAATAGACACGTACGTCAAAGTTACATTTCTTCAACATAACAAGGTGCTAAAAACCAAACGAACGTCAACTGTGAAGCAGTCCACAGATCCTAAATTCAACGAACTTTACTCTTTCAAGCCATCAAATCTTGAAACTGCTAGTGTGGTCGTTCAGCTCTTTCAAGTTGCAACCAATCACGGCAAAGGTTAGTTTTATCGAGCATTGTTAGTGAAAAATCAATGTGTACACGTATAATTTGCAATTGACTTTCAGATATGCTGGTTGGAAGAGTGGCTTTTGGTTCTTACATGTTCGCCAAGGGAAGAGCTCTTGAGCACTGGAATGACATGCTGTCCAACAGTAGAGACCAAATACGAAAGTGGCATTACTTACAACCATAAAACTAACAAAAACAATTTATATGCTAAAAACCGAATGGGATATACACGGTACAGTAAGTTATGCCATGGGGTAAAACGTTACTCGGGAAAAATGGCTAAAATATGTAAAAAAAAAAAAAAAACAAAAAAAAAAGTCTAAAACTGACAATTAACTGTCCAAAGAAGATTGCTCGAAATTTATATAATATTTAATCAAATATAGAAATTTAATATAAATGTAAGTGTACAGTATAATAACAGCTAGTTTTTGCAGCGCTGTGTCTTACGTTTTTATGTCACTTTACGAGCTTACAGTATACTAATTAATTAAATTATATGAAAAAGATGAAATAAAAGTATTTTCTCTAAACTGTCTTTAAAAAATGGTGAAAATACAAGAGAATTGCTGCACAAACTTGCTATTCACTGAAATAATTTTAAAGTTATACAGTAGAAACTGTGCTAAGTTATTTAGTTTATTATAATATTTAAACGATTGTACTAATTTTGATGTGCAGTTTACTGTAGAGTGCAAATGGATATTATTTTCAGATTAAATATCAAAATAACACTTAGTGATAAGACCGATTATCAGTTTTTCAACAAACCAGTGCTTTTAATATCATTAATTTAAATCAAATTAATTATGATACAGTATGTTATTTTCTGTAATAATAATTTCAATCTAATATGTGGTCGAATGCTACATTAAAACAAAGCAGTGTAAAAGTGATTACAAACAAAAGTCGTTCATAATCTAAATTAACTTATTTTATTGTCATAAATACTGTAAATATTTTTAGAAAACTTGTACATGTATTCGTAAACGTATTGTTGTATGGCAATTATTACTAAAGCCATCAAAATGTTTCTAGAGAAATATATTTCCAGGAAATATACCAGCTTTTATTAAATAATTTAATAATTATTATTATATTACATTAAACAGATGTTAGCATTACTTTACGATGTTTGTAATTCTAGATAAAATGCAATAATATATTCTCAAATAAATGACGGCCAGATTGCCCATAAAATATGACATATTAATGTAAGTTGTGAACACTCAATGCCGCCTTTTAAGTTGGCTAGTATCAAAAAATCTATTAAGCACTAATAAACAAACTTTTACTGTAAAAATGTTATTTTAAACGTGAAATCTATCACTTTCATTACGTAAGTCTAGACTTTACTAATTATTATTACCGGTACTGACAATAATATTGAAAAGTTTAATTTTCTCATCAAAAAGTCATCACAGCATCCATCCCTGTATAAAATGGTCTTTTCCATCTTTTTCATTCCATCGATCTGACTTTGCCTCTCCCTCCTCCCCCTTGCTCTCCTCCCATTGCGTTTGCCGCTATTGCTAAATGACGTCATAAGTAAAGCGATTCATCAAAGACCGTAAGCGTGTTTGTGTGTGTGTGTTTTTGTATAGTGTACTGTTTTGTTGTGTATTCGTGGGAACAGAAATTGAATATACGAAAATTTCAAATCATGGATATTTTAAACAAGTGTTCAAAATTCAGCCAACAAAAAAATGCACTTTGATGCGGATTAGGAAGCAGCATAGACGTGAAAGCCGTAACAATTGGAAAAATAGAAAGCAATTTAGGACTGGAAGTATTTTAGCATAACAGAAGGTAAGTCAATACAGATCAATAATGAAATACGAAGACAGCATTGGCGTTACGTTTAGCACATAAAAATGCGACAAAATGACTTGACAATTTAGAATAAGGGTGTTCATATATCAGTCATGTAACGTAATAAGTAATAGCTTACTTAACAACTCATTACTATATTTATTGCGGTTCTTAGGAGTAAGACAGTAGTAATTACTACAGAACTGCTTGAACCCATTGCTTAATTTATTTAATATTTCACGCATGCATACACAACATTATTGCATAATAATTTTGTTACCAGTAAAACTTTGTGTATGTTAACTGAAAATACTGAATTATGCAATGGATGTTTTTGGGGAAAACATTTTCACATGTCAACATGTAAAGTATACAAACATGTTTTGGTTTCATATATCATTTACAGTACAATACAAAATGATTATAGTTGAATTACTTTGTTGAAAAAAAAGGAAGTACAGTAATTATCATGTTTATTCTATTTTAAAAGTAGTTCCGGTTTAACAGTTTGTCAAAATTTAAAAACACTAAATGTTATAAAATTCACATACAATTATTGTAGAGTAATTAAGATTAGTATTTTATCTCAAAGAACTGTTTATGTTCAGTTCATTGCTTCAAAGATTCTATCAACCTATAATTGAATTCAAAATCAAATCGATTTATTTATTGAAATGTGTCAGATATCCATTAATGTCATTAGAATTTATAAATGTAATCTATTTATCTTATTAAAATGCTAAACTTAAATCATGATTCCTATTTAGTATGCACGGAATATTAAATTTGCAAGTTCTCTTTACGTGGTGTACCTTGTGTATAAAAACAAGTAAATTTAGGTCAGTGTGATTTGATGCTTGACTAGTTATTATCAACATTATCTGGATTTTGTTCCCATGCACACAGCCACGCACCGAGAAAGTCAGCAGATGTTATAAAAACCCAATTATCTACAGTATAATATTAACAAGTTTAAGATGAGCTAGCCGAATCTATCTAATAATTGGCAATAAGAGCGTAAACACTACCATTGTCAGTTATTCATTCAATGTCACCGTAAACTTTTTAGAGATGACACAAGAGCTCACAGACGTCAATGACGTCACTATTTTGCCCTTAAATTCTTGGTTGCCATAACAACACAACCTCCATACACACACATGGTATAATATCTAAAGCTATCGATCGAATTGACTCCCTCTCACTCGCTATTTCTCCACGCACACAGGGCAAACTAAACAGCACCCAACAAATGACGTAAAGCACAGCCAGTTTTCATTAAGACTGGCGCATTTTCGTCACATAGTATCTCAACTGCCGACGTCATTGCAAGTATTTTTGTTTTTCTTTCAGAGAATAGAGCTTAATTGATACAACAAAATACTGCAAAGAAAGAATTAAACGGCAATATGTCTCCTTCAAAATACTTTTTTCGTACATTTCGACAAAATGAAAGCCCTGACCTTGGTACTGACGATGAGCCAGCTAAAGTGTTGAGTGAGGATTCAATATTGGATCAAAAACTGGAAAATGCCAATGAAACTCTAAAAGCTCCAACTTCAGCCACACTTTTAGTCACAAGCTCAGAAAGTGCCTCGTCAGGAGTGCCAACCACTATCAGTGAAAGTGCCAGCCCCACAGATGCGACTCAACCTCAAACTAATGTGAGCGATCAAATAGTAGCACAACTGGAAAAGCTTCCAAGTAAACATTTTATAATAACGTCATTATAATATTTTATTCCAATATTAATTGCTTATATAACGTTACAGTACCTGTTTGGGCGAGTCTCTGTATTGGTATTGTTGCGGGTCTCCTCTTCCTGTGTGTTTGCTTCTGCTGTTGTAAAAGATGGTACCGGAAAAGAAGAAAGGAAGGGAAAAAAGGACTGAAAGGGGCTGTAGACCTCAAAAGTCTTCAGCTACTAGGCAACGCATACAAAGAAAAGGTTCTTTACGATTATTAGACTCTACTCTAGTTCTATTTTCCTGTTTTGAAATACATAGAAAGAAAATTATAATACTTTGGTTGCTACAGGTTCAACCAGATATGGAAGAACTAAATGAAAATATGGAACAGGAGCCGGATGAAGCTGAAAGTCATCAATCGGAAGTGAAATTGGGCCGTTTACAGTTTAAGTTAGATTACGATTTTAATTCGAATAACGTTAGTAACTTTGACTGTACAGTAATTGTGAATTTTTAGATTTTAATATAATTTTTCATGTGTACAGCTGGCAGTAACGGTAATTCAAGCAGAAGAGCTTCCGGCTTTAGACATGGGTGGAACTTCAGACCCCTACGTCAAAGTATATTTACTTCCTGACAAAAAGAAGAAATTCGAGACAAAAGTTCACCGCAAGACGTTAAATCCAGTCTTCAATGAAACATTTAATTTTAAAGTATTTTCTAGACATCCATTACTTTTTTCTCATGTCTAAAGAGTAATTGTTTTGGTTTAAACAGGTTCCTTACACAGAAATAATATCAAAAACGCTCATATTTGCTGTGTTCGATTTTGATCGGTTTTCAAAACATGATCAAATTGGCGAAGTTAAAGTAGCTCTAAATCAAGTGGACCTGGCTCAGACACTTGAAGAATGGAGAGATCTTACCAGCGTTGAAGGAGAACAAGGACAGGTAACCACTTTATTAAAATAGTATAATTAAAACTATAGCTTTTCTTTAGTTAAACTACAATATATCATTTTTCTAAGTAAATTCTAGTAATATAAACACCACATAACTTAAATGTAGTGTTGTTTATGATCAGCTTTAGTTGAAATCCCTTGTAGGTTTATTTTGTAAATATTTTAAGTTAATCATTGGTTTGCTTTGAGGTTATTCTATAAAGTAGAAATATAAAGTAGAACTATAACTTAAACGATCTCATTTTCACATACCATACAAAACATTACTTTTTTTCACTATATATAATTATGACATTTATTGAAATAATGTGGATAAAATGAACTATGGATTTTTCAACTAATCATTCAACAATGCGTCATAAAATGCTGTAAGTATTTTCGTTACATACCGTAACTGCATCATAGAAACTGGCATTTTATGCTAGTTACTTGTTCTAGCAATTATTATTAGAACTAGACTGCATTAACAATTGTAACAGAATTAGCAAAGATAACTTGGAACACTTTTTGTTTTAGGTTTTATTAGAAAAGTCTAATTAGCTAGTTTTATTCGTCTCTAGAAAATAACGTTTTTGTCATATTTATTCTGATGTAGAGTAGATAATGTCGTCAGTAAGCTTTAATGTTCTTGTTGATGAAATAATTGTATTTTATATAGGAAAACAAGTTAGGAGACATCTGTTTCTCTTTGCGTTACGTACCAACAGCTGGGAAATTAACAGTTGTCGTTTTGGAAGCTAAAAATCTGAAGAAAATGGATGTTGGCGGTCTTTCTGGTCAGTTGACAATATTATTATCTGCCAATTACAGTATTTGCAGGTTTACGAGTTTAAAACAATTAAATTTTATTATGTAGATCCTTACGTAAAGATTGCGTTAATGATGAACGGCAAACGACTTAAAAAGAAGAAAACAAGCATTAAAAAATGCACTTTAAATCCATACTACAATGAATCGTTTACATTTGAAGTTCCATTCGAGCAAATTCAGGTAAATACCAACAAAAAAAACCAATGCAATAAAAAATGAAACGACTCATCTTTTATAAAACATCATAGAAAGTTCAACTGGTAGTTACTGTTGTGGATTATGATCGCATTGGCACATCAGAACCAATTGGGAGAGTCATTTTGGGCTGCAATGCTGCTGGAAGTGCCCTCAGGCACTGGAGTGACATGCTGGCCTCTCCACGAAGACCAATTGCCCAGTGGCATACATTGTTAGACGCTGACGAAGACAAAAAAGATTAAAGTATTTGAATGAAATAAGTAAATTTAACTTATATTTACTGCTGCGCATGTAACTTCAAAATAGCAAGTAAGTTTTTAAAGTAAATAGCCAAATTTGTCATCGCACTTGCTATTTAACAAAAAAAAAATTCTTCCCCGGTATAATAATACTTGTGTCAAATAAAAATTAATCACTTGGACAAGAAAATATCAATTAGAAAATTACACCCTCTCAACAATAATTAAAAATCATATCGATTGTACAAATTATCGTAACATTTTTATTAAATTTAATTCGATGGCCGATTTCATTGTTTTATATTATAATTATATTGTATATGAATATTTTCTCGTATGAATGTTATATTATCAGTACCGGTAGTATTTTTTGTATTGAAAGTTTAACTGTGTTGAACTTATAATCCATAATATAATATAACTTATCAAGAAAACCTGTTCTCTCATAACTGAAATAATTATAATCGGTTATTTGAAAAATATTATAGAGAATTTCATTAAATAATATATAACAATGTAGACTTTAATTAATCATATACCTATAAGTATGTAAAATAAATTCCTGTATGTAGATTATCAGATGCTCTCAATCGTTTACTGGTGTAAAAGAGTTGTCATGACATCATGTCATTATAAGTCACGTGAAAATAAAATTTTAACTCAATCGAACAATCTGGATTAGTGTTGAAGACTTTGGTAAATCTAAATTACAAGTAACCATGATGATTTTATATGCCATAATTATGAAATGATTACTACTGTGCTAAAATGCCAACCGCAATAGTACTAGTTTTGTCTACCGTCTTCGTTATGACTCAATTGGCCACTTATCTCAACAAGCACTGTCTCATTCCATGTGGTCCAACAGACTTACAACTTTTTTGGAAATTGTCTCCGTACTCATTAAGTAATGCTACTTTTGACGAAGTCAACCAGAATTCTTGCTTTGTAATAAAGGTATATCAAGAACCAATTCTACGGATGTGGTCATGGCCTGACTGTTGTCAACATTGTTTTAAACACAACATTTTTAGTTTTATTTTTGAGGACTCCAACGTTATGTCCATGTTTGGTAAACTATTCCAAATGGACACAAAACTGCCTGTATTCATTGCTGAAGCAGCAAAGATGAGAAAACGACCACATCCACCACCAATTAAAAATTCCATCAAACTATTACCTGTTCGTAAAAAGCCTAATTTAATAACAAAAATTATTCATCCAATTACATGTAAACATTTATTTCAAAGCAAAAACGTGAGAGAATGCAGAAGCAATTGCTCAACCAAATCCATTTATAATGCACCCATAGACAATCGTATAATTATTAAACCCAAACTAAAACGCTTGATTTTTAAACGGATAACTAAAATCATTCCTCAAAACTTAACTAGTAACTTTATAAATTACTTCAACGTAACTAAACGACTCAATGCCAGAGTTACTCGGTTGCTCTTGGGTCAAAGTGATGCCAGTACAGTAAAACAATGTGAATTTTGTAATAAAAGGAAAGGAATGAGACAAATTCAAATTAACTCGACAGTCAAAATCAAATACCGTTACGATTCATTGAAAAATCAAATACAATCTGATTATATATGCGTGTCCAAAATGCACGGATACTACAATCAATTTTGCGACCATCACCACCAGACAACTCAAGCATGGATGACGAGAACCACCTGGGCATGCGCGCCGGTAGATGGATATTTTTTACCTGACTGCAAACGAAATTAATATCATGTAGTTTTGTTTGAATTTAAAACGAAACCTCTATCATTACTACAGTAATATCATTTACAGTATATCATGGAAATAAATCAGTCATTTTAAAAACGGTTATGATCAATAATATTACCGTACCTTACTTGTCCAAGCGTGGCTATGATTTGATTAATTACTGTAGTTTTAAACTAAGTTGGAGTTTCATAGAGAGAGAGCTACCGTTTTACTTTAGAGGAGAGTAGTTCTTTGACTCATTGAATTTTTTAACCGTTTGTTTTGTTGCCATAGCAACCCACAACCCAACAAACATTAGCCAGTGAGTAGAGTGTGGGAAAGTTGAATGGTGGGAAAGTTCAGTGTAAACGCTGTTAATAAAATTGCGACTCAAAAACTATGGGAGCAACAAAAATCACCGCGTTTAAATTTCGACGAAAACGTGATCACATAGACTGGAAAAAATTAGGTAATTTAAATGTTTTCGATTAACTATAATTGCGATTCTCTGATAACGTGTCGGTATAGCGTCTGTGGACGTGGATAAAGTTGCAAGGGATGTTGACATTGTTACTTTACAAGAGATTACAACTAGCGTTACATTCTGTGACATCGAAGCTGAAGTGGTAAGAAGCACTAGAAATGTATCATTTTATGTTCGATATGACGACTACCGTATATCATACAAATCGCTACATTTTCTTTTGTGTGTTTGTAAAGGAACCAGTTGCAATAGAGCCGAATTTTGTCAAATTATTTCGACTATCTCAACTGATAATCGAGTACTTAATTGTGAGTAATAACAATGAATCGACATTTCAAAGGCAACGCTGTAAATGTAAGTTCTTTTAGTATTCACAAGAATGCCTCACACAAACTATAACTTCGATGGAACAGGAGAACCAGAAATTAAATATGGTAACGTTGAAGTAAAAGTTAATTGAAAAAAAATAAAACCGAATTTGGTTGCTCATAGGAATTAAATGAAATGAAACAAAAGCGTAAGCATTGTGAGAAGATGCCTTACGATATAATAAATGAAGACAGGCAAAATAAGGTATCGTAGCAAAAATAACATGTCGATTGTTAAAAATTATTGACAAAAAAGTGCATGTCAAATTTCACACTAAGCAATGGAATCCAAATCGAATGATATCTCAATGGGTTACTGCAAGATGCTTAATCCGCTTATCATAAGAATTATTTTTTATTATTTAAGTTTTTATTTACATAGTTTTAAATGCTGATTTATAGTGTGTCTTTTGTCCCAAATTGTTTATGAACGAGACATATCTGGAATTGCACGTTCAGCGTCGGCACTTACAAATTCAAAACACTCTCAATAAGAATCAACAGAAAAATGAAATAATTGAGAAGGAGTTGGAGGATTTAAAAAATGAACTTAAACAAACTCAAAAGCATTTAGAAGAAGAAAAAAAACTCAATAAAATTTCGCATCAAATAGTAAGTAAACTTACTGTACTTTAATTCACGTATTTATTAAAACGATTTCTTAAAACGTTTAAAGAATGATTTCTGTTAAATACATAGGATAAGGATGAATTTGAGAAAACAGAGTTAAATAAAATGAAATTGGAAATGGAAAAGTGGAAAATGGAAGAAATTGCTAATCGAAATGTAACTCATAGTTTATTTCTGACTAACTGAATTTACGCATCAAATTTTTAATTGTTAACAGAGGGAATTGGAAGCTTTGCAAAAAAACTACATGAAAGAGATTGAACATTTAAAAGACAAACAAACAACATATTGCAAAGCGTTGGAAAAGTTTCAATCGGCACAAGGTAATGCGTTTTAAGATTTAAAAGGCGTTGATTTAATTAAAAGATTTATTTGAAAAGTTTATTTGACATTTTTTAACACTCAAGAACCAAAAGACGATGACGTCCTTTTGTTTTCTCAACAGTTAATGGAAAAGCAGCAGCATGAGATGGAGGTGTTGGAAGAAAGATTACGACAGCAGGTGTGTGAGAATTAATTGAGTTGATAAATTATGCACAGAGAATTAGTCACTATTACAATGAAATGTAAATGCTAAGATATATTTTATTCATTGAGGCTGTCTCGTTAAATGTTGAAAGGTTACTCGAGTGGAAACTACATTGTGTGCTCAACTTAAAGAACAGCATACCCAGTGGAAATTATGCATTGAAACGTTAGATAAAAAGCTGACATTGGAGAAGCCGGTTATATATTTAAAAATATTATGCTAAGCTTTTTTTTACAAGTATCTAACATTTATTATTAAATGTATTCAAATAGGAGATTAAGTCTGAAATTCAAAGCAATGATGAGCTGTTTAACATGACTGCGCATCAGTCTCCCAGTGTAAATTTAGACGCGTCAAATGCAACTCCAGTTGTAAAAATAAATGTCAAGCAGGTACTGTTATGTATAATGTTATTAGTAGCAACTACTGTATTAATCAAAATCAAATATGTTAAGAAACCAAAGCAAATATTTAGCAACGACATGCTAACATTACCGGAAGAAGTGAATGTGGAGTCAAACGACGAAATCGATATGTAATAATAATTGAGATTGTAATTTTTTAAATTTTGAATTAATCTGAAAATGTGTTTTTAGAAAACGATTTAAACGAGAGCCTATCTTAGTTGAAGGAATACGAGATGAAATATCAACTCTACTTGAAGAGAAACTGGAATCTATGGGAATTGATCCAGTATGTGGAATGTGATAATGTACATTTTTTAGATAAACGTTAAACTATGTTTCGTTTTATGTAGACAGCAACTGGCATGAATGACACTGATTTGTATGAAAAATTATCAGAAGAAAGGAAAAAAAGAAAACTTTTAAAAGGGGTATTGACATTATTAGTGAATTAATTGTTTGGATGAAACTCAAAGTAATTTGATTTCTTAGGAACATAAAGGGTTGATGTCTGTCCGAGAAGCCATTCGTAAAAGAGTTGAGCATGTAGCTAATAAAAAATTGAAGACTACAAGTACATCTCCAGGTATTTTAAACCCCCGTGTACTAGCTTAAAGGGAAAATTTCTTTTAGCCATATGCTTTAAATTAAACGGCATTCACTATATTTATTTTTTTCAAATTAAAGGAAATAAAAGCATATTTAAAAGATTACTAAACGAAGTCAAAGGTAAGAAGAAACCTGAAGTAATTCTATCGGAACCCACTACTATTAAATTGGACACTAGCAAAGTAAATGAGGTTTTGCATGAAAGTATAAAGGAAGAAAATGCAAATCGGCAATCGGGATCTCAGTAAGTGTGAGAAATAATAAAAACTATATAGTCATTTTGCATTTAAATACTATGTGTATTTGATTATTAAGTAAACAAATGGACTCGATACCTACGCCAATGCCTAGAAAAACTTCACATATTCGACCAAATTCAGTTCCAGATTTAGCAGCATCGATCGAAAATATTCTAGCAAATAGTTTACCAATAGCTAAACCAGTGGGAGGTGTTGATGTGTTAGGCAGATCAAAATCACTTATTTTGGTAACAGAAAATTCGATGGCAGACACAAACGTATGATTAATTAACTTAATTACATTGTATTACACTGTTATTGTCATTAATCACTTTATTCTTGTAGGAGCAAATAAAATCGACAATTAATCTTGAATCAACTTGTTCTAGTCAAACCAGTGTTTGGGATGCTTCATTAAGCGACTAAAACTAAAGCATGGACCAAGCGACCGTGGTACAGTACAGGCATTGAACAGGTATTATTTTCATGACGATTGAGAAGGTAATAACAATGCAATGAAAGCGCAAAATTCATTTCAAAAAGTTTATAAAAATAAATTTTTTGGCAGATTGACAACTGTAATTCTCTGAAAGATGTAGCTTTAAGTTCAAAAAACAACAATAATGCATTAGCTTATCTAACGTTTTAACGCGTTTAAAGCTGTAGCTCGAGATACTTATTACTGCTTTTGTTGTTAATAATTTTCAGACTTTATAAAGCTGAAAAAAGTGGCAATTTTTATATCAAAGGTATACAACTAGTGAGGGGAAAAAATTCAATTTATGATTTGAATATAAAACAGTATAGTTTAGGGCAACAGGCATAAATTACAGTTGACTAGCTGAGTTAAATGAACTGTACCGTGCAGCGACGTGTAATATGAAACATTGAAAAATTATTATTACTGTTAAACAATAATAATTTATTGCAATAAACCAAGATAGGTTTTCTTGTGTGTTATCGAGTAATGGCAAATCATTTACAATCTGTAGCAATTACTAAACGAATTGCAAAGTTACTATGACAAGCTTACTGTATGATTTTTTACACAGTCACCGTGATTTGATATGCTTCATATAAACTTTGAGAAAGACTCAAAAGATGATAAACCACGTTGTTAAAACTAAGTCAATAACTGGAGCGTCAAAAATTAAATGCAAGCAACGTAAAATATAACCATAAAAGTTACTATTTGCTTTTCTTCTCAGTGCACTTAGACTGTTACTGCCCGAAGTCTATCGAAATGTAAATTAAATCCTAGAAAATAAAATGTGCACATGTATGTATAATGTTGGCTTAACGCTAAATCAAATTTTCATAAAATAAATTTTTGCATTACTTTTAAAGCAATGAGTAAATGTATGGTTTATTTTACAATGTACAGTGTTTTCTTCTACATTAAAACACTACCGGTTCCTTTATTAGTACCGTACTTTATTTTCTCACAGCAAGGCAAAAGAACTAATAAGATTTGAGTTATTAGAACTGATAAGATTTAGGTCTAGGTCTTGTTTATTAATTGGTTCTATAGAAAACCATTGCCAAGATATATGCTCTATAAAGTTTGCATATAAATTACTGTACTACGATACCAAATGAGCTTTTTTATTTTTGTTAAATAACTTAATTATTCATATAAAAATTAACTTTATTAAGGAAATTTAAAGTAGTATTTTAGTTATGGGTTTTGTTATTAGCTTTGTTTTGAATGTTTAACATTAAATAAGGTTTAGTAAAGTAATATAAAAATAACTTAAACTTATAACGGTTGTTCCAAAGAATTCAACAAAAAACGTTGCTCGTTTTTTTAACAGAAGTTCTCAATTTGTAGACATGATGATATAGTTAATGTTTATAGACCAGTAAACGTCAAAAACCTGTAATTATTATGATTAATTTGTTTTGTCTTTAATGTAAACAGTACTGTATTTGAAAAGTTGAAGTGTCTGCAACTGAAGTCTGAAGGACAGAACAGCATGTGGGCGAGAATATTTATTGCTTTTATTTCAGTGAAATGCTGTGTTCTTGAATATAGTAAATCATTTAAGTTGTTCTTGCGACTTGTAATAATGTATTAACCGTAGGTAGAAATTACACAACCGTAAGATACGAAAAATACTGTAAGAAAGTTACTGTAGTCTGTATTCATGATGCATTTGAAAAGTTCCATCAAAGGTTGTTGAACTGTAGTTAAGTTAAAAGCATTGCTAGCCTACTAAGTTTTTTATTTTTTCCAAAATCCATAATATAAAATTTTATGTTATTTTCAACTCTTGTTATTACAGCTACTGTATTGACTTAGAAGGTTAATATGGGGTGTTTACGTCAAACTATATTTATAGTAAAGAATGTACTTTACATAATGCTTAGCTTCAGGTTATCATCAGTATGTTTATTATAAAAATAGCCAATTTTTTTTCTTATTTCGTATGGTTCTAATTATAATACGATCTGGTTGCGGGGCTGTCATAATGAAGTGATGATTTTAAAAGCGTATGTAATGAGCATAAGTTATTTATTATTACCAGGGTTGCCTTTGGCATTTATGGATTTCATTCCCGCAGCTTATTTTAACATTTAGGAAAAAATAGATGTACAGTAGAACGACAACAAAGTTTATTGTAAATATTATTTTAATATGTTCAAACACAGGAAGAACGGTCAAGATACTGTACTACTCTTTAAGGTTTGTTTATTGAGTGTGATACACGTTATTTGACCTTCTAGAACATCAAAACGTTGGATCTTAACTGAAACAATTTAATTTGCATAATTCGATTAAAAAAGTTATAAATTTTTAATCGGTATAATGTAACTACAGTATGACTGTTCGCTTCCTGTACAAAATAATTACAGTGTGTAACATTTCATTATATAATTAGCACGATTAATGATGCAAGTTATGCTAGATTAAAGTTGTCATAAATTTAAACAATTACATATGTGTTTAGGCTAAAAAGTAATTTTTAAATTGACATTTAGTTTTTTATTGACATTGCCATTAACCTAAATGTGATATGAAGGACATTTTTAATTTTAGATACGAAATTCGATCGCATTTTCCCGGAACTGTTAATCTGATCTGCCAAAGTTAATTTTAAATACGATTGTTGGTTGGAACATGCAAGTCCAGACTTCAGTGTAAAATAAACTCAACTCATAATTTGAAAATAAAAATAGTAAGTCGAAATTAGTTTCTTTAAATGAATGTTTTTCATTAACGAAGAAGCTTTATGGTAAGTGAAAATTAATATTGCACACATTCATGCTAATGCGGTTTTAACTTTTACTTTAAAAGGTTTTCAGTTTAATTTACTTTTTGTAATGTGCTATAATCGATATGGAAAATAGGATCTTCTAGGTAATTAAAGCGGTGAGGATGAAAGCATGCGCAAATCCCCAGTAAGCGATTTGCAAACCGTTTACTTTGGAAGGGAAACTTTTTATAGTGATTTTTCGTTTACCAAGAATCCAAAAATAGGCCAACTATTTTCAGTTTGGTTTACATTTTTGTTTGTTTAGACTTGTTGGTTTGGGAGATTTGAAAGTGTTTGATTGTGCAATTGTGGGAGCGTCTTAAGCGGAGGCTAAAGCAAATATGGCTGTCACTTTAGTTTCAAAATTGCGCGAATGATTTACTTTGACGCTAATTCTTAGATACATAAGCTTACAACTTAGCCGAAGTGGTTTATGAGTGATGGGAAATAAAATTACAAGTGATATAATAAGCTTTATGATTAAAACACCTGCACTTACATTTTTTTTACTACCGGTATTGGGTTTGTTTGAGTAATCAAAGTTAATTTTTCTTGCCTACATATAAAAGTATATATAGAGAATGAGTATTACATAATTGAATGGCTTTTCTTTTATTTACGTTGTGTGTTTCGTTAATATTTTAAAACATTTTTTTAGTTTGCGGTTTTATGAGCATACATACCGAAATGTTGTTACTGAAAAAAGAAAATGTTTTATTTTAGTGCTTCGGTATACAAGTCATATGTGTGATGAATTCCAAATTCAAAATACTAAATGCAAAGCTCGATAATTTTCGTTTCTCGTTATTCATTAGGGATTAAAAACGCTCGCTCATAACCATTGGTATTGTTTTCATGTTTTACTGTGCCTAGATGTGCTCGTATTATGTTTTGAGAAAATGTGCCCCTCAAGGCACGTTAACCAAGCATATGGGATAAAGAAGTTTTTCCTTCATTTACATCTTGATGGCTTGCAAGTTGCATTACAGAGAGCCATACGATATCCTTTAATTGAGTACCGATTTCTTTTTGGCTTTAAAGCTAACTTTTTTATATACAAAAACTTCGCCGATGTAGGCAATTTTAAGTCACTGCCATTTATTTTGAAGTAGTTGATTTTAATCATGTCGACGGCGATATTTACTTTGATATAGAAAGTGGTTTTTTAATCCTGGTGTTAAAAACATTTGCTCTAGAAACTACTGTATAATGCATTGCTAAAGGATATTTTTGTTTGGGTTAGTAAATGCTTGACGAGGTCAATTTTTTATATCGATGTTAGACTTGGACTGAATCTTCAGTTCATAATGTATGCCATTAAAAAACGTCTTTCAATTTTTTTCATTCAAAAGAATTTTTTTTTTTTTGATATCTAATGGTACGAATTGGGTAATGTTGCAGTAGGTCAGACGGCAATTCTTGTCAATGTTGTCCAATGTCTAAATGCACTATTAAGCCCTTCCTGTGTGTTGATATGTTGCTTTTTTCGGTCATTTATTATTTACGTTGGTAAAAGGTTTTTTTTAAAGTACAGTAGACTATTTTATTATTTATTTAAAATGTGATCTATACCGACTATACAGTATATTATAGATTTAAGTTATTTTTTTTTTTAACAAAAAATGGATTTGACTTTAATGTTAAATATTATATTATGTTTATCATTTAACGCAATGGTTTCTTGTTAAATCCAAATCGAATTACTAAATGTTAAAACCAATTTAGTTTTGTATTGTGACGTTTCCTAATTCAGTATAAAAAATTTCAAATTATTTACAAGTTTTATACAGTATACAGTCATGTACTGTACATTATATTGCAATATTTAATGCAAAGTAAAATTAGATTTATTACTTTTTTGCAATTTTCTGGAATTAGACTGTATTGTTTTTACTTTTATTATTGTTTAGTCAACGTAAACTAAGCATTCTTATCACGTTTATCAAACATAAATTAAAACTTAATTATATTTTTTACTTAAAAATTTTATTTACGAGTATTTTAAGATTTAATAATTAGTGTTTACATCATACGCTATAAATGAATGCACTTACTCGATTTTATAAACGCAATAATACTGTACCTTGAAAACAACATGCTAATTACGGCAATATTAAATCTCATTATAACGAAGCCTTTCAAATTTATCAATTTTGGGAATTGGAAAACTGCAACTGTTATAAGATAGACATTATTCAAGCTTTTATTTGACTGAAACTTATTAATGAAACTAAAGCAACTGAATTATTTTTGTTTGATTTTCAATTAAACAAAAAAAATGCTCTTGGGATATCGAGTAGGCTGACATAATGCGATAATACCATCAGTTTGACCTTTTATATCTCATCATATGTATAAGTGGTGTTTATTTATTTATTAGTGAATCGTTATATTTTTTCGTTTTTCTGTTTGTTGCTTTTCTGTCATGCATTTGGATGCAATTGAACAGACACCGCAAGACACTGACGTTAGAGAAAACGAATATTACAACAGTACACCACCTGATGCTAACGGTTTTGAAGTTTAGCTGGTCTCGTATTATCTCGTAAAGCTTGTTTAAGCGTAATACCAAAAAAAAAAAAGAAAAGTGGTACTGCAAAAGGGGCAAGCAGGTGGTTTTAAATTGCGCAGGAAACCCTGCAGGTCATTATTTATTTATGTAGAGGATTTGATTTTATCGTCGTTTATGGATAGGAAAAACGAATGAAGAGAGCGAAAAAAAAAACGCGACTAAGCAAACAAGGCAAGTGAATGCACATTCGCATAAAAATAAATCGATAAATACATTTATTTATATTTAAAACATTCATGCTTTGATTCCACACTGAAGGAAAATTACTTTAGATTAAACTGCAAAGATATACATAATTCGCCATGCGCAGTAAAGGGTTAAAAGATGTTGTTTTGCAACCCGTATTATAATTGAAACAACGTCAGTAATCGTGGTGTTTAATTATTTATATACAGAATATACCGGTATATACTGTAAAAAAGGCGTCAAGAAAACGTTATGCAATTTTGAAGTAGTCGACGTTTTAAGCGTCATAAGCAAAAGCGCACCGATGGCTTGTTATTAATGACATGTTTTTACATTACTGCATGTCGTTGATGTTATGTGGAAGTTGTTTAATTAAGCACAAAATTTTATGGCTTTGTTGGCAGCTCTTCAAACATTTTCAAGTAGTTAATTAATTAATGTGCAAAATGACGAGTTTATCACTTTAATAAAAATTAACGTGTTAGTAATTTGGCTATGCTTTTTTTGTGAGAGAGATAGAGAGAGAGAGAGAGGGATTGAATTGTTTATTTAAAAAATTAATTTTAATTATTGTACTTGACAAAAAAATTAAATTCATAAAACGAATTCTTAAAATTATAATATTATATTGTACAACTTAATTTATTCTGGCGCCGTCTATACTATCCGCTAATAATTATCAACTTAATTTATTAATTTGGTTAATTTTATATGCCGTGGAGGGGATTTAATGTAGAAGAGAGCTGTTATTTATTATGATTTTTATAGAGCCAGATTCGTTTATAATGTCGTTGTTAACATTAAAGCACTAAAATTACACACCACCACAATAACTTGTAGCAAAAAAAAAAATTTTCATTCACGGTATAAGATATGTAAAGAAAAAAAAAAGGGAAAAAATTAATCGATTGGAAAAACAGCTGTAATATAAAAGCGATTTAAAGGTTTATCTTTCTCATATTGTGATTTTTATCTTGTTGATAAGCATTTTGAATGTCAAACATGTGCGTCTTGAGAAACTCAGGTCTATCAGTGGGATTGACACCTTTGAATATAGTCTCGAGTATTATGTTTACATTGGAATTTATTTGTTATAAATTCCCTATGAAAGAACATGAAAAAAAATACAAGAGAAAGTTTGAAGCTTTTTTTTCTTTATATCTTATTTGGATTTTTATTTTATTTATATATTTTTTTTTTGTAACTTGCTTTCTGAATTGAATATATTTCCAAGAGTATATTCTCATATACATCTATATATATTTATTTAGACATCTCTACGTATACGTCTACGTGTATAGATGTATTATTGGTATTGAAGCAGCAAGGATGGAGCAGCCAAGTTCGCCAATCCTATTTTTGCACAAGCTCTGAATGTCTTTCTTTTTTTTTTTTCTTTCGACTTCTTTCTATTTTTTTCTGCTAGATTTAAAGAAAAGAAAATCTATATGTGCATGTGTACATGACTATATGTTACTTTTTGAAAATCGATCCGTTGTTGAAGCTGACGAAGTGTGGGTGGGGGTGAAATTGGGAGCTGGCAAGAATAGAGGAAAAAGAGGCAATAACCGTAAAGTGAAATTTGTGGATGTCTGATGTAAATATCCATGTGTTGTTGTTTGATCAAGGGACAACCATTAAATCACGACACACAAAAAAATACTGTGCCGTTATAAGTATATGAGGAGAGGGAAGGAGGGAGGTGGTGTACACTTTGCATCGAAAAACAAGGGTTTGAGGAAGTAGATGTCGGAAAAGAAAAAAAAATTACGCGAAACTCATTTAATAAGCAAATAAAGCACGCGTTTAATCGAGATTGCTTGTTAGAAAAGCGCTTTTATATACTGCAAAATTTACTCTTTGCTTTTCTAAACGCTGAATTATTAATATTTGTTTCATCCAAACTTGTTACATTGTGTACATACGTTGAAAATTCAAGATGCAGGAGTAGCAAACATAACCCGACCGCATTTCGCCATTCAAACATGCCTGCCACCTAGCGTTTTACGCCAAAAGTAACTTTCACGCTGGCGTTTTCACGTGATAAACACGCCAAGAAAATATTTGAGAGGAAATTTGTTGTTTAAATTATAAGGAGAGGAAAAATGCAGTGTTTATTTAACGACGATTGATATTCGACAAAAATAAGTTTAATTTGGTCCAGCTTTTTGACGTAATTGCAGCGTAAACATTTAACGAGAAAAAAGCGCGCCTCAACGACGGATGGATTGTAAACAGCGCCCTCTATCACTGTTAATCAATGTCGGTGTGCCGTGAAAACGCACCGTGCTTATCGTTGAGGTATCGAGGAGAATTTTATCGGCTGTTGAATAAATAGCGTTGCTCATCCGTAGTGTTATTGGATTTTATGAAGATATGAAAAATATTTTCTATCCGGGAATTATTTAAGAGATTGCAGTAGAATCCAGAGAGGTTTGTGTGCTATTATATTAAGTAGATATCCGTGATGATGATAATAATGCAGCTGATACAAAAATGGATTCTGCGGCGGTAATCGGCGCTTGACAAACTGAAGAAACGAGTGCGGTAAGACAGCTTCTGTTCGGCCGACGATCACAGCACAATTTCCGCAACCGGCCATTTTATCCCTTCGTTCACTGCTTTCTGCGTAAACACAAAAAGTCATATCTGTTTGAAATAGAAAACATAAAGAAGGGAAAAAAAATCTTGCAATAATCTAAGGAGTTTAACAAAAGGCAAGTACAACACAGTAATTTTTAAAAAGAAATATAGAACCATGAATTAAATGTGCGTTGATGTTACTTATTTGAAATGTGGTCATGACATGTGACTTTGAAGTTGCAAATGTGGCATAATACGAAAGAGATAAAGCAGGAGAAAAAGGGATGGAATTCCTTTGGGATTTTAGCAATCAAATTTATTTATAAATGTCTAGCAATTAGACTTAGTTTTATTAAATGCAGTTAACATAATGTAGTAAATGATATAAATTTATTGCTGTGAAGATAATGGAATGATGTTGCCTTAGGTACTCGGCGGTTAATAAGGAAAGCTAATATTTTCCTGAGGTTAACAATTCAGCAGAAGGATTTAGCCATTGTCGGAAGTCATTGTTGTTAACGTAAATATAACCACCTTTTTACCTTTAACTCGACATAACATATACATTTTTCATCACCAGTTTGTGTGCCGCTTCTGTTTGACCTACTCAGCAACATCTACAGACACACAATAAACGACAATGAAAGATGCTATAGCTTAGATTTGCATAAAAGAATATGAGAGAGAGAATGAGAACAGAGGTCACATGTTGACTGAGGTCATTTCAATCTCGATAGCGACAACAATAAACACTCGAAAAATCAACGACAACGTTAATCGGATTCCGATGACTGTGCTGCAGAATAATCCAATCTAATAAGGTTGCTGAAGATGAGAAGGTGGTGGGATGGATGGGATGGTATGGGATGAAACAGGGATAGAAGGAGGCGTAGGAGAGGAATTGGGAGGAAGAGGGGGGGGGGGGGAGTCGTTAGCCTTTTATGTACTTTTATTATGTATGTTCGTTGTCATAATTGGAGAGGAAACTACACAATCGATAGATGGCGTCGAAGGCAAGTTGATAGTCTTTCAGAGTCGTCTCATGCCGTATGTGTTTTCCTTCATTCGCCATCTTTGTTTGGAGGCCTGATTGATGGAGCAGTTCAATGAAATATTGAGTTGTTTATAAATCAAGAAAAAAAAAGCAAAATGTTGATAAAGGAAATTGGGTAGACGACAAATTAAGGCTGAATGAACATTGTTGTTGTTTATGTGTTTGCATGTGCGCGAATGTTTGCTTGTTGTCTCGGTTGCATTGAGAATTTTTTGCAGTAGCTTTTGGCCTCCCCACCACTTTATACTTTACTGTATGTGCCTGTGTGTGTGTGTGGCTGATGGGAGTTGTTAGGAGTCCAGGGGTTTCATTTGTGGGAGGAAACTGAAAGAATAAGGCGAAGCTATTTTCAGAAGACCAATTTTAGATTTTCAGGGATTCCCAAAGGGAAGAAGAAAAAAAAAACACAAAATAAAAAGGAAGGGAGAATAATATATTTAAAAGAAAAAATGAGGGGAATTGCATTGTAGTGGGAGAGGTTAGCGGTTTTGGAGGAATGTTAAAAATTGGAGCGTAAAATAGCGTCATATTGAGTGACATTATTTAATGACAGTCGCATATGGTTATTCGTATCGTTTGGTGGTCAACCTAAAACCATGGCCTACTAAATTTAATGACATTACCCCTGGTAACGCCTACGACTAAACTTTCGGTTATGGACCAAGTCTTGGCGCCAGTCAGAACTTTAAGCACGAATGCTCCTGACGTCACATGACGTCATTACTGTTGTAAAACTCGATATTTGCACTTTTCAGTAGGTTATAAGAGCTTTAACAACAAGGTTAAATAAACGTAAAGCCTAATCAGAGCGATAGTTTACAAGGTTTTATCTGTATTTTCAGGTGCTGACAAAATGCATTTACAGAGGTTACGGCCATCATGCACACGACGTTAACGTCGCTATACATAACGGTTTTGCAAAGCACCGCGCCGTTTAGATTTGCCGTTGGTTGTGTAAAAAATATATAAACAGATGAATAATTTACGCGTGCGATTTGATGCTCAACGTTGAAAGTCTTCTATATGTCGGGTGATCGAGTGACGTCATGGGCCTGGAACGGAAACGTTCGTCACGACGCAGCACTTTCGGGCGTTATCAACCACCCAAGAAGAAAACACCAAGCTCTCGGTGCAAAACTTGTTGTCGAAAGTTCACTGCCTTTATGTTTTCGCACGTAGGCCTATGCGGTTTGGTTGTCGGCTATTCACTACTGGGAGCTCTGGCGTTCACCCATTTAGAAGGCCCGCACGAAGGTAATAAAATCGCGAAAGTGATCAAACAACGGGAGATTACAGTGAATCAGCTATGGGATATAACTTACAAGCTAAATATTCTGTACAGAGAAAATTGGACGAATTTAGTAACCAAAGAAATAATAAGTTTTCAAGATGAAGTGATAAAGGCAGTTAAAGACGGTTACGATGGTAACGAATCAGGAGAAAATAAGAAATGGTCGTTTTCAAGGGCTTTTCTGTATAGTCTCACTGTCATCACAACTATAGGTAAGTCACAACTTGAGATTCATATGAAATCATAATTACATCTAAGGGAAGTAATTTGATGTTTATTTGTAACTTGTGTGTACATGATGATTCATTGCGTGTAAATATGTAAACTACAAGAGCACTGTGCACATTAACAAGCTTATTCATTGAAATGTTAGCACAGATGGTGATGGCGTGGAAAAATGGTGAACAGTTCATTAGCGCAAAAAATGTGACGTCATGGGCGATATTGTATGGTTGAGGAATATTTTTAGACCTGCACAATGCCGCGTTTTCATCACTAGTCTTAGTCGAAGCTTACTCTTTTATAAAATATTAAATTTTCTAACATAAGCATAATAATTGTAAAGAAAAAGTTAAGTAACGTCGCGTCGCCTATTAAGCTTTTACTTGTGCATATTACGTTGACTAACTGCTTACGCCGTTATGGCAAACTGCTTCAATAGTTAATTTTTGTTAACTTATTGACATTTGAAGTACATTTTTTGAAGCTGTTTTATTTTTACGAGTAGACGCAGTGTATGAAATTGCATTACGTGATGAATGTGTTAGAATAACACACGCATGCGTACATTTTGTTTTTCAGCTTGGATTGCTTTGCCAATATATACCGTCTGTACAGTTTACAGTACACGCAGTTGAATTGTAATGGTGTATGCTTTTCATATACAGCCACATAATGGAAGTAAAATAAAAAAAACCAAGAAGTTCAAATATTTGCCGTTAAAATTTAAGCGGCCATGTATTTGAATTTAACAGTTGCAGCTTTCACTTTAAAAAAAATAAGTCGGTGGTCAATCGTTGAGGTTTTTTTGTTGTATAATGCGAAAATGTATCCTATTTGTTTAATAACATTTTGGCTGATAAATTGAGTGTAGTGATAGAGTATTACATGGTTAGTTCATCTTTAAAGCGACTGAGACGCTGTTCAATAAGAGACTTTGACCTGCAGCGAATGAAATTTGGCGTAAATTCCCAACGGAATGTTGCAATGCGATCGAAGTTTGCTCTTTTTTTCCTACTTTATTGCAACTTCCGGTTAGGTTTCATCGTTTATTGTTAAGCCTCTCTAACTGTACATCGAGTAAACATAATTGTTTTTATTATTTCATATATTACCAACTACTACCACCTACACCAGCTTCGACGACGACTGCAACCACTCTGCTTCCTTTTTGTTGTTATTGTTGATGATTATTGTTCGCAGTGACGCTGATGGAATTCTTTAGTCGTTGCACGTAACGCCAACGTACTGTACAAGTGGATCTCGTAGTTGGGTATTTTTTTTCTTCTTACTGTTTCTAAGATGGGTGGGTGGGTAGACCTATGGCGTAAGAATCTAAGAATGCGCAGAAGGAACAGTTTGACGCTGATAAATGATAAGCCGATGATGATGATGATGATGCGGCTGCTCGGTTGCTGCTGATGCTGCTGCTCAGACTCTGGCTTTCCAGCTACGTTGTTTGGTACCGTGCTTTATTTTGCTTCATACAACTTGTGGAAATATTTTTCCACTTCTTCATCTTCACCTCGTAGATGGCGTTTACAATGGAGATTTAGTGGGAAGCGGGTGAAATGGGGATTGAATATGAGTTGAGAGAGAAATATAGTACGGTAGATGGATGATGGGTGAGTGGGTGAGTGGGTGAATGGGTGAATGAAGCACTCGACGGCACGCAACTTGAGGTGCCGTCTTTCATTCGACACTTGGAAAGATATACTATACCCGTACTGCTAAAAAAAAAAAGTCAAATTTAATATTTTGTTGAAAACAATGAAGTCATATCTACTATACATTCAAAAGTAAACATTGCATCATTTTATTTGCTTTCTTTTTATAATGAGTGGGTGAAATGATTATTTTTAACTGTGATTTTTGAAAAAAGAATCTTTTTTTAAAGCTAGAAAACAACGGGACAAATTGCTATTTGAGCTGATAAGATTTAGTCTCGTTCTTTGTTGATGTTGTCAAAAACCGGTGTTAACTTATCATTTAAAACATTTCAGGGCTTAGTTACTATAGTAATGTCGATTAAACAAGATTTTAGAGAAACTACTTCACTGTTATAAAATGACAGCTTAGATAGCGTTTTAGTTTATGATAGAAATTAGCAATTTTTAGCATGTTTTTTTTTATTTTAAGGTGTACACTGTATAATCAGCTTTAAAATGAGCTTTCATTTAGTTTAATTAAAACATTTTTTAAATTTAGTTAAATAAATGAACTCATATGGAAACTTTTCTAGTACCATTGATTGCATAATTAAAAATGAAATGTGATTTTGAATGACGAACGCTTGAAAGAGAAATCATTTGTCTTTTGTTATATTATGAAATCTAATATAAAAGATGCTTTTATTACTAAACTGAGGTATCTCCACATAAATGAGGTTATTCGGTTTGAACACATTTTATTGTTTAAAGTTATGAGCGGTAAAATTAATTTCAGTTAATTTTGAATTGATGTTATACCGTTGTTGCAATTGACAATACATGTATCTAAATTATTAATTTATTTTTTACTATTTGGTTATTCCTTAACCTGATTCAATAGGAAAAAATATACATCTAACTTACTTGTCTACAATATGCATACGCATAAAACATTATAAGTATTATCTGGGTTATTAATTAAATCCTTTTAAAAAATTATTTTGCGTTAAAATTCAATTAAGCTATGTTAATAGATTCGAGTTTTTTTCTTCTGAATTGTAATTACATTTGGTGTTTTTATAAGACGTTTGATACTTTGTATAATATGTTGGTGTGAATAAAAAAAGTTTATTGATTTTGTTAACAAAAAATTTCAGCTTACAAAGTTAAACAATAAAATGTACTTCTTCATCCTATTTGTCAAGAAAAAAAGTGACCGTCTACATTTAATGTAGCTTATAAGAATCCAATCTCGACTTGCGCTATGATTTAACTGTTGTCAGTGTACGACCTTAAAGTATTATTTGATCAATAGCAGCAAGCACCTGTAATCTAAAGATAAGTCACTTTTTGTCAGAATAGACACTGAGATGTTTTATTTGACTGTTACTGTAAATCAGATTGAAACGTATGGGATGTTTTACTGTGTATATCTTTGAAGCGGTGGAACCATTGATAACTGTTTTAACACGGAAAAGCCAATTGGAGTTTTAGCTGTATTGCTATCTGATATTACAGCAAAATGACGCTTACATTAAATATTTAATCACTCACTTTCAGCATATACAGTACGTACGGTTGCATTTTACTTTATCCTCTGAATAATTTCTAACAGCAACAAAACATATTGTAGAGAAATAAAACCAAATCGATAAATAAGTTTTTTTTTTTTTTTGAAGTCATAACGGTCAATAGAAAGAAATGTTTGGATGCTGAGCTGTGTATTATTTGTATAAGTTGTGCAGTTGAAAGAGAGAAATCAATCGATAGAAATGCGATTTCGGTGTGTGTGTGTGTATGTGTACATTTATATGGGGATGTGCATGGGAGTGTTGCGATCTTTTAAATGTTTAGGATTGGTAGATTCCGCTTCAATATGTTGTTACTTTATGTTGACGGTGCATACGTCACCTGCCCTTTCGCATACAATCACCTACTTGCTGTGTGTATACTTTTTCTCCCCCTCCCCCTTCTCTTTCAAACCCCCTGTTCTCTCCCACCACCCAATTTACCTACTGTTTTGCCCGTTGGGAATGACATCTCTTTAATTTTTGAAGATGCAATTTTTATCCTGCTTGCTGTTTACGTATGCGAACGACCAACACCAGCCACCTACATTTCATTTATTTTCGTTAAAATCTAAAGGAGGCGTGGCTTTAAAGATGACATCATTAACTTATCTTATACCCGTTGCTCTTCAATTTTTGATATTTATTTTTCAAATGTTTAGTTATTTATACAATTTGCGTGGTCCTTTATTTCTCGCATACTTTTATAAGACGACTTTTCATTTTGAAATATTTACACTCTTGTTTGTTCTTTCTCTTGTCTACGCCTCCCCATCCCTCTTCTCTCCCCTATTCAACGCGCCCTATAGCGAAAATTTGAAATTCAGACAAGAAACGATAAAGGGTGGAGAGGTGGGGTGGAAAAGTAAAATAGGAAATGAGGTGGTGGTGGAGGAGGAAAGAATTGAGAGAAGCGTCAGAATAGTAAGATTTCTTGGATATAAATCATTTTTCTTTTTCGTTCCATCTTTCTCACTACAAAGGCGATAGGAAACAGAGAGTGGAGAAATGCATTCTTATAAGAGCGCCACCTGGCGTATACAACCACAAGTGTGGTTAACCATGTGCTTGCTGTGTTCTTTCGTCTATTTTTTCTTCATGCTTTATATCCAAATATAAAATTGAGCCTGCGACCAAAGCTTTAATATGCAAAAGTGTAAAACTTATTGGTTGTTATGGGTGGCAAAACATGGCTTAACCGATACTTAATGTCATTTGTTTTATATTTTGCTCTTTTCATATACAGTACAAAAATAGTAGATCAGAAATGACTAAATTTTAACATGAAATTGGTTGCTGTTTCTAATTGAAAAAACAATCCAGTTTATCAAAAGCTCGCATTTCATCTGTAGAAAACATTTGCAACAGATGCTGATTGCTGATGTTTAGCTTTTGGTTTAGAAAAACATGAGCTACTTAGAGAATTTGTAAATGATTTATTAGAAATATCAAATATTTATGTTGTTTTATTTTACGTTGAAGTCTGTATCGGTGACATACAGAAATTAATTAATTATTATGTCGTTAACTTGTTTTATTCAAGTGCATGTTGAAAAGACATGTTTTTGTTTATTGTCTATGTTTTTAAAATTTACTTTATATTTTGTTTCGTTGAAACCAAAAATTTGTTTTTTAAGACATTTGAAATTGAATTTTTATTTAATGTAACTTTATTTACATTTGCTTATTTGCTTTACACTTCCTTCCTGGCACTCATGTCTGGCTGCATTTTTATTTTAAATGTCTGTTATATTATTCTTAAAAAAAACAAAATCTATTCATTTTAAACCTGAACTCATTTTTACATTATTTCTTTTTTGTTGTTGTTGTTTAAAAGATACTTTTATTTTGACAACGATATTTAAATACACGGTTACGCAGCAAGTATTCACCGTAGCATTTTTTTAAGCGTTGCCCGTTTTTCATTTGCTAATTAATTTAATTAAATGCAAATTGAAATGCTGTTTTCAATAAAAAGTCTCAGTAATTTTTCTATTTGGCTGTTTGTAGCGCTAAAAACAAGGAAGGATAGGCTTTCATTTTAAGTAAATTAGTTGTCATTAACTAATTTTTCTAGAGCTTCGATAATTCTAAGTATAATTGGATAATTGAATCTAAAATATGACGACATTAATGAAATGTATACGTTGATGGCAAAGTCATATTTTTTTGTCTTTATTTGTTTAAATACTGTAATGCTGAATTCCCAATAGAAATGGCGTAGGTTGGCCATCACTGCAAACGCCAATGTAATGAGTGCTTGCTATTCTTAAGGGGGCAATCATCATCACATTCACAACTCTCAGCTCTCGTCGTTACGCTGTTCAAACTCGATATCTAACACTATATAAAAGAAGTTTTATTTCTGATATATTTCCATTTTCTATTTTTCATCGTTGATGGCGGCTCTGCACCGCACAGTGCGGCGCTGGTGTGGGTGGTTTCTAAATGTTAAGGATTGAGTGAAAATGGGCGATGAAAGTGAGAGAGAGAGAGTGTTTAATGAAGACGAATGAAATGGCAACACATGATGGTCATTTACGCGCTTTGATCCAAAAGGTGGAACCCATTTCCTTCTGCCATGCCACTCTGTAACCATGGCAACGCTATTTCACTTTAAATATATACAAAAGGATCAATTGCATCTAAGTTTATTTTTTTTCTTTAACTGTCTTTCACTTCTTAACAATCTTCTTTATGTTTCTGACTTTTTTTATATGCATGCGGTCTATTTTCCGTATGACGTCTCGAGAGTCTCGCTTGACGTGCTATTTCCGCATCCGGAAGTAAAAAATGAGATAAAATACGACGTTTGTGTCAGTGGGAAAAGATTTCTCACCGAACTAAATTTTTACAGGTCATTCGTTCCTTTTATAAAAAACAGAGGTCAAAGTTCGTTTGATCATCTTTTTCTCTTCTGCCTGCATTTTTTTGCATGTTGATGCGGTTTTCTTCATTTTTGATGGTTCAATTTGGTTGTCGTAGTCGTCGTCGACGTCGTCTGCTTCCTTCTTCAAAATAGAAACGTTAGCTGTATAGGTAAAATGGAGTTGGGAATGTGGGATGTTTAAAGTAGGAAAGGGGGAAGGGACGAGGAGGTTTTGGGAGGTTGAAATTGAAAGTGTTTTAACGCCATATTGGAATAGTGGGCGGGTAAAAATACAGATCGATACATCGGTTATATGCTCGCGTATGTGTAAAAAGAAATCGATATTTTATGCTCTATTATTGTTTTGATGGGGCGAGAGAGAAAATTTTTTTGTCTTTAAAAACTGAAATTGTCGACGAGAAAATTGAATTACCGGCAACCACCCTTTAACTCTTCAAACGGCATTTTTTGTTTCTTTCGTTACTCTCTTCATCTTCTTATATGTATTTTTATTTTATTTTAACATTTTTTCCTATCAACACCAGAGGGCGCCGACGATGAAGAACAAACATGGCCACATTCCTCGTTTCCAACATGCCCAGTTGTGTCGTTTTAACTGTCGTGCGCACGCGTGACGCAACAAATATCGGAAGCAGTGAAATGGAAACATTGGTTTCATATCAAATTTTCGGCTGCTCAAAAAGTGGAAACGAAATCCAATTGGAAGGATTTTGACATCTTTTGTTAAAGGATTGCTTGGGTGGGGTTAGGTGGTGGGGGTAAGTGATGTGAAGTAGGAGAAATCAATATCCCAACTGTATTTTTTTTTCTTTATTTTTATCCCCCCACAGTGTTACACATGCATATCCACTGTGTGGCAGAGAGAAAGGGGGGTGAGGGGTAAAAGAGGACATATATAAAGACAAGAGTGCCACCTAGATGGAAGTGACGCCACTGAGACGTTGAATCCGACGACAACGACTCTTTGGCGAATGTTTTGTTGTTGATTGAGCGATTTCCATCGAAATGGCAAATCGATTCTCACTTTAAGCCGCATTCGCATTGCCGTATTTCCTCTTCCGTTTTATAGGGTCATAGGGTCAACGTTATACAAACATTTGGTATTTAAATAAGATAAAAAAAGATTACCTAACAAAATATGCGGTCGTGAGTACGGGAAGGAAATGTAGTGAAAAAGAAAAAAAAACACAAAACCAATGTTAGCACATCCTACGGCAGTTATGAACACTCTAAGGTCTATATTGTCAAAATATTCTTTATGCCCATGTAAATTACGCCAAAATAAGCACGACGTCGAATGTCAAATACAGTACTGAAGTGTAAGATCAATAATATGAAAATATAGACGGTATCAAAATCTTGCGCTATCATTGTTACAGTTTTTATACAGATTTTATCATTAGAATGTTTTATATAAAAGGAATTGAAATAATACGCGTTGACTTTTATGCAAAAAAATATGGCTTACTCTAATATAAAAAAATATACAAATAATCATTTAGGATTAAAAAACGTAGACATAAACTTTTTTAAATGACTTAAGAGTGGCGTTTAACGATCGGTGGGTGTCAAAGCAAATCGCTCAATTATAGGATTAATTTTTTTCAAAATAAAACTCGACAGCAACTAATAAATCATTATGTTACAAAAAGATTAAGAGTTTATTCTTTAATCTTAAACAATGGAGTTTTCCAAATAAAAAAATTGACAAATTAATACTCGTTTTTCATCTTGTAAAATGTGAAAATTTTCTTTGTGTATAGTTTATGAAGTAATTAAAAACACAGTCTGTTAGTGTTAATGAATTACAAACGTTGGCATACGACATTGCTTTCTACGACACATTGACAGAGAAAATGTTAAAAAAAAATGTTTCTAGATATTGGAGTTTTTTATATTATTTTTTTGGTATGAAAGCTTTGCATGTAAAATTGAATTTAACGCTGTTTATGTTATAAATTAAACACGATATTCAATTTCTGTATTTTATCTTCAGTTTTATTTGATACAGTATACATTGTCATGCAAGTTGCCTACTGAATGAGCGAATGTGGTTAGTGAGTTTATGAACGATTGTAATGTTTGTAATGCGAGTCTTTACTTTGTTTACTTTGTATACTTTTAAGTACATTCTCAATGAAACTTGAAATTTGGTAATTCCTAAAAGCCACTATTTAGAGCCTACCACTACTAAAAGTACCATCATTATTTTACAAATGGGCGAATCAACTGACTTTATTGTTGCATTTTATTTTGCGGTTAAAACAGTAAACAAGCCATTCAAATGTCATTTAAAAGGATAAACCCACTTAACTAAACTGCTAAATTAGCACAGTCAAACACTCCAAATAGCGTTAGCACTGCCCTGTAAGTGAAATTTTAAAATACCATGCAAATTTGAATACTTTATATTGTTTGTTGTTTTTAAATGAAGACAAACAAGAGTAACAAAACGGAAAGTAGCATTTTGATAATGTATTATATGAGGCTTAATAAGTTAATTGACGTCATTGTTGAACTATTAAGAGACATTTAGCTTTTAAGTACAGCTTTTATCCATTAGCCTTTGAGAGAAAGATGTAGTAGGACAATTGCAATAATTGGCCAGCCAGTCTCTAAATAGCTTACAGGTTGTGAGAAACCATAATCACTGAAAACGCTTTACTTGTTCATTGTCATTGCTATAACATGTAAACATCAAGTTGAATAGGCAGACGTTGTCAAATTAGCGAAACGCTAATGAAAATCTTAACGACATTATCATGTGGGGGAGGAGAAGTTTAGTTTTATATAAAAACCTATTTGAATATAGTAAGTTGATGATTTTGTGTGATGATTAATATTTTTAATTATTATTGTGGCGCCACCGTTCCTGAACCACTCCGTAGGGTTGAAGGAATTAAATTTGTATATATAAAAAAAAGAGTATAATAAGTTATGTTTGAAAGGCTTTTTAATTATCTTTTTTTGTATGCGGCGGTGGATTTAATGGTTACGTTAGAGCGGTAGTGCCATCAATAACGCCACCTGACAGAGGAATTAGGAAACTTATTAATGCCAACTAATTAAACAAGTGAAAAAGATACGAGTATACTTAAAGTTAGAAAAGGAAGCACACACAATACAATACCCCGACATCACATTTTGTGGCGTTCAATATTATGCCTTACGTATGTAATATATATTTAGTGGAGAAGAAATTAATTCCTTCGTTATTATCGTCGCTTTAATTATTCATCGTTTGCATTCGCAGCACCGCCGCCGTCGCCATTTTAATTGAAGTCCTCTCCTTTTAGTGGTGCTCGCTTGTTTCTGACGTCATTTCAACAAATAGTCTGCTATTGCATCCTTACTTACTGTGTGATGGGTGGTAAATGGAGAGGAGAGTAGTTTTACGCTTCAGATAAAATGCTGGGCGTATTTTAAGGCCATTTTGTTTGACTGGACAGTTCACATCGGTTAATTTAAGTTGTAAACCTAATTAACTTTGAATATTAAAGTAAAACCCGGCAGGGGGTTTTTTTTTTATTTTAAAAGGGGAGATGTTTTCTTTTCCTCTTAACAGTCGTCCTATCTCATCTCACACATTTTCTAAACTTAATTTTTTTTATTTAACTTTGGTTGTTTTTCTGTTTGTATAAAAATTAAACGCAGGCTTCTTTCCCTGAGACTCGGTCTTGTTAATCGGGCTGTTTACCGTTTGAATGCATGCGGAATGGTTACCATGGTAACGTGAAGGTTGGAAGCAAGCGACACCAAACATACAGAGGGGGAGAGAGAGAAAGATTTAACAATACGCTCTCTTTTCTATTCCCGTTTTCTTCTTCCTTGATTTCAATTGATTGATTCTTCTTTTTCTTACATTCTGTTTTGGGTTTTTTTTTTTTTTTTGTATATTCTACTTTTATGATGCAGCTGAAAAGGCGCTACAAAAGATCACATTTCGATCATCATGAGACGCCATTTACATTTTACATTTGAGTTTTTATATTTCTATGCATTATATGAAATATGAATTAATCATTTATACAATATAAAGAATTTTTAAAACGATACATTTTTCAAGAAATAGACAAAGAAAACCCATATAAATCATATTTCCGAAACATGTTTCATTCTTGTTTTAACTTTATCTTGTTGATCAGCCGGGAGGAAAAGTTTTTTTTTTTAAAAAAAAGTTGAATATTTATTTTTTTTTCTATCTCATTACAATACGTTAAATTTCATTCGATCTCATCTCTCGTAAATCATTTAAAAATCTTTTTTTATAAATATTTTGAGCGAGACTATGATGATGTGCATCTGTCTGTCCAACTTCCAACTCGTCTACTTTAAAAGGTCGAGAATAAAGGTTGTTTGAGAGGTTCATTTAAGTGATTAATTGATGTCTGTTGCTTTAACTTTGGCTACATGCACCATGCAGTACCTCAACTCATTTGCGGGGATAGAGTTAGGTGGTAGTGGTAGTCTATTGTATTGATTGTGTATACTGTACATACACTATAATATAATATAAAGTAGGTGGAGTCTTTTGAAAAGAAAGAAGCAGAGAGTGAGAGTGGATGTAATTAGTTTGATTCGTGATTTTTTCGATTTTTTTTTCTTTCCATCATTCTGCCGGTTTCTCCTGCTAGCACAAGCAGCAGGTGATGAAAACTGGAGATTAGATGGCTGCTAATTGGTTACAAGACATATTGCACACAAGCTTATCAGCCATTGTCGATGATGATGACAAAAGACAAGTAACACCCTTTTTTTAACTACTAACTTATATAACCAACAAGGCTGATAATATAAATGCGATAAGTCAATGGTAGAACACTCAATATCCTTTACGTTATTCGTCTTAATCAAACATATTTAGTAAATAAACGATAGGGACATAAACCAAAGTGATATTTACGTTATTGTGAACTTATAAGTGAATATAATTTGCAATGTAATGGGAAAAATCGGGCGAAATGGATTTGATTGTAGTGAAAATGATGTATACACTGAATTTGAGTGCATGCGTCGTGTTTTCAGGTTGTATAAGATACACTTTATTTACTGTTATAGTTTTATTTGTTTTGCTTTTTTTTATTATTATTATTTTTTGGAAAGTTGCAATACTCATAGTTTGAATGTTATGAGTGTGTTTATAGGTGTTCTGGTGACTCAGAAGAGTCATTTTGTTGGCTGCTTTATCCTTCGTCATCTTCAAGCTTCTGACCACAATGTTGCGGTATTTGAAAACATCAAATTCATTTCGCTCTGTTGCTATGTTCCCTGAAAATATGTTCAAAAAATTTGCTTAAAATAGTTTTCAATTTAATTTAAAAAACCAGTAAATATTGATTTTGTTTATTGCATTGAAATTTAGAGGGCTTATTTTCTATAGGAAAATGGGTTAAATATTTATATAACTGTCGAAGAAAATATCGATTTTGAAAAGTTACTGTAGTGATATGTTTTTAATCCTTTAGGCTTTTATCCAGTCGATATTTTGTGATTACGTTTAGGTAAAAATAGTACTGTTTATGAGTTAATAAAAATGCTAATTTAAACTAAATAATAACTGTTTTTGGTTAAATTAATGTAAAAAATTAAACAAACTTTCTATTCTAAACTTCATTACATTGAAATACAAATGAAAGTGTTGTTATTATACCTAATATGAATTCTATGGAATTTAAAAACATCAGTCTTTATTAAATATTTCTGCTGTACCAAATATACTGTACAGTAAAGAAAATTAATGAATACTAACAGAAATATATGTTGTAATTATTATTATTTCTTTACGCCGGCTTCCCAAATAGAAATTAATTAGAGATACAGTAGAAACATACTAATGTTCAATCTAATATACTGTATGTAGTAGATCACAGCCAGTTTTTTTTTGTTGCAATTTTCAGTTAAATAATCAGTTTTATTTAAGTACAACCTTGTCTTTGAAACCAAGTTGCTATTCTTTTAATGATTAATTCTTGATTCTAATATGTTAAAAAGCTAAAAAATAAAAACATAATTATCGATTTATTCTCACAAACTGTCATAATATAATTTATGGTTGCTAAGCAAATTCATTTAACTACCGTATTTTTTATTCCGATCCAGTCAACCTTAAAAGTCTAATTAATTAGTTTTTTATTGTTAATTTTTTTGTAATTGTTACCATTGCTGTAAGCTACGTGTACACAGTACTCAGTAAAATGCACACATTGTAAAAAAAAAATTACATTAGGACAAACTGATGGTAAAATAAATCTTGCATGAAATAAGATACATGTATAGTAATTATTATACAGTTTTCACGTAAAATGGAATAGATACTGTATAGGTTATTGTGTAAAATAAGAAATATTTTCACTCAAATCAAACAAATATAACACAACATAGACAAAATATCAATAAACATATTGACTGACAAACAGAATTTTTTTTACATAAATCACAGACAATTTAAATATATTTTTGTGACGCTGAGAACTTGTCAAAAAATTGCTAGTGTTGTTCAATAAATCTTTTGCGGTTTTTTTTTCATTTTCTTATGAAAATTATCAAGAAGATTTTTACTTTGAACACTTGTTTAAAGAATATTGACCTGATTTTATAATTAACATACAGTAGTTAAATTACTTATGTAAACATAAAGTCAGTGTTTTCAAAACTTAAGAAAAATATTTGATTTTGTAATTTGAAAATACGAAATCAATTAGTTTATTGAATTATGCCATGTAAACAGCACTGAAGTGTTGAATACAATACTGCTGATCTATTTTTATATTTTTAAGAATAAAATTCACAGTGCAAATAACTGAATTCCCTAAATTAATTTCTAGGTATTTTGTTTGCAGCCATATTTTTTTGTTTTGTTTTTTATAATTAACGTGTTCATCTCTTAAAACATTAAAAATAGTTGTGCTATACTGCAAGTTGGGAGATAATTAATAACTTATGAGTGTCTAATCAACTTTTTTATTGTCGCGCTTAATTTCATCCTCTAATATGAATTTATTTTTATTTTTTTAAATTAATCTTTTGATCGTACGAGTTTAATCTGAATGTACCAAACGAGGCGTCGTCGTCACGTTGTTATCGCCATCATCACGGGAATTCTCAGAGAACCTTGGTTTAAAAAAATTCACTTGTTACTATGACAACCAAAATCTTTTTTCTTCTTTTTTCCTCCTCCACACACGCACTATACATTACTCTAGCTTTTCTCTTATAATTATTACTCAATGGTACATAACATGGTTTGTCTGATGTAGCGACCTCTGCTGGTGAACTACTTCGTGTTTTCTTGATCGATCGTCTTGCTGAGACATATACGAAATGCACATGCGCAATACACACACACACACGCATGTTCAACAGAAATAAAGAGGACTAGGACTTTTTATTTATTTATTTTTTAAATCTGAAAGGCTTTAGAGTTTGTGTTCAGGTCAACGCCATTTTCTATGAACACTGTGTCAGGTCATCCCGCACGGACGACACAGTTTGGTATGGGCAATGTGGGCTTTGGGAATGAAATGGTGGGTGGATTTAACAGCAAAATGACATGGACCCAAATGAAAATTCCTTTAGAGAAGATGGACAATCACTTCTAGGTCTTTTTTTTACACGGTTTACTTGTTTAATTGGATTTTCCTACATCACCACCTAATGCTTTGGACACTGGAATGATTAAAAGACGGCGGAATTTAGATACGTCCTTTAAGTCAAAATAAAAAATAGAAATTTTTTACCCTTCACTTTGTATTCTTTTCCGTCTGACTCTCAGTTAAAATGAAAGCTATCAAATAACGCAAGGAAATAGTTTCTTTGAATACAGTTGGAATTTCTACAGTAGACCGTGCACATTATACAAACTCGGTTTATTCATGTGTTTTAGCAAATTCCGACGTCATTAAGTAATTACATTGACGCTTAGACATTCATGTTTTGATGAAATGTTATGTTTTTCTTAATAGTTTTGGATAGAGTGCTTAATTTGAGCACATCATTGCGTTATTTTCAGACGTAATACAGCAAATAAATGGAAATAAAATTACTGTTGAAACTGTCATAAGCCATAAAACGAGGTTTAAAATTGCTATAAAATTCTCTTAAATCCAAATAAAACTATGCTAATTGGATTCTTTATTAAATTTATAAGTTATTGGCTTATGCTTAAATTGCCGCCGAGCGTTTATCATTCTGGGAAATGTGATTAAACCTTTCATTTTAAAAGAAATAAAATGGCAAATTGAGATAAGTCAAATACTGTGTATTTTCTGAAGCTTAACTGTAACCTCTGAGCTTTAGCTTTAAAGCGAAATTTATTTTCTACGCAATTTTGCAAGCCCCTGTGTAAAATCAATTGATATGTGTACCCAATGCTGTATTTGCTCTTGCGTCATGTACCAACCTAACTGCAATTGAGTGATGCTGTCATTTTGAGTGGAAAAAACGTTTTTGATGTTTTTTTTACTAAGGATGATTTTTATTTGCTTTATAGTGAATTTCAACTTGTATATTGAAGGTTTTTCTTTTATAAAAAGAAACCGACTTTAATGTGGCTATGTTTACTATTATTAATGTAGATATTGGCGTAGAAGTTTTTTATTTACAGTATATTATGAAATGAAATGATTAACTAATTATATATTTTTTTTTTATTTTGTTGCAGGATATGGTGATATTGCTCCTCGTACTAACGAGGGTAAAGTAGTGACCATTATTTACGCCATTATTGGAATCCCTCTCATGTTGCTCTATCTCACAAATATTGGAGACATTTTAGCCAAATCATTTAAATACTTGTACAGCCGGTTATGTCGATGTGGTGGTCATTCCCATCCAGATCCGTATAAACGTCGTGGAGGTGACAGTAGCGGTGCTAACAACGAAAATTACCGTGCTCATCATGTGGTGGCGCATAACTCACCAAATAAACAGACAGGCGCGTTAAGTGACGTAGCTAATAAAATAGTTTTAGGCGGTGGAGGTGGTGGAGTGGTGGGTGGCGTATCGGAAGATGAAGTCCGAATTGAAGCAATCCCTGATGGTGGTGGAGGTTTAGGAATGGATGAAGACGACGGTGATGGCGGCGATTATGAGAAGCCACGTGTGACGGTGCCCATAACGTTGTGCCTAATCATCTTGGTAGGCTATATATTTGGTGGAGCTGTCCTGTTCTCCCTGTGGGAGGGTTGGGGCTATTTAGACGGATCTTATTTTTGTTTTGTTACCCTCAGCACCATCGGATTTGGCGATTTGGTGCCTGGAGGAAACATCACTGACAATGGTTCTCATGAAAAACTTGTATTATGTTCGCTTTATCTTCTGGTTGGCATGGCTGTTATAGCCATGTGTTTTAATCTGATGCAGGAAGAAGTTATTCATAAGGTGAGAAGTTTTGGAATACGTGTAGGCATCATCAGAGACCATGACGATGAAGTGGACTGACATTGGCTCACACAGGGGAGGAGAAACGTACGACTGACTGGTGGTGCAGGAAGGACCAAGAGGCTACGGTTGGCCAAACAGATAACAGCTGCTGGGAATATTAAACAGACTCCGATTATTCTACTTCCGCCACTACCGCCACCACCTCCACCTCCAGTCATAACCTTTGACCTCACAGCGAACACTCAACCAAGAGTGGCGCCATCAGCATTCCATCTGCAGCCGCTTCCGGTGATGGAACGAAGCAGCGTGTTGTAACATACGAAAATAGATTTTTAATCAGAGATAAGTATCCCTTCATCAACACGATCATATTCAAAGTCAAGTGGAAAAGTCAGAAACGAAAAATAAAATATCGCCTCCCCTGTCGATATACTTCATCTACGAAAAATGACACAAATATCCAATTAAATGCATTAACAGCGACAAAAAAAATAACCGATATAGGAATTTTAATACAGTACGACCTATAACCTCCGAATTGTAATAATAAAATGACGTTGGTCAAATAACGACGACAAACCGAAGTTATTGAAGTGAAAATAAAAACAAAACAGGATAATCATCATTATTGAAATGTAAGATACTCGGTTATCGTGTTTCTATAGAAATTCTATTCAATCGATTAGTGTTCACCGTTTCATTTCAACGTTTTTGATATTATCGGGTTATTCAAGTGGGGAAATACGTTTTTAATATTTTATTTTTGGTTACTAATGAAGTGGATCGTCTCATCGAACAAATATTTGAACGCGAAATCAACGTGTATTGTCATGAAATAGTGCGCAATCGAACTTCCAATTGTCTCAACAACAAAAAAAACAATCGACTTTAATTTTAAAGTTTACATTTTCATTGAAATTCTCTGTAAACCACCACAGCAACAAAAGGTTAGAATGTTTATACGGTGATGTTGAACTTTACATTTCGTTTGGTGACAACTGTCTACATTGTATTAAACGTCATCATCTCGACTTCATCCGGAGATACATGATTTGGATTTTCAATTTCAATACGTTTGACATAAATAAACTCCGGAGAACATTTTCTACCGTTTTTTAAAATCAAATAGCTTGAAGAAATTTAAAGTTATCCATCAACAACAGCGAAAATATTGATGAGCAAATTTACATCCATTAGAACGATTAGCTGTTTATACTGTAGAATTGGTTGCAAATTTGATTGACATAACCGTTAAGAATAATTTTTTTTTAAAAAATTTATATCCTTCAACGATAGGCTAATTTATTAAGTAAACGCCGGTGACCATTAAACAAATGGCTCTAAGTGATTTAGAAAGCAATTGACTAAAAAGCTACCGTAACATTGGTTGTTGCCAAGGCAACGCAAAATAATTTGGCTACACATCTACAGTATGTTTAGTTAGGACAAGGAATTGGATTGTGTGGGTGGATAGATGGATGAATAGATAGATAGGTTATAAAAGCAGTGAAAGGAAAGGACAACACGATAGTCAACGGTTTCACCGGAAATCCATGCATTTAGTTAATTTGTTTTTTATGATGTTGTCGTATAGCGTTACATACACATTTTTAAAGATTTAAAAAATGATATTATTGAATATGTTAATGAGAAATTTAGTTTAGTAAGTGGATGCGATTTGATAGTTAAGAATCCTATTTTGCAGTTTGAAATTTATGAGATTTACTATTTTGTTTAAAGGATGGTGTCAGTTAAAGCTAGCAATCTTTCAATGGCAAAAGCGATTTTTTTCAATTTACACCACTGTTGAGGATATACCGTATACGGTGATGGTCAAAATTGACGTTATGGCCAATTTGTGGAAAGAAAAGCTTCTTAAACCAAAAGGTATAGCTTTAGGATTAAAGCTAATATCCATAAAGAAACGAACAGTAGCCATTAGATGAATGCAAGTAGGTCAAAAAGAGCGTCTTAAATCTTTGAAAATCCATCAAAATAAAAGAAACAAATAAAAGAAAGACCAGTTTATTGAGACTAGATTTCCACGAAACAATATCGGAGACGGGAAATATTTACAGTATTATATATTGTATTTACATGAAAATGCGGTGTATTCAGCGTGCGTAGAGCGACCCTTGGCAATTTAATTTATTCCAAAGCAGCCATCTATCGATGTGAAATGGAAGTAAATTTGCTCTCATACATTTTCAACACCACGAATGATGTGTGAGCATAAATTTTTTTTCTGAGTTGGGGTTTAGAAATTTATCGTTTTAGAGTCGAGAAGAAAATGTTGAATAAATTTTAAAAGGATAAATTCCACGCGCATGCGCGTTTGTTAATAGTGGACAATTGAAGAGATAAAAACTGCTCCTTTTGCTCAATGTATAGGTGAGTTGGTTCTTCACTCTTTTCATTCGTTTTTTTCACCTATATAATATATAAAAAAATATATATCTATATATATTATATAATAAATATATATAGTGGAAGACAATTGAAAAATAATGGGGAGCTTATACGAAGTAAATGTTAGTCACATTGAGCATGCGTCGCTGAGAAGAATTTTAAAAAAAAAATTGTCGTTGTTTTTTTCTATCTCTCTATATACACATCCCCTAGGTTGTTATTTTAAAAACAATTCAATCGATTATCCGACGTAAAAAGAATTTTAACGCTGTAATTAATTTGTTTGTTAAAAGAAAAGATTTTTATGCGATCGATTTCGGGTCGATATTTTGCGCCAAAAAGTTCTTCCCAAACTGCAATAATAAATAGAAAAGCGGAGAAAAGAAAAAAAAATTATCTAGTTGAATCTCCAAAGAGAGCAAATTCTTGGGATTGAACAAAGAAACGTAATAGAAAAGATGGAGAGAAAAAAGTACTGAAGTGCAGAAAAAAGAAGAAAATATAACTGTATAAAAGACAGGAAAAACGAATGATTGTAGATTTGGTGCCGCCGCTAGAGGGCGTAGCCTTCAAAAAAAATATAAAAAAAAAATCTCGATGGAGGTAAAAAAAATCTTTTCACATACACCACACACACGCACATACTGTACTTGTAAGAAACGGGGCGGTTTTATATTGTTTTGATGACTGTTTTCTTTTTCTAGAAATAAAAATAACTTTTTGTTACGGATAAATTAACATTTCCATCTCTAATTGCGAAAGCTGAGGTGTAATTGATATTCTGTAAAGCGCAAGCGTATTAAGTTAACGAAGAAGTGAGTTCAGTGCTATGCGTGGTATTGCATACGTTAATAACGTTATTACAGTTAGCAGAGTGATGAAACAAAATTGTGAAAAAGATATCCGTTCATCAATTTTTTCCCCTCTTCCTTCCTCATCTTCTTTATTGTTTTGCGTTTTAAGTAAATTAAAAAGATGGCGAGCCGTCGTAAAATAAATGAACTAACTTTAGCTTAACGTAAAGCAAATTTTATAACCTGCCGCATTTTAGATTTACACAACTTTTCTACACTTTAAAGCTGTGGTCCCCAACTTATTTAAAACAACGGACCATTAGGCTAATAATGCAATTATGTGGCGGGCCATTAATCACTTTGCGTATACTTTACTTACTTTTTAATCTACAATAACGTCATATACAAAATAAACACTAACTTTATGACAAATTTTGCGAAAACCAAAATTACCGTTTTAAGCGTAAAATATGGTATTTATTCTGCTATTTAGGGCATGATCGGTCCTAGTAGCATAAAGATCACTTAAAAGATAAAACAAATCCGTTATTTTAGATGCCAAAATTATTCTTTACATGCCAGATTTACCATTTAAGATTTTATCAACTTTCACTAATTAAAATTTATTTATTAGGGTTTTAATTTGTAGCAAGATTAAAATTTAAAAAAAAAAATAACTCGAATAACCACTAATACTAAAATTTGATATACCGGTATTGGACCGGGAGAAACACTCCTATTTGTAGGTCCACGGGCCGTATGTTGGAACTCCAACAGTTTAGAATATACTTTAATCTTGTATTAATTGCGGTATTTGCTTGGTGACGTCATGCAGAGCGCTTGGTAATCTTTAGCAGAGCGTCATTAATTTATAGCTGGCGTCTTTTCTTTACAAAACAAAAGCAGCGGATGATAAAGATGAGAAAAAGGCACAGGGAGTGAGGGTGGAAGGGTGGTAACTGGAGGGGAGGGGAAGGGAAGAAACCGGGTAAAGCGATAAAGATGACTTTGGTGAGTGATGCGCAGCAACGTTATTCCATGCCAGGTGGCGTTTCACTCTTAGGTTTTCTTTCTTTTTTTTTTTCCAAGTTTAAATTTGTGCATCCCACTTTTGCTATACTTTATTTTATTTGTATTGATTTTTCTTAACTCAGCATTACTTCCCTATTTTACTTTCTTTTTTTTCTTTAAATTTCAATATATCTACATCCCATCGTCATTTAAAAAAGTAGGAAAAAATTTATTTCGTCGACATCTTTTTATATATTTATAAGGATTAATGTTAATCCTCACTCATTTGCATAATCTCCTTTCTACACTTAACCTCTATAGAAGACCCCCGATGTAATCAAGTGGAATCATTTATGCACTTTTTCTTTTCAACTTTATATCTATTCTCAATCTTTATCGTCAGCCATATATTACGATGAGTTTCTACGCCAATTTCTCGACCATCTTGGAAATTTATAAAATGGAAGATACAGAAATCCTTAGCTGTATCTACTGTATCTCTCGACGTAATTTTGATTTTTTTTCGCATCTCTATTGTAATTTACCATTGTTATGATCGAGTTCTCGATATTTTTATGCGATGATAACCACGAAGTTAACAGATAAAAAGTTTTTTTTTACATGACGTCATTTTGAGATTGCGCGGTCGAATAAAAAGTGAAAGTTTGATAAAAACGCCGTCTGTTAGGCACACAGTTACAATGATTTGGCGTAAAAACGGAATATTGCTTTTGTGTAACGCAATTTTGAAGGGCGGAAAATTCGATGGTAAAAACTATAAAGCGGCTGATGTTTTATAAATTGAATTAAACGAGAACTGAAAATTTTTATGGAGATCATTTGTTTTTTTTCTTCTACAATACAATAGGCTTTATTAGACCAAATATAACGTTTGACATGAAACTTTACTGTAAATCTGTTCGTTTAAAACCCCTCAAAAAATGTTGTTGGCGAAATTCATCAACCTAATTGCGCTTCAAGTGGCCTCCTCTAATTAGATCATTAAATTTTGCTTCAATTTTCATAAGCATTTGCTTTGAAAAACCAGAATTATGCTTGCAGTAAAAATTACGACGATACTTAACGACGTATAATCTTATTTTTTTTCTTTTCGTTTTTCTTCATCTTCTTACTCATTTTTGCGCTGCGCTTAAGAGCTTTGCTCACACGAGCGTAAACTATTTTGGCTGGCCTTAGTCATTACAAAGAAGTTGCTAAATGTGCATCATTCTGTAACGATGATTATGCCATATCTAACAACCTGTGGCCAAAAAGCATTAGACCAGAATACTAATTGCTGTATCCAAAATGAACGTTTATTTATTTACTTTTTTTCTTCAAAAAATAACTTGCCTGTTTCTATTTCTATGATATTTGATCTTTCAATTTAAAGGCATCGTACAACAAAACGAAACAAAATCAACGTAATAAACATAAAATATTTGTATGGCTTTTTTTTCTCATTTTTTTTTGCGTTTTGTATTGAATTAGCTCTCTAAATTGGAATGACTTAAAGTTAATGTACACGTTGCTACATTGATGTGGTTTGGCTACAGAGTGTATGGCTGCATTCCAAAGCTTAAACACGTCATTTATTTCTGTTTTGTCATTTTGTTATGTGGAAACATGTAAAGGGTAGTGAGTGTATTGTCTTTACAGCTGGTATTCAATTAAGGTAGCATTAGAGTATGTGTTTGTAAAGAGTAAAGACGTAGCTCTCTCCCTTGTTTACATTGATATACAGTACGACTAAATGTGTATACAATTTTGTGTATACGCACCATTCATTGTCAGTTTTCTATTGATTGTCGATACCGCTTTTGCTACTGAGTACTATGTATACAGTAGTGTATTATCCTGCTCTATTGGAGCTACTTGAGCTGATGTTGAGTTTTATTATTCCCAACTGATTTATATATAAAGTTATTTAAAAATGTTCTTTTCTAAAAAAAATTCTGTATTAATTAAGGTTGACAAGCGCATAACTTATTGAATTTTTAGGTTACGGTAATTTTTTTTTGTAGACTAGACTAATTCGTTGCAGTGTTTTTAAGAGTATTAACGTGGTTGGAAATAATTTATTTAGTGCATGTCATCTTGTGTAACGCTTGAAATATTTGCACGACTATTTTTTTCTTTTTTCTTTTTTGGAATTTCGCCCATTAGCACTTGGCAAATTTTGTCTACACACAAATCATTATGGCGTGAACGTTGTGAAAGGTAAAAATATGACAAACATACGAAGGATAATGAAATGCATTCAAGCTATTATAATATGTAGAGACGGTTAGGATGACCATTGTAAATCCACACCAAAAATCCTGCACACACATTTTCCATGGTAACAGATGACTTTGCCTTTTATATTATTATATAAAAAAAATACTACCAGTACTAAAGGCGAACAAAAAGAATCCATATGGCTGCATGTGTCGTCGTTCTTATAGTCAGTGGTAGACGTCATTTTTGCTTTTGATAGCTGAAAATGTTACGAAGCTCTGACTTTAAAATATTGCGTTGCAAACGCGATTGGCTTATCGATCGATATTATTATAGAATGGTCATCGTTGCCACATGTCTTACATTTAGGCATAAATACCATTGGGTAACACACTTTTTGCGGTTATTACGACTGTAAAAGTTCTCCTAAAACGCCCTATACAAGCGGCACTTTTAAGATTTTCCTGTAAAACATATAGGAGGCACAAAAATGATGAAATGACTTCGACTATAAAAATATAAGAAATAAAACGACTTTCATTTAAAAATTAGTACGTTTTTACCTTTCTTTATTCTTTTAAGTTATCTTGTGTTTTAGATGCTGAGCAAACACCGAGCTATTTATTGCATTGTTTGTTTGTGTTCGCTAACGTGTATGGCATTGTAAAAAAGGCCAAATTTAATGACTGAAAGGCGAGCAAGATGCTATAATTCGATTTGGATCTTTTTATGTGTGTAATCTAATTGGCCAAATATATCTATAAAGAAAAAAAAGACCCAAGTTAGATGAACAAGAAAAAAATAAGTTAACTTTGAAGAAGAAGAAGAAAAAAAAAGACGAAATGACGATGCTCTCCACTGTAATTATTGGCTGATGATAAAAATATGAGAGCTGATTTCTATTTGCTTTTCACCCTAACGTTATTCAACAAAATAGGCTTTGGATTTCTTTTTTCACTTTTATTTATTTCTATTAATTATGTACTATCGATTTAGTTAACGGCGATGAATAGAAAATGTTGCGTAGGGGGTAAAAATTGAATATGGATGGATGGATCAGGGATACATGGAGATGGAGTTTGATGAGGGGGATTTGTGTGGGGTATTAAAGTAGAAGATTTGGTTATAAGATCTTTAAAACAGGTTGTTGGTTTGGATAAGTAAGGGCAATCGAAAAGTAATTCCTTTTATGTACAGCACTGTGTCGAAATAGAAATGTTTGCCTAGTACATTTTGATCATTTTTTTTTTTTTTGGATTATTGACAGCAATCAAGCGTAAACATAATGCGCATATTATAGCAGTCGTTCGGGTTTGTTTTCCGTTTACATTTTGCATAATAAAGTAATGGAACTTGCCGAATCGTCCTACTTTTCATCTTAACATTTTATTAAATTTTACCCTCACTTCATCTCCATTTTTGACGATGCTATTAAAATTTTATCGTTTATAATTTGTTCACATTCATATTTTTTCATCCTTGTCTTCCCATATTTTTTATGCAGAGAAATGATGTTCGTGTATAGTGAATACCTTCATGTATAATAATAAAATAGAAAAAAATCGATGTCGTTATCGTTTTGTGTGTATTTGGCCAATTTGCTTACAGGTACTTGCTTTTGCATTTAACTTGCAGTGATTTTCATTGATTCATACTGTACCGGTGTATGTTATGATTTCATACTACATTTTTCATTTGAAACAATGAAACTTTGGTAATTTCTTCAAAGTTTCATTGCTCTATCTCTTCAAGCTATGAGAAGTAGTCACTGTGACAGGATTAGATCATCTGCTGTTTTGACTTTTGGATGTTATTGGATCCTTAAAATAATGTGACGGCAAAGTTGTACAATAAAAGAGTTTTTAGGAAATTGCACTCAAAACAAATCACTTAGAAAACGAAAATGTATTGTTTTCTTAAATTTTTGTCTGTTCAATGGAAGAAATGGTTGCAGGCTGTAGAGTCGTTCTTACATTATATATTTTTAAGTTTCAGATTTCAAATAATGTTTATACGTTACATTTTAGCTATAATCTTTTATAATATTATAGATTAAATTCAATTAAAACGAATGGAAACATGTTACAGACTAATTATTTTAAATTAGTAAAAGAAAAAGATGAAACTTGAAAGTATCGGGTGTATACAGTATAAAGCAATTTCTACTACTACACTGTAACGATACTGATACTTGGTAATGATAATATGCATTTATAGTGTTTTGACAAAAAGTATAAAAAAAACAATTTGAAATTGTAAGGCACATTGAAGCAATATTATATGATGTCAGCGTTACTAAGTCTTGTCAAAAATTAATTACTTTTACAATCTAAGTCACGTTTTAGTAAATAAAATAGTCTATGGGGGTTCCGTGTATTTCAAATACGCATTCGAATGCATTGCTCCTCGTAGACACTGTGGTTTTCTAAAGCTTGGCTTAATAGTATAGATTTAATGTTCTAATTTAATCAGCGCTTACTTTCTGTCTTTGAAATTTCATTAGCATTTTTAAACATTTTCCAAACTGAACTAATGAAATGTCAAACACAGAACCGTATGCGTTAACGTTGACAGCCTTTTAAAAAAATTTGTACAACAAAAAAAAACATTGCAATTTAAACTAAACTATATACATTGCATTTGATTTTTATCTACTATGAGCTTTTTTTTAATTAATAATGAGTTTTATTTTGGAAATTCAACAGGATTGTTTATTATGATCAAATTGGCTAATACAAAGGCCATAATATGAATATGTATTCATTAAAATATTGCTTTATAGTTTATATTGAAAAACAGTCAAATCACAGTACATTTTGTTAACTCTCAACCAGTAAAATATTTAACAAATGTAATGTAACTAAAGTACAAATATTTTAGCTACTTAATTTCGCTAAATTGTAATTGGGTAAAAATAACATCCAAATTAAATTGCATTTGAAAGAAAACATTTTTAATGACATATCTATAAATATACAGTAGATAATTAAGAAATAGTTGTTCAAATCAAATACTGTACAAAAAACAGCGTAGGCTTGTAGTCCACATTTAATATTGTTTGTAAAATTTTTGCTTCATTATTTTTATTATTAGTAATTGCACTCATTTTATTTACAAAAAGTTAAAAATTTAATGAAAAAAGTTTTTCATTGAACGCTAATTTACGTCAAGTTATTAAAATTTAAGACTAGTCCTGTAAGTGTTACATCGACTTTACGGATGAACATGAGGGATTTGTGTATTATTTAACATTAATGAAAAGCTCATTTACATTTTTCTATTAATTAATATTTAACGTTTCCATGCAGAGTGAGATATTTAATGTCAGGGTTTTTTTTCTTTGATAAACGGAGTTCATGTTATCGTCTTGTTAGGGGAATATGATGAAGTGCGATTTATCAATTTGGGGATTTTCATCACGTAAAGAGATAATGATGACGCCGAAAGACAGACAATTAGGATATGTACAATTTGAAATCAAAATATATCTAGTTTTTATCATGTTCCAACACACAACTAGCATCGCAAATACAAATTACATTTCAAGTTTAAATTTACGTTAGTTTTGCATGTAACGAGAGGACTACAGTATGTGTCTGTCTTAAAAATCAACAGTGTCATTTATATACAGTGCAGGCATTTATTAATATTAGGTTAACAACTATACGGCATTAATTAAATTTGTCAACAGATAAAACAAGTTATTTGTTTTATCAGAACGCTTATTAATCAAAACAATTGTTTTAATCAACTTTAATGATAATAAATAGTGGTGATAGCCGAAGTGAAATCGTGTTATGCAGAATATGATAAATGTGTATAGACTATAAAGCGATAAAATTATGTAAAAAAGCAGAGGAACATTTACTGTAGATTGTTCATTGTAGCAATAAATTTTGTGAAACTTCTCGTTGAATTCTGATTAGCCGATGGATAAATTGAAATCGTGTATGCAATTTGTATATTTGGAATATTTTAATTGAAAAACTCTTTTTTTTTTTCTCTACTTCTACTTTGCATCGATTTTTTATTTCATCAAGTTTGGCAGCAGAATAATCACATTGACTATAGTAGCTCGAAATTGAATTTTATTCGTTTAATACTCAGCATTGAATTATTCAAATTGATTTTAAGTTCAGTTCTTCAATTGCTATAAGAAATAAGGATAGCTCCATTATCATATTACCGTAAATGTTCAATTTTTCTTGCTTCTTATAAATTTAAAAGGAAAAAAAATAAAATTGAGTAGGATTTCTATTAGCCATTTGAAAATTGCAAGTAAAGATATTAGCAATTTAAATGTAAGCAATTAAATACCTCAATTGTTTAAAGAAAATGTTGTAGTCTGCACAAGTCTACAATGTACCAGACTATGGAATTGGGTCAATTTTAGTCACTTTCCTAACTTTAACTTATAGTTTTCCCTTCCAATCTACAATAGATGACAATATGTCGCATCCATATTTATGTTTACCCTCGTTGTACTGTTTATGGTTTTATTTAATTATTTGTGTTCTAGTTCAAAGTCAACTTCCCTAAATACCACTTTCTCAACACTCTCAGACACTAAGGTAATTGTTTTGAAAATTTTACCACCAGTATTTCCATGGCATTTTTAGTTACTAAATTTTGTTTATTATTAGATGTACCGTATTAAACAAGAAGCCTGGATTTGAAGATTTATTAGCATATGTTTTAGACCAGTCTGAAGACATAAATGTTAACAGTTGTCTGGAAGATATGGAAAATATTGTAACAACAGGTAAACAAAGTCAATATTCTTCATAACAAGACAGCTTTAGTGGTGTAACAGAAAAGGTTTAATAACCAATCAGCTGGACAACCCTCAAAAAAATTTCGGAACACTGAGAAACCTTTAAAGTTTATGAAAGAAAAATGTTAATAGAAATGCACCATATTTACAACAAGTTAAAGAATCAACTAAGAAAATGGATTCTGATAAAGTGACAAACAAAATATTTCTCAAGCAAGTCATCTATTCCAAATGAAAGCCAAACTAATATGAAGCTAATAATAAAAGCCAAATTGATTATTTACAACTTAATTTAGTTACATTGGATTTATAGGTTAAAAAGTTATACCAGAAAAGAAAACAATGATTGGGGTAAGTTGATTAAATTATCATTAACACTTTATGATTATTTGAATGATAAAAAAAAGCTTCAATTTTATAGACGTTTTTTCAAACTGTTGATATTGGTAAGCTGGAAGGTGAAACAACTGCCTATTCAAGTATATTATAGATTCTGCCATTTTTGAACAACGCAAACACGAAAAGTCATTAAGAACGATTGTAAGTATACATTCTATTTATTGTTTTATATTAATATTATTCGTATATTTTATTTTTATATTTATTTATGTTTTAATCACTTTTATAAACTTTATGGGTGCCAGTAACTTATTGAAAAGCAAGTTCCTTACAATGGTTTAAAATGTATTTTTACATTTACAGTAATTAGAATTTAATATTTTTTAGACAAAAAAATTGTTAAGGACCATCTTCAATTGTTTTATGTGGTGACAAACTAGTCTATTAATACCAGTATTCATGGAAATTTTTGGCTGTGATTAAAACCACTATAAACTATATGATGAAAATACTGTATCAATGAATTTACAAGAGCTTCATAACACGTATTCTCTTTTGTATAATGAGTTGAAATGAACCGCTCAAAGTACTTACTTATTTACCATTTTTTATTTTATACTTACGTAACCCAAATTTTTATAAGGTTATATTAATTATGGACAAATTTTAATAAACATGTTGTATGTCGTCTGGCATTATTATACCTGGGGTTAATGAGCAGTATTCAATCATCACTAGTGTCTTTTGGTTTTACTTTAGCCAGTTTTATTTGCAGTTTACTGAATACTTATGTAAGGATTTTGTTTTAGTAAAATAAGACAGAAGTGAACAATTGAAAGATTGCTATAAAATTCAAATTTATATAACTTTTACAATAGAGTTTATTGTAAAGTGCCATGTGTTTCGTTAGTTTATGAATGTGAGGTTGTTTATTTGGTGCATTGATGACGTTTACACATTTGGTTTGAAAGCTCTTAAAAGGTTGACGTTGCATTATAACTTTTTATTATGGATGACAATAGTCACTAAAGTCGTATAAATAGTAACAATAGTCACAACGGTAGTATAACTCCATTTCCCCTACATTAAGTTGCTATTTCGCAAGTGTTCGTATTTCAAATTTTAGACGAAGTGTGAAATACAGTAGAGTGTTACTTTATACGTCATCTCGTATAATGCTCGCTCTCTGTTTTATTTTCCTTTTCAACTGTTTTATTATTATTTGCTCCGAGTTAAGTCTTTCCTTCTTCAGCGATTTACTTAGTGCATCAGTGTATGAAACATATTTAAACGAGGAATTGGCTCAATTATTAAATATAGATTTTAAACGCGAAGGTAATGCCAATGCGACCACTAAGTTTGTATAACAAAATTTTGTCCAAATTAACCGTTTTATTTTATTCGAATTTCAGGTGCTTGTGATGCGGAAGATGTGGGTGAAACTTGTTTGTCGTGTTTTTACAGTAATTATTGTGTAACTGGTGGAGTTTGTTGTGACCATATCAAACTCAAAATGAAATTATTAAAAAATGGTAAATATACAATAATAATCTTTAGTACCACAATTATGTAATTTTTAATTATGTATAATAGATGAAACCGCGTGCCCTGTTAAGTGGAATTCGGAGTGCTCAATGGTCACCGTGAAGTATTTTCAAATATTTCGACCATTATGCATTTGTCAACAACTTCAAAAATGCTGCTCAAGAAAATTAAAGTTAAGTCATGATACTACAACTGCTCGATTTTATTACTGGAATTTTAACATTACCACCACGCAGACGTATTTTGGCTAGCATTTCACATACAGCATGTTGTTTTCACATCCATTTTACATTTGAAGTTCATGATGATTTAACGATTTTATGTTTTTATACAAATTGTCAACGACACACTACAGCGATATCAAAACTGAAAACAAATAGTTGGCACATACAGGTAGTACCCCTTATAACTTTTTATTAAGGCAAAATTATTAAGTTATTTAAGTTTTTTTTAAATTGAATGGCTGTAATTGTAAGTAATCTATTTATTTGTTGATAAAATTAAAACAAATTAGTATAACTTTATAGGATTACATCCGATTAATATTGCGGATAGCAATCTTGAGCTACCATGAGTTCTTCTTCGAAATCATAATCAGCAGTGACCATTTCAGGTAACGCTTGATTGTTAATTTCGCTGGCCCATTTTTCAGCTATTGGATTTGGTTCGGTATAGCATTTGAAATGCACTGTTTGTGGGGTGAGATTAACGCCTGCGCACGTTCGTCTGCACTGTCTAATTGATTCGGTTGAAAAGCATAATTTTTTAATACGAACTCCTTTAACTTGATCTACTAAACGTTTTAAAATGTTCCTTCTAACAGTACATCCTCCTTCATCTCCAGATCCAGACGGTTTATATGTAACTGGTTTAATCGGCTCTTCAACGACTACAGTATTAATGTGTGTAAGTGATTAAATTTTATGTCGACAGCATCACAGTTAACTTTGCCACTGTGACTCACCTTCTGAAGTATTTTTCGTTATTCGACTAATGTGACCATCCAGCCCATGATCTTCAAAATCTTGGCCTGATTTTTGAACATATGGATTAAAGCCACTTTGTTGCTGATCGAATGGCCCAGGTTGATCATAACCGCCGTATCCTGTGTTGCTGGTTTGGCCGTATGGATAATAATCTGGAGCTTTTCTTATTGGCGATCTAGTCGGCTGATATTGATAATTTGGAAAACCAGATGACTGTGTCTGATTAAGTGGAATTAAGGGTCTGCAGTCTTGTTGACTAGAATGTGTTGTCTTAGCAGAACACTGGTTACTCGGTAAGAAATAATTGTTGGCAAACAATTTGGAATCACTGTAAAGACATTGATTTGGGCTGATAAAGGTAAGTTCCTCTTCACCACTTAATTCTCCACATAGACCACATGCTTTCCCTTGCCATGATCTAGGCAACTATCAAAATACAGTAAATGGTTTAAACGTTTTTTATTTACCGATCTATTAAGAAAAGAAAATCGACTTACAATAATTCTAAAGTTTTCTTGGTCGAAAACAAAAATAAATCCCATGAAAGGCGATTTTACGGTAACTCTTGGTCCATAAGACGAAACAGTAGCCAAAAATATGTCATCGTAGCCTTGTGATCTTACCGATGCCAACTGTCCTTTTTGAAGACTTTGTTTTTGACCATCAAGTTCAAACTCCAAGCCTGAACCGCTCTTAAATGCACTTGGGTTAAAAGTGAGTTTGTGGTCAAGCAGATGTATGGTGATTTTCTGATACTGATAAAATATATTAAACGAAAAACTATTAGAATTGTAAGAACTTTCTTAAGTTTTCCTCTAAATAGACAAAAAATAAAGAGCTGGTTGACTGAGGGCATTGCAAATAAATTATATGAAATGCTTAATACACGTGAAACACGATATGTCGATTTGATTTTTTTAACTTGTAAATTCAAATTAACAATGAAATGTTTAGACCTTTTATCTGATTAATCTTTAAACGTATACAGCATCATTGTTATATGGTAAAAAAATTTGTTTATGTTAACACGGTATATAATTTAGTCAAGGGAAAATTAGGAGCATTCGAAAATTTTAAAGCATAGTGGCTTAAGAGTTTTATTTAAGCTAGTTATAAGTTTAAAGCTTAAATTTTAGGCAAGCTCTCCTGTTTTAAATAACGGTATAGCATACAATAACTGTATGATTTACTTTATCTTGCTTTCCTGAAGCGGTTACGGTGAACATTAAACTTGGAGAGCAATCTTTAACTAATACATGTTCACATTCTTCAGTAGTAAAGTTGTAATTGATGCCGTTAAAAGTCCTTATGTTGTGTTTGGTTGTGCTTACAGCACACCGAGCTAAAAATAATAAGTATCGGTATTAAATTTTATATCGTTATGAGTAACACGCAAATTCGGGGTTTTTTAAATTGCATACCGACTGATTTGCCCCGTGAGAGTATATTCTCCAACTTGAAAAAGTATGAATGAAAAGGTGTTAATGGGAAGACATGTGGCCCAAATTCAGCATAATTCATATCTTCATATTTTCTGTAAAAATGTGGTGTCTTGAACTCCACATTAAAGATTGGTTTAAAGTCATCAAAATTTTTTTGAATGACGACTCTTCCTTCTTCTGCATAATTTCCAGGTGTGTGTGTAACTAAGTATTTCGACCAGTAACACATATGCTTTTCCCACCACGTGCTCATATTTGGAAATAATTTGAATAAGCTCTGTTATACCGTACCAAAAACAAAATATTAAAATGTCTATTATCTATTGAAATGGTAAATAAAACGGTTTTACCTGTGAATATTTTATGTCGTGTAATTCTTGTGTGTATTGGATTGCCTTTTGCAATTCATAGTGACAGTCCATGCTAACATACGTGTTTGATTTAATATTACATTTACGTTTTAAATCTTCATACAGTTTGGAGGTTTCCGGTCCTAAGTTGAAGTTGGACTATAAAATTTGTAATTTTTTAATATTTAAATTCTAAAAACATTTTTAAACAACTAAACCTTCATTTGAACGTAATTATTGTTGTCACATGTTGAACCCCACTGAAATTTAATGTCATGGTCAGCCCCGTTGCGATTCAATGTGTTTGGACATGGGTGATACGGGTTGTAAATATCTTGAGTATAGCATACCTGAATATTAAATCAAAACATTTAAACTTTTTCTTAACAGCTTTAAGATAATACATTACTTTGAAAGTATTGTAATTAGGAACAATATTGTTGATATCCATTGAAAGGGAAAGCTTGTTTGTATTTTGGTATGCATTATTAACAATAGTAATGTCGGCATTGATTTGTCGTTTGTTGTATCCTAGAAAGTTTACCTGAACAGCCACAAGCAATGTTGATGCTTTTAAACAATAATTACATAAGAATATAAATTCACAGTTAAAACAATTATAAAAAATCTTACTCTCGTCTTTGAAATTTAATGATTTGACAGTAGCTTTAGGCTTTGGTGTTTCTCCACGTTGATCTCCAGTAGGTGGTTTGTATGGGTAAGTATGTCTACCCCCTGTACCTGGTGCATATCCGCCACCGGTACCAGGTTTATATCCACTACCGGTCCCAGGCTTAAATCCAGGTGCAAATCCACTTTCTACTTTAGATGACTGTTGGCTAAAGTCGTCATCATATCCTTCACCTCCACCATATTGTGATTGTCCTGTGCCACCATAACCTTCACCTCCACCATATTGTGATTGTCCTGTCCCACCATAACCTTCACCTCCACCATATTGTGATTGTCCTGTGCCACCATAACCTTCGCCATATTGAGTTTGCCCACCATATTGTGTTTGGTCTTGACCACTAAATTCTCCCTCGGAATGTGTCTGACCGTATTCTTGTCCACCATGTTGTGATTGGCCGTAATTTTGTCCACTATATTGGCCTCCGTATTGTGATTGACTGTAATCTTGTCCGCTGTAACTGCCTCCATATTGCGATTGACTGTACTCAGATCCACTGTAGCTACCTCCATAAGATTGACCACTACCCTGTGTTTGACCATGATATCCAGAATGTTCAGATGATCTGGATTGGCCGGTCAAAGACGAATGAGAATCTGGTGATGATTCACTTTCGGTATTAGTCACTAAATGTGGGTGGAGAGCTCGACCACGGTCTTCTTCATCTTCCTTATCTTTATCTTCAGCATCCTCTTCGGCACTTTCGTCGTCGTCACCACCACTTCGTCCAAATGTAGACCTTACTTTATCTTTAAATCGGCCAAACCAAGATCTTTTGGTAGTAGTTTCTACAGGTGGTTGGTAAGGAATAGTATCCGATATGGCATCGCAAGGGAAAGGCCAATGAGTCCATTCTGGCAATAAATTCCATGAACGAACAGCTTGTAAAGAACTCTTTCCTCTCCAAAGTTCTTCTTGTAGTGGAGATGGAGTTGATTTCCAATTAATTTTGAATTCCACCTATAAATTGTACAATGATTGCATATTTTGCGTATCAACTTGAAAAGTATTATTTTACTTGGTCAGTGTTAGCTTCTGGGGTTTGATAAGAAATTTCGTATGATCGATGATTGAATTTAGTAGGTGTCCACCAAAACATCAGATAATGCAATAGGCCCTCTTTTCCCAATTCTCTATTAAATTCCTTGTATTCACTTGGATGCATATCTATTTGAGTAGTAACTTCGGTTTTCTTTCCGAAAATTCCAAAGTCCACGGTGGTAACTTTCTTATTCTAGATGTATAGTAATTCGGAAAATGTATAGTAAAAATTAACTGACAAATCTTAATTACACTATTTACCTGAGAAATGTCAGTTTTCGTAATTGGGTATTTAACTTTGTCATTAGTTAATGAGTTGTAAACGTAATTTATCGGTTCAATACTGTGTTTGAAAAAAGTTTTGAATTGTGTATCTTTTGACTTAGGATAACGCCATCCGTTTGTGATTGAATTTAATGTCAGATCAATATTCAAATAAGTATAAATAGGGAATGACACGTAAGATGACGTGACCACTTCAGTTCCAACTTTTGTGTTGGTAAATGGAATGTCTGCTTGGACGTCTATCCAACCCGTTATTGCAATTCTAAGAAACCATAACATTTAATTTAATGAATCAATTCGATTAACAACTTTTAACTTTAAAAACAAATAATTATTACGTCGTATCGAGCTCTGGTTTGATGGAAAAGCTGCTGAGAGCGTTGCCAGACTTGGATAATTCAATTGAGATTTTTCCTCGAGCACTGATGTAAAATGGAGCTTTCACGTCTATTGTCAATGGAATACCAATTATCGAAGTAAATTTAGTTTGTTCATCTACAAACATCGCGTATTTATTGATATCAACTGAGATTCCATCACGAATTGCACTATAAAGGTCTTTATTTTGCGGAATGATTCCTGCATAACCAAAATGCAAGTAAATTAGTATGGTGCTATAAACTATCATAAGTTTTCTATTACCAGTAACTTACCTGTTTGTTTGAGATCAGTAAGAGTACGATCATCCAGAAAAAAAAGTCGATGTCGTGTTCCGAGATAGGAAATCATCCAGAATATGTTTAGAGATTCATATTGTCGAGTTTTAATAGGCAGCTGTCATTTAAAAATGTGTTAATATTTCCAAAAACCTTTTATCGATAAGTAATATTACTTCATTGTGATTGTATTTAGAGTCCTTGCGGGGTTCGTTACTAAATATGTCACTAAATTTAAAATCATTAAAAAAGTAGCTCTGTGGACCTAACAAATAATCCAATGACTTTTGAAGTCCTGAAGTGTAGAACATACTCTATAAAAATATATTTCATATAGTTCACATCTTTAAAATATATAACTTTTTAATTACCTCTAAAGTTGAATAATAATACCCAGTCATTTGGTTTGCAACATGCATAAATAACACTTTTGGAAATGCTGATCTTGGAGAGAAAGTTGCTGAATAACCCAAAAGACTTGCAAGCCCCCATTGCTCTGTCAAATGTCGTAAATTTAATGTCAGACATTTTTGTGTTAAATCCTTAACTTTACAAATATAGCTCACCAGCAATGCTATTTATAGCTGAATATTGTGAGTCGATAACACCAATATCAATTGGTTTAGCCAATGTTAATGCTTGACGACTTCTAAGTGCCCTTTTATCATACAATTTATGACCAAATTAATGTTAGTGATACTTGCATAATGTTAACTATTTTATAAATTACATTGATGCCCAACACGATTGAGTCATTTCAGATACCGCCAATAAATAGCTGTAAATGTAGGAATGAAGTTGCTTGTTAGGTTCATTCCAAGTTGACATGGCAATTTGATTCATTATTTGTTGAGAAGTAGTTGTGTAGGCGATAACATCCATTGCTATCAGTCTTTCATCGACAGTCAGGCTTGTATTGTAGAAAAGAGGCATAATATGTTTGATCACCTTGTTTTAACAGTGTTATAAAATGAGTGAACTTATTTTTAAGTTTTAAATAAATTTTAAAATTACGTCTGATTCTCGTCCAGGTCCTGTTTCGTATAAACTCATCAGAAGTGTGGTTCTTACACTTGGAGAATAACCAAAATATTTTTGGTGTAGTAGTGGTGATACATAATCGATTGTATTATTAAGTCCCATTCGCATCAGTGTAAAAGCCAGAGCAACTTTTTCCCAAACTTCTTGAGTTTGGTCAAATTGACGTGTCACTTCCTAATATAAATGAAATTAATTAAAAGTTTGAACATCAGGCGTTTTATACAAAGTTGGACTTGCTTGGAGATAACGAGATGTCAGTGACGATGAGCATCCAGTAGTTACTGCATGGAATGGTATTATTGTTTTTGGCTCTTCTTTAGGAACACAAGCTTGGTTGACCAATTCACCAAAAGCCAATAGAGTTGTCACATACAATTGTCGACTTTCTTTAACCAATCTGGTTTTGCACAGATTCTATCGACATACTTTCTTCAATATTTTTAATTATAATTAAGTGAAACTAAAATCTCTTTACCCAAAATTCTTCAATAATCTCTGGTTTTGGTTCCAGAACGTATGATGCAATGTTGGACACAATATTATTTGCATGTTCACCTTTGATTTTGTTTTGCTCAATCAAATTCTTTATAAAAAGTACAGCGGAGTCTGTGCCGGCCATTACAATGAGGTCGTCCAAAATCCTTCGGGTTGACTGATTTTCCCCACCATCAGCCGAATTATACAGCTGTTCAATATCATCTCGATTTAGTAATCGGATTAATTCAACTGCATCAGTGGCTTGGCGAAGATCTGGTTTCTTCCCAGCGTTAGTGGCTGTGTTCAAATCGTTTACTATTTTACGGATCTGTAGAGTAAAATAAGAATTTATATGATAACTGCTACTATTAAATTAATTTACCGTTTCTTTGGCATCTTGCTTTATTGGCTGTGGCTTTTTAAGTGGTGAAATTTTAGTGTATGAACCCGTTTTCGTTGATTGTCTCTTGTAACGAGGACCAGTTGGAACTTCTGCAACATCGTCTGCTGTAATACCCATGATAGTGTGCAGAGTTGCACGACTTGAAGAAAAGGGAATTTTTTTGTAACTTTTTATGGATTCTTTCAAAGTCAGGCGTTGGCTGTTTAAAATACAACATTATTGTTTTATAAATAGGTTGCTATGTAAGTTTTATATCATACAATTGTGTAATTCTAACGATATCTCCTTTAGGCAAATATTGGGACAGATCAGATTGACTGTATTGATGTCCGCTTGTAATGGTGTATTGGCCGTTTTCTTCTTTAACTGTATAATAGGCTACATTTCCATAGTTTCCAAAACTCTTTTTAAAAAAAAGAAACCATGTAAGTTTTAATCAGGTAATTGAAGGTACAGTATTTCTATCGTTACTTCTTTTTGAGGTTCGCATCCAGAACATTTTAGTGGTTCCAATATTCTTCTTTTCCATACTGGTTTGTCTCGACATTTATTGATATCTCGGAATTTTGTCACGTTGAATGTTTTGATTTTTAATGGAAGTGTCGAGTAAATGTATTTTGTAGAGCATGAACCTTCCACTCCAGCCTGTTAATTATTATTTGACGTTAGATAAATAGCAAACTAAAAACACATTTGATTTTTTGCTTACTTCATAAACATCGATGGGTTCAAAGCTTTCTGATGGATATCTATCAGCAAAATATCCTTGACGCTTACTCAATTGTTGATCTAAACGCACTTGTATAAAGGTAGCCAAAGCCTTCTTTAGATTAACTGACCACGTTGGGTCATCAGAAGATACCTCGATTCCATGCAGCTAAAGTTTGATTAGCATTTAATACAGTATATTATTTTTTAATATTTATTTCTTTATTCAGTACCTCATCTGAATTGCCTTTATAGAGGATTTTAAATGGCAGTTGTAGTTCAGGTTTATTATGTGATTGGTATGACAAAGGTACCTCTTCATTGGTATTAATTACATTCGAAACTTTACCATTGAAGAATCTCGGATTTTCCAGCTAAACAATTTATATAAGATTAAAGCAATGTCTCATAAATTTGTTATGACATAAACTGTTAACAGACTTGGTTATATTTAGACAAAATAGCACTGTGACTAGACTATACGGAATCCAAATACATTAAATTTGTTATGACAAGTCTGGTCTCAGTTTACAGATGAGATAAGACAAAATTAATACGATGAAAACGTCAAGTTGATTGAAAAAAATAGTTGTCTAATGTTTCACTGAACTTTGTCATTGTACAATTCAATGTGAGCAAACTTTGAATTTTGTTTCAACATACAATAAGCCATTAGTTATTAAGTTTTTTATACAGTGGTAATTTGTATGCATTTATAAAATCTATATCATTTAAATTGTGTACCTGAACTATCAGATTATTTGAGTCTGGTTGAATGACAACAGTGGAAATAATTGCCACTGCTGATTTATCATTAGCTACATTGGGAAGACCGGTGAAAACTTGTCCTACGTATTCATATCGGTACTCATTAGGTGAATAAAATCCTATGAACATTTTTATTAGTTTATCGATTGTTTAAACATATATCAAACGTAATTTGTTTACCAATTCTAGCCGTAGTTTCAGTATAAAGCCCTTTAAAATTATTTTGAAAAATAAAATATGAAATCTAGGAAGTTTTTATATTGTAGTTCATAACTAACCTGAAAAGACTAGGACAGCTATAATGTTCCACAGCGCCTTCATTGCGAATTGACCATTACTGAGCTGTTGAATAACATTTTTCTTGTATTTATAGGAGCTGATCAATTTCATTTAATTCGGTCAATTACAGTATATCAATTTCGAATTTGCCCTTGTTCAATAGATTTGCTAATAAATAGATTTTAAAAAAACGCTACTATAATACTGATCAGCAATTACTAAACTTACACGATTTCGTAATATTTCTTTAAAATTACTAACTCTTATAATCACTTCAGAGAATTTTTGCTATCTAATTAAATTATTAAAGAAAAGATCAATCTAGACTTTCGAGTTTAATGTCATAACATTGTTTGTACATCTGTTAGGTTTAATATTCTTTTTTCTCAGTAGACCAAGCAGTAATCTATAACTGCTTTTAACCAGTTGTCAAAATACCTAAAGTACTTCAATTTAACTTATACTACTGTGCATAGAACTCTTTGATTATAATATTTACTGCGTTTATGTTTTATGAAACTGATAGGTAGTTATTAGAAACCTTTTTTATCCAGAAAAAAAAAGTAATGTTTTTGAAAGTATTTATTTGAAAAATTTACTACAGCACCAAAAATTAAATTTATTGCTTACGAGTTTGCTGTTTTAATAAAACTTGAAATTTTCATCTTCTTCTTGTGCCTAATTTGTTTCCACTTTAATTAGTGTCAAGTGCAAGCAAGTCGAGTCTCTAATGCTATGCTCGTAAATGTCAAAAGTAAACGGAATTAGGACTTTTATTGCACTGTCGTCTTCTTAGATAAGAAAAAAATGTTTGCTATAATTTAGTTTTTAATCAATAAATGTCATGTAAACAAGTTTCTAAACAAAATCAAACAAAACAATTCTTAGCTCATCTTGATTGCAGTTACTAAGCACAAGCCTTAACTGTCGCCTTACTAAAAACAACAATACATTTTTTAATAAGACTTTCCATTGTCAGAAAGAGGTTTAATATCAATCACCGTAATGGAAATACAATATTGTATAGTATTTGATTTAAATGATTTATTTTATTTGAAAGATTATTTAAATATTTTATGGAAAAGTTTATAAAACCGAAAGGTTTCGTACGATCACTGCAACTGTATACAGTACAGTATAAAAGTTTTATGGTTTACTGTACCTGCATCCTTTGTTAAGAAAACGGAAATGGCAATCTGTAGTTGTTTACCCAATTTCAACTGTTGACTTAGATTTACATTAAATTATTCTAATACATGTCATGTTATAGTTAGTTTATTTACTGACTTTATTGAATCCTATTTAAAAACAAACAAACAAATTCATTTCATTTATTTTAATTATTTTATTTGATTTTTTTTTGTAAGTTTTTTTAAGATATAATTTGATGTTGTACTGCAATACTGATATTAATTATATAATCGACTTAATAGTACTTAGCCTTACCTGAAAATACGTTATTACGTCTGCAGTTATTACAGCGTTATTTATAATTAACTATATTTTTTCAATGAGCACAGTCCAATTAAATATAAATTAGTAATTATTTCTGTTTTAGCTGCTTTAAATGGTACTTACACGATGACATCTCCACGTCAATCATCTATTTTCTCTGAGGCTGTGATCATAGTGGTTACTGCGCAGTTTCAATCAAAGTAATAATTAAAAACATTAAATCAAACGTTTCATATTTTTAAATATGAGATAATATAAAAACTTTCAGTATAAATAAAAGTTGTTTTTCAAGATTTCTTATTTTAGTGGAATTTTTTTTAAAATTTCAGTCATTTAATTCGGTGAGATTTTACAAATTGACTAATTGATGCTGGGCATCGTTATTGGAAAATACGTATTTAAAACCTCAGCTTAGTTGAAATTTCATCTTAAAAACCATCAACTGCTGGTGTTGTACTTTTACCATGTAACCGTATTCACTATCATCCCAACTTATAACACGTGATTGTAATTTTACAACACAGTCCATTAGCTTACTTTAAACTTTAGGTATTATGATTTGTACATGTTTTAAAAGTAAATAATTCTATTTCTGAAAAGTGTAATATTTTAACTAATAAAGCTAAGTGAAAAGTTTAATATTGTTAGCTATTAAGGTTTATGCATGCAATTGAGTTAATTTATTGTTACGTAAATAAGTATATGCATGCAATTTTATTTATTTATTAATACAGTATATATTATTTTATACTATAATCAAGCTAACATAGTTCAAACTTATTCAAATTATCAATTTAATTCAAAATACTGTAATTCAAACCTTAAAGCCGACGACTTGATTTTAAATTAAAAATTGGAATATGAACTAAATGTTGATGCTAAACGTTTTAAGATAGCCATGTTAATAAAGTTCCAAGATAGCTCTTAATCTTGACTTTAATGTGGCGTAAAATCTGCATGTTTTTTAAAACTTAATCAGTAGTAAAAACGTTTAACTATTAAAAATGGCAAAACCGTTTGAAGCTTATTATTGCAAGACTAATTTATTTTTAAAAGTTTAATTAAACTGCATATTTAAAATGTGTTTGAAGTTACAGCATGTGTTATTCAACAGAATACAGTATTTAGAGGACCATCATTTAATCGAAATCTGTTGGGGTTGTTACTTGTACAAACTAATTATAATTAATTATAATGAATACTTAATTATGAAGTACAGCTCTTTCGTTTTGAAGATAGATTTGGAAAGTAACTTTTACGTCTTGTACAACCAGTGCTTCCAGTTCCAGTATTCTTTAACTGAATTCAACTTGTAATAGATTTTGCATAATGCATTCAGTTTTGCACTTTGATTGTTTTAGACTTAATCATTTGATTTGGTGGTTAAAAATAAGTGTAATGTAAGGCTACAACTTTAGTTGAAGATTTTACCTTGACCTAGAACTTTTAGTTCTTAAAGAATAGAGCATCAAATTTGTCCTTCATCCTAAGTTACTGTACGTGGCGAATATGATCGATTTGTCCGCGTCCTCACCAAAATACTTTATTTCAATTTGAGCTGACAATTTATAGCTTAAGTCGCAATTAAAATATTATTTTTAACATATAGCAAAATTGTCTTTTTTGTAGAATTTTAACAAAACTGAATTATTTTCGTATTCATATCTTGTTTGAAAATTGGGAATTAAAAAAATTAACTAAATCAACTACAGTACAATATAATAACTTATTAATGTTGATTTAATTTGAATTGATAATTAATCCTATACTTTTACTTTATTATGTCGACCCTGGAGGTTCATTCGTCTTCAGTAAAGTGATTAAAACCTGCAAGGCCAAGGCTATAATATGAATAAACAGCATAATCTTTCGATAATTCAATATCAGTGTACAAATTTCACTTGTGGAGCACCCAATTTATTTCCAAACTTATTTAATTTTTTATGTAACTTAAACATTTCTTGAAAAATACTATTTCATATAATTTTTCATTTGTTTATTGGAAAGTGACAATTAGTATGTAGTATGTACAGTACTATACATGTACTGTATGTATATGATACGAGTATACTATTACCTCGGTCAGTTTTTTGCCATTTTAGTGTTCGATACATTAATAAAGTGCCAACTTTAATTTTTAATAGCGTCCTGACAAATTACCATAACTTACAGTAATAACCCATAACTTACCGTTCTAATATCATCAACATGTTATTGGTATTATCATTCTGTACTAGTACAGTCTAACGGAAAATTTACAATGATGAAATACTGTGATTTATTTATTTTAAACTGTAAGCTGACAAAATGGTTTACGGATGTTTATTAGATGTTAAAAGCAATGGAAAACTTTATTTTTATTAGTGAAAACTGTAAATAATGTTTACTAGTTTTGTAATCATCAATCAATATAAAATTAACATCGTAATCCATGTAATAGATTTATTTAAGAAATATTTACAGTGTAATATTATTGTGAAAACATTACTATATAATTTATTGATACAAATATACAGTATGCATTAAACATTAACCAGGTTATTAATATAAATGATTTGTCCATTTTCGAGCAATTCAATCAACTATTATGAAAAAACAGAAACTTCTTAAACTGAGATTTTATCATTTTACGTAATAAAAAAAATTATACAGTGTAGAATTATATTTTAACTTACATAGTAAGTTTAATTTAATTAAAAATTAATCATGTTTTGTAAATTTTTTTATTTAAAGGTATCTTGTATCTTTAGACAAGAAAAATAGATTGTAATAGACACTACACTGAAATAAAGACTAAAGATTCACTCTTAAAAAAAATGTAATCGGAACTATCGAAAATGTTTGAAAAAGGTACTGTACTAAGTACTAACATTGTATCTACTGTACAAAGACCAAAAAAGTTTCCAACTTTCGAATGGTTGAAGGCCATACTTATATTTTGCCATGCTTATTAATAACATAGTAATAAGATTTAAAAATAATTTTTATCAGCATTTAAAGTGCCACTGGATTGGTCAAGCAATTGTCGGTATATTAGTCAGTGAGTAGAATTTTGATATATAAAGGCCGAAAATTCATCTGAAAATCAGCAGTTGAGTTTGCCATCAACAAGAATGAAGTTGGCTACACTTTTCGCCGCTTTTTTCCTGGCTGGTAAATTATTTAGCATCTTAAGTTTTTCCAAGTGATTTGCCTTTGAATGCATGCGATTGTTCCCTGTTAAAGTTTCTATCAAATTGATGTCTTTAGAGCGCAATATGTACTTCCAATTTCATTGAAATACATTGTGCTCTACAGATTCTTGTTTAATCAGTTTTATAGAAAAAAATATAACAATATTTACTTTATTTAAGTTATGCTACTAAACGTTTAACTTAATCATTTATTTAAACTATTTCTAATTTTTTTATTTTTGCTATTGCAGTTAGCCAGATTAGAGCAGATGGTAAGTAACATAAGCTTGGAAATTGACTTACAAATTATGTTTTTTGTACAAACGATTATTTAATTTTTAAAGCTCCTGGTTTTGCACTTGATCGTGAATACAAATATGATTACAAAGGACGAGCTGCAACAGGTATTACATCTGTTCATCAGTTTTCTGGAATTGGATTCACAGGAACCATCACTGTACAAAATCAGGGCAATTATCTCTATTTGAAGGTAAAATGGTGCTACCACTACACTATTTCAAAAAGCCAATAGCTAACTTTTCAATTGTTTTAATAGTTTGATGACCTCAAATATGGCGAATACAACAAAAACTTTGGTGATAATGTAGACATCTACGATGAGCTACCTCTCACTTACGTACCTGTTGATGGCGCACACACATTTTTGAAGGAAGCTTTGACGAAGCCTGTCCGAGTAACAATGGATAAAGGCCTTGTTAAATCTTTTGATGTGTACCCTGAAGATCCTGAATGGTCTGTCAACGTTAAACGATCAATTCTTTCCTTGTTGCAATTGAACTTGGATGGATTTAATCGCATTCGTACTGGAAGAACCAACATTATGCGTGAAGATGAGCATCTCGATTTCTACCGAGTTATGGAAGTATGTATCCAATGCATTTAACAAACTCAAACGTTTTCAAATTAACCATAATTTTGATCACTATTATGACAGGATGGTATTGGAGGTGAATGTGAAACCGTTTACGACATTACTCATCATCCTTATCACCACCACGTTAATGACCGCGTTGTAAATGTTACCAAGACCCGTCAATATGACAAATGCACTCACAGACCATACACTGTACACACCACTCACATGGGATACAAATGCGAAGGATGTGAGGGAATTAACATGGTAACTAACGTAATTTTAATAAAATCATGTCATCCATTGTAATCAAATGTATGTTTAGGATCCTCTTACCACCACCAGTCAAACTGAATACCTGCTTCGAGGTGATCGACACTTCTACACTATTGAGCGAATTTACAACAGTGGAAAGTTCCATTTTACTCCTTTTACCACCAATGCTCAAACTATTTTCTCTGCTGTCAAGTAAGTTATGTTTGTTTGGCATTATTTTTAACAATTTGTTACTTAATGTTTTTTTAAAATTATAGTCAAACTTTGTTCTTGGAAAACTCTTGGCCAATTAAGACACCAATGACTTTTCCTAAGACATATTTGACTTACACCTCTCTGTCTTACAATGGCACTGATGAGTCTCATTATGAACCAACTAAGGTCAATCTTGAGGTACCAAATCCATCAGGTTTCCACTACCGTGAGCCAACCAAAATTGATTATAAACCAACCGTAAGTTTGATTAATTTACTAAAATTAAAAGAATCTGCTAATTATTTAAATAACTTATTCCTAACTGCAAACAGATGGGAAAACTCATTCAAGAGTTGGCTGCTACCTATGAATTGACTGATGATCTTACACATAAGAAACTCCCAGAGAAATTTGTACAATTGGTGAAAATATTTACTTGGATGGACTTTGAATCGATTAAGGAAGCTTACAACACTTTTGTCAATTATGACTATCTTACAGCAACGCCTGAGAAACAGCGAGAAAAGTAAAGAGTTTATAATTTAATGACTTTAATTTCCCTACGTTAATGACTAAAATGTATTTTTAAGGAAAACTTTCTACGATGCCTTGATTGCAACGGGTACCAACCCAGCTATTAAATTTGTTTTCTACTCCTTGGAAAAGAAATATGTCACAGAATCTGGCGCAAGCAGATTGTTTGATACCTTAGCATATTATGTCAAAGATCCAAGTGAAACTTTGGCCGAGTATTGGCATGTAAGTGGCTTTGGTCCGTTTTCACTATTGCAATTTAAAACTAAAAAAATCTTAAATTCTGATAATTGTTAGGACCATATGACTGATATTGAAAAGACCTACGGCAAAAAGGTATACCAAATTCTGTGGTTGGGCTTTGGTACATTGGTTCATCGTGGTTGCGACAAAGTCAGCGGATACCATGACAGTGGATTCCATCATTCTCATCACCATGTCCCAAGCATTAGCCATGACACCTGCACTCGATATGCTCAAGAGGTCTACAACAAACTCAAGCAAGCTACTGAGCCCTTTTACCAGATGTTGTACATCAAGGTTTTGGGCAACATGGGACTTCGAGAAAACTTTCAATATTTGAAACCAATCATCCGTGGTGATATTCGCTACACTGAAATTGTCCGACTGCAAGCTTTCTGGGCTGGAGTCAAATACCTGACTGATATGCGTGAAGAGGTGATACTAATTCATTACTGTTAAATTATATAAGATTATTAATTGGGATAATGGCTTTTAGGTATACTCAGTAGTTGTTCCAGTATTCCACAACTACACTGAACCTCATGCTGTCCGTACTGCTGCTTTTGATGTTATGATGTATGGCGAACCAAGTTATTCTGGCTTGAAACGATTGGCTGATGATCTTCGCCATGAACCTGACAGACAAGTTGCCAACTATATTTACAGTGTGTTCACTGCTTTGGCTAACAGTACCAATCCATGCTATCTTCGATTGTAAGTCAATTATTATTTTTGATTTTTTTAAATATATTACACAATTTCATTTGTTTTATTTATTTTGGATAAAAAACAGCTATTATTTTATCTATAATACAAAATTTGTTAATTTAATTATCTTTGTTTTCAATTTACAGGAAGCGTGACACAAGACGAATCTTGACTACCATTGAACCTATCTTTTATGGCTACCAATACTCTCGAGCTGTTCTCTTCAACTACTACAATGGTATGATATAACTTTGACCATTGTTATAATTTCTGTAAATTTAACTGATCCATATGAAATAATAATGGCACGTAAATTTTGTTTAATTTAGACAAATATGCTTTTGGCGGAGAAACCGTATTGTCTTACTCAGGATCTAATGAAACCATGGTGCCAGAATCAGTATTTGTTGGACAGACTGGTCAAATCCTTGGCTTCAACTTTGAATATTTCAATGTATGATTTTTTTTATTCTTTTATGCGTTAGTTTTAACATTTAATCAAATCAATCGCAGATCGATTTTGAAAGCCGTGGATTAGCAAGAGTAATTGAAAAGTTTTTTGCTGGCAATGGACTTTATGATCCATATGATGAGAACAAATCAATTTTGAATATTTTCCGTCGCCATCCTCGTGATGTAAACACCGTCCAGAAAGAATTAGATGAGATTAAAGCTTCGGTTCCAATCTATAATCGAGAACATGAGCCAATGGAAGCTATGCTTTCCCTGAACTCCATGGACCAAGATTACTCATTCTACTATTTCCACGAGAAAGATATTTCAAGTATAAAAGAAAATGGTAATACAACAATTTTTACTGTAACTGGTGATTACTGAAAGAAATATAAATTTACTATTAATTTGCCGATTTTAGGTTACTTGTACTTGCCAAAAGAGTTGCCCCAAATGCTCAAGGATGGTTACAAACTCAACAGCCACAAATATTCTTTAGTTGCTGATATTGTTTACGAAATCCCAACTGAGTTAGGTTTCCCTCTTCAATTTAACGTGAAATTGCCAGCTCTTACTCGTTTGACTGGTGAGATTAAACTTGATGTGCAACCAAGCTTCTTCCCTGAGGACCGAAACTACAAAAAAACATCTCATGTTAAGCTGGTCACCGATTTGAAACCATTGTAAATATATATACCATACTAAATATAATTAAACAGCGTATATTAAGAATTAACTTTTTTATAGGATAAATGTAGAGACATATACCAGTGTTGCTTTCAAAACGCCTATTATGACTGACTATGGTTATGGAATCGACCACGAAATTGTAGTTAAATTCCCCTTGAAATTGAGCTTGGATTATGATGTCGCTGAGAAGAAACTCCACGTCAACTATGTTCCATCTAAAACAGAATACAAAATGGTCCACTATTCCAACAGACCTTTCACTTTCATCAATTCAAGAATCAACAAGATTCCAATATATGAAGAACCCAATGTACTTCCACTTAACTACACTGATCATCCCAGCGTGGTAGGACCTTTAAAATTATATACTAAACATGAATTTTTCGTTAATTAAATACCTTTTATTAGTACGAATATACATGGGGAAAACAATACTTTGGAGCTGGATTGAAGATTTATCGACGAAGCGAACGAACTTGGACTGGTTTTGGAACTTACTACAAGTTGTTTACCAGCTTCTTTTCCAAGAAAACTCGTTATTTTGAGTCCAACCCATATGCATACAATATTGTTCACCGAATTGTAGAAGGTCTTATGTCCATTCGAGACTATGTCCGAGTATATCCATCAATGAAACCATACGATTTGAAAGTGTATTACACTCCAAGTACTGAAAATCCAACAACAGATGTAAATATAATTATTTTATTGTAAAGGGGAGGTTTTATATTAATATTTGTAACTTAATTTATAGTATGATTTGACCATTGACTTTGATGAATATAAGAAGACTAGTGCTGGTGTTTACAAGATCGATGTTAAAACTGAAAAGATCATTCCAAGTAAAATACGAATTTAATTATCGACGACATTATTACTTTATCGGTTTTAAATTTTTAGTGGACCCATCATTCCGCAGAGTGTACGGTGTACATGTTGATCTTAAAGCTAATGGCCCAGTTCCAAGAACATACCACGTCGATTACAATGTAAGCTACTACGCACTTAGTTCTATGCCAAGAAAGTTCTCTTTGGATTACAGACGATCTCCAATTCCCAACTATGATCCGGAAGAATACAAGGTATGCAGTTGATTTAAACACATGGGGGTTAATACTGTTTTATTTATTGTACACTTTCTTAACAGATTTGTGTCCGATCAAGCCTAACCCTTCCCAAGTACAACCATTTTGTTGAGTTTGATCCTAAGGTTGAAAAGAAAGCTGAAGTTGATTACACTATCCAATTTGGAAAGGATTGCGAAACTGGCAAAAAGATCGACGCCAAATTGATTCTTGAGAAAACTGATGAGCAGAAAGATCACTTGACCAACCCAGAACATTGTGACATGTACAAAGCTTGTGAAGCCGAGAAGAAGAAGGGAAATTATTTCAGCGTTCCTTGCTTTGAATATTACACCGAGTATTACCACACTTTAAGGAAGTTCACTGTTGATATCAAATACCAAGAGGTAAACAAACTATGCTTTGGTATTTGTATTTTGAGGAGATTAATTTATCATTTAATATAATGTTTAATATTGGTTGTTTTTTATTTTTTTTTGAAGATCCCAACCTACGTTACTCAGTGGATTGGATCTTATGTTCAACATCTTAAACGATATTTCTGGACCAATTTGTGGGATTACAAAATGGAGCCAAATACTGAAGGCACTATTAAATTGATTGGCAACTACTCTATGGATAAACCTGCACGATTGGACTTGGTTGTGAAACGACCTGGTGTTACAGCTCTCTACAAAGATTTGTATTACCCATACTATTGGCCAGGTCAACACTTTAACATGCGACGATCACCATGGAAACGATTCTTAGATAAAGTGACTCATTATTCATGGGAACGTAAGTTGCATAAAAGCAGAATGCTAAATTAGAATGTATAAATTTCGATATTGATCATTGATTTTGTAGCAACTTGTTTGATGACTAAGGATCAAATTTGGACCTTCGACCACTTCAGCTACCATGTTCCAGAAACTAATTGCTACCACATCTTTTCGAAAGATTGTTCTCAACAAAATCTCTACACTCTTTTGGCAAAGAAGACCGACAGTACTGATTATCCAAAGGTAATAAGCGTTTGTTTATACCTTAAAAGCAATATCGATATTAAGTATATTATTTTATGTGATGCAGGCCATCAAGTTGTTTATCAACAAACATAAGATCGAGATTTTGCCAATTGGTGGAGTATTGACTTTGAGAATCGACGATGTTAAGCGAACAGTACCTGATGACAACCTGTTGAGCATGCCACATCCTGAAATTCCTGAAAGACCACTTTTTGATATCTTCCATATCAACAATGGCTACCTCATCAAAGCACCATATGCTGGAATTCGATTGAATTTCGATGGAAAATTGATTGACTTCAAAGTATGGCCATTGAATTAGCATCATAATACGCTCAGACTTTAACCAAATGTTGTTTATAGATTGATAATACCTTCCGTGGCCATGTATGTGGATTGTGCGGTGATGCAAACTTTGAAGCTGAACACGAATTCATTGGACCAAACAAATGTGTCTATGACGAGGAACATCCATTCACCTACAGCTATGCTGTTCCTGATGTAACTTGCACCATTCCAACTTATGATGCCAAAGAGTGCTACTATCCATTTATGCCTTTATGTAAGTTGAATTGATATTAACCATTAAAGAATTATTGATATTCATCTATTCATATTTTTGTTGCAGTCAAGGGAAAATGCACTATGATTTTCCGCAATAAGGTTCTTCATGATGTTGCCATTACCGGAAGTCGCAAACAATCCAGCAATGTCTGTTTCTCAACTAAACCAATCCCAGAGTGTGGTGGTGGATGCAAAGCCACTTCATACGTCAGAAATCGTGTCAGCTTTCACTGCTTAAACCCAAGTGACCAATATACTTCCACTCTTGTCCGAGAAAGTAAAACTAGAGAATTGACTGAGCTGAAGAACAAGAGCGAAGATTACTATGAAGTCGTGCAATATCCTGAAAATTGCACAAAAGCTTAAATTCTCTATATTTTTTAATTTTTCTCGAACGGAAAAGACCAATAATAATTTGACAATTTTTTCTTCATAACATTTTTGTAAGACCGCTTTATCTATCTCTCTATATAAATATTCTCTATTATAATTATCTGTGAATAGATAGTTCATAAAAGATACTGTAACGGCTAATTATATGTGAATGGAAATTGTCGCTATTGTTTTGGCCTTTTCCAAATGCAGCAACCTTTATATCCATAATAAATAGTGGAAATGATAAATGAGTTTCATTAATTTTTGACGAAGTTATTTTTAAATTAGCTATAAGATACAGTAACTGAACAGCGATTTCCAAGTACTACTCTACTTAATTTAGCGATTGTGACTGCGAGCTCAGTTGGCAAACAATTTCGAGCAAGATCACTGCAATTGCAGATGAATTTTTTTTATTTTGCAACAGTATACAATATAGGATTACAATTGGATAAAGAATTACTTAATTTATACAAAACAAACCAATTGGATAAAGAATTACTGAATTTATATAAAACAAACCAATTGGATAAAGAATTACTGAATTTATATAAAACAAAACATTTGGATAAAGATTTACTGAATTTATATAAAACAAAAGATTTGGATAAAGAATCACTGAATTTATATAAAACAAAACATTTGGATATAGAATTACTGAATTAACAGTATATAAAAAAAACAATATGATTTTCTTAATCATTTCATGTATTATTTTGAGATGGAAAATTGAAATAATTGGTAGATTAATTTTATAGCAGAAATTTTCCATAACTTTGTAATTTTACACGTATAATATAAAAATTAATACAAAGGAAAACTTATTTGTTACGATTCGGATATTAACTTAAGTTGATAACCGAATCGTCAGTCACCTGAATTCAATAAATTCATGACAATCATATATGAACAAAATATAACTACAATACTGTACTAATAAATTTGTAGTAAAACATTTTTCAAATGAACACCTCGTAGTATGGTATCCCATTCAAATGACTTTTGAAAATAATAATAAAGCATTTTTTGGTCCTGGCCTAACACAGTCATACACTTTAATCAATTTGACTGTGTCCACTGTAAACCATAGTCTATAGAATTATACTCTATATAATAATAATTCTAGTGTAAAAACTTAACACTACCTATTACAATGCAAAACATCTAGTTAAACCAAACATTTTTTGAAAATTAGTCAACGGATATTACAAAATCATACTAAATCTACAGTAAACAAATTCGATATAATGTAGAGTTATTGATATATTGTAAATGTATTTTAAAAAATTATTTTAAGTACGGTACCAGCTATAATATACCGCTGATTTTAATGATTTATGCACAAGTCGCATGGTTCACGGTGTCCTTGTTCGGTATGATACCAATGATCGTTTATGCATTTTGCCCAGTGACTCGCTGTCATGCATGGAATGTTTGATAGAATAAGACTTGATAACATTTGTTTAATAGCATCAAATGTAGACGATGTTTTGGTCATCCGGTCTAAGTCCTTCATGCATGAATTTAATTTTTCCACGCTCTTTTCAGTTAAATTGGCAGAATCTTTTAGTTGGTTTACTACAAAACACAACATAATATGAGCAGGAGATTTGGGAACCACATTTAAACTGTATATGTGCGTCAAAAAAGCCAATCGACGTAATTCACAAAGAAAGTCAGTCAATTGTTTTCTGCTTGAACTTTGGTTAAGAACTCGATGCCACTTGATTAATTTGTACAAATAATCTATTACTAATCGCTGATTTTCTGGATTTTTTGTTATTAATGTCGTGGCTCGCTGATAAAGAAATGCCATCAACTCATAAAATAAAATTTTTGTTTTCATCACTTGTATGGCAGCGTAATTTAATCCGTCTTCAATTTCGTTCATCATCTGCTGTCGAGCTACGACAAATTTGTTATTTGGTATTTCAGTTATAGTAATGTCACTCAAAGGGTTTACATTGTCAGTAATATCCACTAGCAACGGGCCGTGAATGTATCTTGATCGGATGTCATTTAAACGTTGCTGTTGTTTAAAAAGAACGCTGCGATAGCGTTGACAATTCCTAATAGGCATTTCACAAATAGGACATCCGTAAAATAATTTTTCCTCTTCCATCAACTTGTTCAAGACAGTCTCATTAATACTGTGACCACAATCTTCTAATAACACACAATGAAAATCAACACTGCTTGAATTGTCACAAACGTCACAACTTGGAGGACATGGTTCACCACATATACCAGAACAAAAGTGCTGACATGGTAATTTTTTATTGCATGGATGGTTGCAAACTTGACGATCACATGACTCAAAGCATTTTTTAGTGCAGACTGCATGAGCGCATTTTATTCCACAATCTTGTAAACATGGCTGGATTTCTGTGCTGCACAAATTGTAAAATTTTCTATGACAACAGCTACTACTATTGATCATTTTCTCACAAGGTGGACAATCAATTCCGCATATTTTTTCACATTTATGACCGCAAACCAATATTTTGCCACAAATTTCCTGACAAGGAACATGCATTTTTCCAGCTCTACACATTCCGCATTTTCCCATGCAAAGATGACCACATAACAAACTCTGACCACATTCAACAACGCATTTCATAGATAAGTATGCGACACTTTTAACTTTTTCGTAGCAATAAATTTTAAAGCTGTGTCCACATACTGACCCATCATAAACCTGCAGCTCTTTACATTTGGATTCACACGGTTCATTTTCCAGCTTTGGACAAGGATGACCACATGACAGTTGCTTACTGCATTTTTGAGGTACAATTCCATGATCAGGGCACTTTGAGCAAGGTTCCCAGCATTGCTTAACACATTTCTGTGAATGCTCAATACAAATGTCTTTGTTGCATTTTTCTATGCATTTTGAAGTATGCTTATTATCATTGCAGGTCTTCTGACAGCGATGTTTACATGGAAGTAGTTTTTCACAAGGTTTGATGCACCCTGCATATATCATTTTTTCAATTTCGTTGTAAGTAATCGAGGAGTTTAAATTGTCATTACGATGGCATTTCTTCAAACAAATAAGTGCATTCGCTCCTCCTACAAAGCCTTTACTGCCAGCATAATTTAAAAGCCTACTCCAACTTAGCTCAATTTTACGAGAATCAAACTTATCGAAATTACCTATGCAATAGAATATAAATTTGGCCATTGACAATAATAGAGTCGTGTAGCTTTGACTGTATAAATTGTCAAAAACGTCACCTCCCAATGATACTAAAATTATATCATTTTTGTGACCAACGAAATGGTCAGCCATTACACAAGGTACTTGAAGATCACAACTGGCCAGCAATCGCTTAATTAAAAGCCACTGACCGACGCCGATAGTGACTATTGTGATTTTTGAAGGTTCATATTTTTTGCATAGATATTTGCACAAGCCAATAAGAATATTCGCTTCATACGAGTTAGTAATTCCCTCAGGCGTCAATGAATCTAGTTTCTGGTGCTTCAGAAATAAAACATTAGTTGAAATTCCAAAAATTGATTTCGATGGTGGTAGAAAAAATTTTGTTTTAAGGCATTTAACCCAGTTCGATGTCATGAGAAATTCGCCGATTAATGGTGGAATGGCAACGCTTTCTTGAAGACCATAACAAATTGCACCATTTCCAGCAACACGCTCAAGTATGGACGTAACTTGTAGAGATGCACCACTTGTAACTGTCATAGAACAGTTTAGATAAGGACGAACTCCTTTTAGATGCCCTACAAAAACATCAACTTTAATTAGCTATTAAAGTTTCATAATCAATCATCATCGACAATAAACTCACCTACGATCACCATCAAACTGCAATCCTTTCCAACAAACGGCAAAATATGCGCTTCTGGAATATTCGCTGCCTCCATTACAAGAATTCTAGTTGGCGAAAACATTTTCAAAAGTTCGTAATGAGTAACGGCTGCCACTGTTGTCATAGCCACAACCTCTGATGTTTGCAAGACATAATAATTAAGTTCCCTAATAACTTCTTGTAATTGTTTCTGGCAGTTTTCATATCGGTTTGCCAGCTTTCGTATTGTTTCTCTTTTAAGCTGCTGGAAACGTTTTAACCACATACCATACATCTTTAAACGTTGATCTTCACTTAACGTTAAAGGGTGACTTTTTAACAAATTGGCGTCAGGATTTTCGTTCATGCAGCCTACCAGAATACTCAGTTTAACTTCATGCACTCTACCATTAGCTAAATTTAAAATATTCTGGGTTTGAAACGATTCGTCGATTGTCTTTAACTCGGGTTCTGCTTCTTTCAGTTCATTTTTATTAATTCCGATCACTCTTCTTGAATATTCGGCATCAATAAGATATTTATCTGGCTCTTTATCATAATTAACCTCGCGTGACAGTTGAAAAGTGCCAATGGGCGTATCATTAACAACTTTCACAATTGTATTTAAAGGTAACGAGGGAAATATCCAATTGCAAATATTTATGTCTTCTTGATTGAATGTCGGTTTATATTTTGCATTCATGAACTGCAATAAGCAACTTTTGTCTAATATTGCGTGTGTCGATCTCCGTAAAGCAGTTATTTCGTCTAGTAACTCCTTCTTTAATAGTTTCAATTTTTGGCATAGTTGTCGACGGTTGCCAAACAGTGATTGGTATTGGGATTTCAATATACTGTTATATCTTCTTTTAGAATTCAATGTAGTAAATGTTAAGTTTTCAGCTTCTTTCCCACCCACTCGAACAATATTTGCTGGCTTTAATTTCAATATTAACTCATCTAAAATCCGATCGGTTTTACATAACACCAGTAAAGGTTTTGTTGAATCTTTCAAAAGAGCAGCACTAACAAATTGAACTCCAAAATCAACACCAGTGTTACCAGGGAAAGTTGCTACTAATGAAACGCTGTCGTTCAATATTTTGTCCATTTCAAGTTCTTTCAACTCAGAATTCTGACTGTTGTTTAAGTCGCTCATATCAGTCGGCTTCAACAGGTCTAAAAATCCAATTTTGCCAGTTTTTGAACAATCCAGAGCTTTTAAAAGTCCCAAAAATTCTTCGGAATATAAAATGGGCTTTTCTGTGATTATGTAGATGGACTTAATCGCAATGTTTACTTTATCGCCATAGATTTTAACGATAATTATACCATTTTTATAATTCACATCTATAACCGTAGCTATTAGAGACGACGACGAAAGATCCAACTGGTCAGTGCTTAAGAATATTAAAGATCCGGGAATTAAAGCTCTTCCTTTAATAATGCCATTTTCGGCTGGTGTTAGTTTGTAGCAAACACCATATAACGGTGAGAAGTCGTAATCATCAACAGTAACTTTGAGCTTCAACCAACCATCTGAAACATCATCTAGCATTTCAAAGTGCTTAAGTATTTCTCTCTTCAGTAACTCAATGTGTATCGCACAAACATTAAATGAATCGTCTTGAACATTACCCATGTCGTTGCTTCCAAAAGATTCGAGAAAGTCGCTAACCGATTTGCACGTTTTTGATGTTTGTTTCCTTTCATCCAAAGACTGTATAATATCTTTCAAAATAAATAAACTCGATTGGACGCCATTGCTCTGTATGTTCCAGTTACTGCTGTCACTGTATATACGTTCCAAAGATGCTTTCAATATTTCAGAAGTTTTCCCAAATGAAAATTCTTTATAAAGTTTGTTGCATATATAAGCAACGTCAATGATCATGTTTACAGGTTCTTCGTCTTTACTAATATTTTTGAAATAATTTGGAACATGATCTCTAAAATAATTAGAGTGAATTACGGTCTGTAGCAGAGCTGAAGTAGTTTGTGGGCATTCGTTGCAGCCACAAACTAGTTTTAACGCCTTAAATATCAATTTGAACGCTTCTACCGTTAAATGCTCTTCGTGAATTAAATCCATAAATCCATTATAATGACAATTTAGTAACAAAGTCACCATACGCGGATTATTTTCGTCGATTATCTTTGTCAGCTTCTCCAATTTAATCGGCTTTCCTTTTTTGTCGCTTGTTTTTATTGATGTATTGCTTGAATTTTCGAGAGGAATCGTTTCATTAACTCGTCGTATAACTGAGGATGGAAGTTGAGTTTTATTTTCCAAAATCTCATCTTCCACCTGCTTATCAGATTTATCAGAAACGGTATATTCTTTATTATTTTTCGTTGTTGACATGTGTCTGATGTTAGTGGTGTCAAGAACTTTATTTGAAATTGGTTGGATATCGCTGCCATCTCTAAACTTTGATAGTGGGCGATCTCCGTATGGCAACTTGGTCGTCGTGTTAGCTTTACCAGTCAATTTTGAAAGAGAAGCAACGGTCAAGCTATCATCCGATTTTGAATCAAAATCTTCATTAAAAGTGAGTGAAGAATTCTGTTTTGCTGATAAATTTATAAAAAAAATATTTCAAAACGTGTCTAAAAGCACAATGAACACAATATTAATCACGATTGCCAATGCTTATATCAATACTGATAAAATAAGCGAGCAATGCTCGTAAAATAAATTATTTATTGTTTATAATCTAAACTACATAAATGTTATCAGAAATGGATATATTTCTCTGTTATATTGAATGACGCAATCAACGTTTCCTGTCATACATTATTTACAGTATATAGTTTTATGTAGATGTAATGTAACGCTTCGTAAAAATTTCCAAGAAATGTTCATGCTAATTTGCATGGCAAAGTCAATTAAGTAGAGTTAATGTAATTTTTTTGTTTAATAAAAAACTTGTTTCAAATGGCTCATAATCAATGTTAACATTTTGCGTCATGCAATTTTTTGTCTATTTTTAATTTGTAAAATCAGTAATTGATATAGTGCCAAATAAACGCACATCTGGTTTTTTTTTAGTTTAATTATGCATAAATTTTTATTGAATTTAATTAAGTTACTTACATTTTGCTGAAATCGGTCCATCTTCTGCCAAACCGGTGGATAGGTTTGTTTGTTTTATATCATATCTTCGTCTATTTTGCTGGTCAAGCCCAGGGACTGATGCTTGACTTTTACCATCGTATACATTGGCATTTGAAGAACTAGGCTTGCTGTAATACGAACTGTTAGCGACATTTGGGATACCTAAAACAATTTTAGTAAATAATTTAAAAGTATATAATTCTAATAAATATCAAATACTAAGTAAAATGAACTAATTTACTAGGTCGGTTAATAGTTGAAGACGAAGTAAAATTTTGTTGTGATGTCAAACCTGTTGATGAACTTCTTGAAGTTACAGTACTCAATTGCTGATTAGATGTGTCAAAGACTTCAGCACACTTAACGTTTCTACTACTATTAGACGAAGGTTTCAAAGCAGTATACGGTTTAGATGTAGTATCTTGGGAACCTAAACACGTTACATTAAAATATATATCAATCAATTTCAAATAAATTGATCAACTAAGTCCTACAAAAATATGTTAGCAAAATGAACTTACTAAGCCTGCTTGTTGAATACGATGGTGTTGCTTGGGTGGATGATGTATTACTTTTTGAGCTTGATTTTCTGATACATAAAACTCGCTATAATTATTATAACTTAAACTTACTTGTAAAACTAACGATTCAACTACTTACGAAGATGAATGCCCCATTTTTTACTTTTGTTTTTCATAAAAAAGAACAATATAATAATGCATAAATATGGAGTTCATGACGAATAGAAGCGATAGGTATGAAATTACACCAGATATTACTGTAATCTCAAATTATCAAGGACAACGCTTTCATTTGTTCCAAGGTTATTAGAAATTATAATGGTTTGCTCAAAACAATTTATGTAAATAGGAGTTACTTTCAAACTAAGCGTCAGAAGGAGACACCTCTATTATTCGACTATTTTTTCTACTTCGTAATTGCCCTTCACAGTTCACACTTCTTATTGGTTTCGATGTCATAACACAATCTCAATGGAACGCGTCACGACGATATCACTTCATAAAACGTGGGTGTACAAATTGAGCAAACTTTGCCATATATTTTAATAACCTTGCATTTCTACGGGGATTTTCCGGATTTTAACTACGTCATATATAAATAATTTCCAGAATTTCGTAACAGCAATAAACTTCAGTCTTCAAGCTTCAAATGTACTTGTTTTTATCTTTAAAAAAAGTTTATCATGGTAATTTAACTTGATTCCAGCACAATATGGAAGTTTTTTTTAAAAAAAAATTAATACAGTACTATTATTTTTAGTTATAAACATGTATGTGATTTCCTGTGTGCTGAGCTTTAGTTTGCTTGCGAGTTTAAATTATACTGAAAATTATTTTGATCTTGTAAAATGACACTATGAGATGATTAACAGGTAACCGGCAATCATCAAATTCGTTAGGTAAGTTTTAAAAATCAAAAAAAACCTTTTAGTTAAAAGCATGATATATAAATATGTAATAGTTGTTTGTTTTTTATAGCATTTATTATTGTATTTTAGTTTATGAAAAACAAATATGATTCTTCTGCTTGTGGCAAATTTGACAGGTGCAGTTAATATATTCAGTTACAGTGTTGAAGTTAAAACAGTAGGTAAAAATTGGTCAAATATTTGGTTAAGAAAAACTTATTGATTTAACCATGACTGAATTAGAGATTGAATTTCCCTCTGAGCCACCATAGATACGGTTTGCATTGCCGCTTGCATCATGTGTGTACTTGTATTGGCAGTGATTTCGGATTTCATTTGAGGTTCCTGAATTGACTATTAATTTATTAATATGGAACCTGATCTAATTAAAAGGGCATCTAGCTCTGGTGATTCCGGTGACACTGACTTTGGTCCGAATGTTAAAGTTGTAGGGATAAATGATCAGATACGGGAATTGCAAACGATTTTGAGAGACGTGTAAGTACTGTGGACTTTAAATGCAAATCTCTTATTTGTTTTTATATTTATTATGAAGCCACTATTAAATTATGTTTAACTTTGCTACTGTTTAATCATATCATGTTAACCTTTCTTATATTTGTATTTAGAAAAACAGAACGAGGAGATTTCGTTTTTTGTGCTGATCGATTGGTAATGTCATAGTATACAGCAGTTGTTTATTTTATTAAAATTATTTATTTAAATTATAATTTATAGATTCGACTTGTAGTTGAAGAAGGCTTGAATCAACTGCCATACAGTGAAGTGACAATTACTACACCGACTGGTAAAAGAAGACAATAATAGTGGAATTTTTTAAATGACAACTTAATAATCTGTTTATTAGGTCACCCGTATCATGGTTTACGTTACGAAAAAGGAAACTGTGGAGTCAGTATTGTTCGAAGTGGTATGTTGATTTGAAATTTATTTATAACTTACTGTAAGTTTGCTAAAATAATAATGTGTAGGTGAGGCAATGGAGCAGGGATTAAGAGACTGTTGTCGCTCCATTAGAATTGGAAAAATCCTAATTCAGAGCGATCAAGAAACCCATGAAGCTCAGGTTGTTTATGCTAAATTTCCGGATGATATTTCTCAACGCAAAGTTTTATTAATGTATCCTATTATGAGTGAGTTTTGAAAACGATTTTCAAAAATTAATCAAACTTCAATTTCTTTTGATGTTATATTATAGGTACTGGAAACACAATGATTAAAGCGGTTAATGTTCTGAAAGAACATAAAGTTCCTGAAGAAAATATTATAGTTCTTAATTTATTTTGTACACCTCATGGTACATAGTTTTATTTTTGTTCTATGTTGATTTATATTTAACAGTGTTTTGCTTGTTAGCTGCTCACTCCGTTGTTAGCGCTTTTCCTGGTATGAAGATACTTACCTCAGAAATTCATCATGTTGCTCCTAATCATTTTGGACAAAAATATTTTGGTACTGCTTAAAGTAACATTTTCCAGTACTGTACTTGGTTTTTTGAATTGACACTCAACGAAATCTCAAAGTTGTATACGGATACTTGCTTTGATTTGTTATCAAAGTAGTTTAATTTTATGATTTATTTGGAATTGTCTACATACAGTACGCTACAGTGAATTTATATCAATAATGATGTTTGATTACAACAGTTTAATTTTAAAACAAGTTTATAATTTAAAACAAATAGCTTTAATGAAACCAATGTTGGTTTAGAAAATTAAATCAATTTTTGCATATCAAGAGTTAGTTTAAAAGCCGTTAATTTATTACAATAGTTGTATATTATCCATTAATAATACCGAAAATAAAATTGAAATAAAACACGTATTCGTCATGTTTACCTTAACAATCAATGAATGGAGACATGGAAAATTTACTGTTTAAAATTTAGACAAACACGAAAATATTTTGCAATGCGTATGCATTTTATTGTGCTTTTATAATGAAGTTAGTTTTCAATACCGTAATTAAATATAAGTTAAGTATTATTTAAACAATATTTTTAAAAATAATTAGTTAAAATATTAATAATACACCGAGTTTGTTCTGCAACTATTATTAAATGTACGGTACTGAATAATTTTTCAGTTGATCAAAATTATACATTTGCCTTTCGCAAGGTTAACTATACTTTAAATATGATGAGTAATGTTATATTTTATTTTAAATTATGACACTTGAAGAATCGATGTTCCTCAGTTGACAAAATCTGGTCCTGTATTCAACTGCCACGTTAACTTTTGTTTTGGCAAAATTAATAAATACGTAGTGAGACACCACAGACATCAAAATGTGTATTATTGTGTAATACAGCGTTGGCTCTGTGCAATAGAGTTACACGATTGCCTATTTGGCTTTCCATATTTTTAATAGTGGCAATTGAGAAGATACAGCTTGTTTTGAGTGTCAGTTTTGTGTAACAGTTGCCAACTTTAAAACTTAAATGTTGACGCAACGTGGCAAGTAAATTTCACTATTTACTGTTAGTTAAATTTTATGTTTTTCATGTGTTTGCTGTAAGACATTAAGCTACGTCGTCAGGTGAGTGATCATTCTAAAACACTGCTGCCACTGTGCTGCTTTATTACTGTGATGAACATGTTTGAATTTTTATGCATAACTTTATAAATGATATCCTTATTTAGATATTATCATTTCAAATTAAAATGAAGGCCCTAATCCTTGTTGGAGGATATGGAACAAGACTGAGGCCGTTAACATTAAGCCGACCTAAACCTTTAGTGGAATTTTGCAACAAACCAATACTGATGCACCAAATTGAAGCTTTGGTTGAGGTTCGAATTCATTTCACAGATTTATTTTGAATGTCTTGAATTAAAATGTTTTCATACTGTTAGGTTGGAGTCACTAATGTTATTTTAGCTGTCAGTTATCGTGCTGAACAAATGGAAGAAGAATTAAAAGAACAAGCCAACAAGGTGTAATTCGTTTATTTACTTCGAATTAACTGTTGTTTATGTTGCTTATAATGTTTTTGTATGGATCTTTATCAACAGTTTGGAGTGACAATTAGTTTTTCTCATGAATCGGAGCCACTGGGAACAGCCGGACCTTTGGCTCTAGCACGATCGCTGTTAGCCTTAGAAGATAATGAACCTTTCTTCGTATTAAACAGTGACGTTATTTGCGATTTCCCATTCAAACAGATGTTTGAATTTCACAAGCAACATGGAGGAGAGGGAACTTTAGTAGTAACTAAAGTGGAGGAACCGTCAAAATATGGAGTAGTAGTTTACGATTCTCACGGATCTATACAAAAATTTGTTGAGAAACCTACAGAGTTTGTGTCAAACAAAATTAATGCAGGAATGTACATGTTCTCGCCTAAAATACTTGATCGCATTGAGGTACGTGTGGTATATATATATTAATTTGAAGTTGTAAACCAACTTATTTTTATGTTTGCTAGTTGAAACCAACGTCGATTGAAAAAGAGGTTTTTCCAAACATGGCATCCGATGGACAATTATATGCAATGGAATTAAATGGGTTTTGGATGGATGTTGGACAGCCAAAAGATTTCTTAATTGGAATGTGCCTCTATCTATCATCTTTAAATCAAAAGCAGTCCAGTCAATTATATCAAGGAACAGGAGTCATTGGCAATGTTTTAATAGTATATAATAATATTATTATATTGCATGATATAAATAGCTTACGTTCTTTAACACAACAATCTGCTTATCCAGCATTTGTTATAATTTGTTTATAAATAAGGTAAAAAACGTAATCAATATTTCATATAAATTTGAAAACTTGCACAAAACGAAACCAACTCGTATAAATAAAATATCGGTAAATAATGTAAGAACATTAACTGTCTGAACCAAATTACTAGGCTTATTAAGAATCTTAGAATTGTTTTAATAATCACAATTTCAAATTGAGTTTTTCTAAATAATGTTTATATTATTGCAGGATCCATCTGCCGTTATAGGTAAAAGATGCCAAATTGGACCTAATGTCACAATAGGACCTAACGTTGTAATTGAAGACGGTGTATGCATTAAAAGATGTACTATTCTAAGAGGAGCAAAAATCCTTTCACATTCCTGGTTAGACTCGTGTATTGTTGGTTGGAACTGCACAGTTGGGCGATGGGTAATTTCTTCATGATCATTTATGTTTTATTAGCTAATTAGACAAGTGTTTGTAATCATTTAGGTACGCATGGAAAATGTAACTGTATTGGGAGAAGATGTAATTGTAAAAGATGAGTTGTATATCAATGGAGGAAAAGTTCTCCCTCACAAGGCCATAGCTGATTCGGTGCCTGATCCTCAAGTTATTATGTAGCATTTTATAATTCAAATGGAAACAATTCAACAAGATTCGCAAATTTTTGATGGATCAATATTATACACTAATTTATATAATATACCAAGTAGATAACTTACGCGTGAGCATTTCAAAAATTTTTATTATCTAAAAAGACTAAACGCGTATATTTTGGTTCATTCGACATAAAACAGTATTCATACTATGACTTTGTCACAGAAGTAAGTGTTGATTCGTTGACTGAATTTAATTTGCGCTTTTCCTCTTCTACATAACTTTCAAAATTCTACAAAAGAAATTACATAAGCAAAGAATTTCTTATACCGGTAATTGTAAACTTTCTGTAACCTTCATGGGGTTATAATGCATATGAACAACTTGAGCGCCTGCAAACATGGACAAAAGAGCAGCAGCCATAAAAACGGAATATCTTGGCCACGAAACACCAGCTGGCATTTTTTTAATTTTCTAAAGACAATAACTTATTAAAAATCAAATTGATAAATTATTAAATCATTACAAACCTGGTGACGCCTGCGGAGTTGAACTTTTCACAAATTTTTCTGCTTCCTTTTTCATAAAAGTGCGATCTATAATTTCGAGAACGAGAGTTTAGAAACAACTAATAGAATGGATAACTGCAACTTTAAACTTTATACTTACAGAAACTGATATTTCCGACTTCCCACTTAATCATCGAATATTCCATAAGTCCGCCAAGAACAAAAAATACGGGTAGAAATCTATAAACTCCGAATATTCGTTTACCTGGATAATAATCTAACCATCCACGTTTAGATCTTTTCTTCATTTGTCTATTTATAGCACGATAAAAATGCGTGCCAGTGCATCCAACATGAATTTAGTTTGTCTTTTGAGATTATTCCTGTTACCGGTACCCTATAATATTACAGTACTGAATAGCATACCACTGAACATGCAACTAAACGAAATGGAACGAAAACCGTAAGACATCAGTATACCGGTACCGTAACTTTAAGAAGACTTATTATAGAATGGAGTTTATCTAATCAAAATTAAAAGAACTCCATAAGAGGATGCCCTAATACTATTAGCTTTAAGAAGAGAAAGTCTTCAGCTAGTCATCCCAAATAATTACATCCGATGTTATTACGTTCATAAACACTCACAAGGGGCGGGGGATGAATTTCAAATGGATTCCGTCGTATGACGTCATAATTATGGATTCCATTACAGTATCCTTTGACTTTGCATAGGCAATGTCTGGCCGCTTGCGTGATTGTAAATCCTAGGTCAAGAGTGGGGAAGCCACTCCCCCACGCAATTCTATTTGTGAAGCAGGTCACGTGTTTTCTATTCCTAACCGAAAGTGCTTTTAAATTCACTTAGCCATGCCATTTTGCAAATACATTTTGGAGAATACCATTTTTGAAAAAAATTTACAAATTTTTAAAATAAAACACCATAATTAATATATATGTAAGTCAAGTATTTGTGTATGAATAAATAGATAATGTATTGTAGTGAATAATACAGTAAAAAAAAAGACAGCAACAAGACTTGAACCTATGACCTCCACACGCAACACCAAAGCCTTAACCACTACGCTACGCAGTTTCATTGTATGGAAATCATTCGTTAAAATGAGTTGTTAAATACAATTCATAACACAATAATAATATACTAGATAAATTAAAAACACATTAATGAATATATAAACGAATATTGTAGTAAAAAAATTAAACCAACCCAACCTGATTAAACTAACCTAACCCAACTCAACCTGATTAAACGAACCTAACCTAATCCAACCTGATTAAACTAACCTACCCTAACCCAACCTGATTAAACTAACCTAAGGGAATTTGAAAGCAGTTTCAGTTAGAGAAAGAAAACACGTGACCTGTTTCACAAATAGAAGTGCGTGGGGGAGTGGCTTCCCCACTCTTGACCTAGGATTTACAATAACGCTGGCCGCTTCCAGTCATTGCACTCATAGCCAATGACAACATCAGGATCATAACAGTTACTTTCCTAAATCCCTATTCTTTTAATACGATTACCCCCATAAATTCAACTCAATGAACTCGTCTTAATAAAAAATCTAGTACAGTAGAAGCATACTAATATGAAATCCTGGCATAGGTGGCAACTGACGTTTAATTTAAGTATTTACGCTATGTATAAGCCCTATATAATGGGCTATTGGCTGTATGACACTTATCCACGACTTTTCTAGAATTCAATTATTAATATTAGCCAACATAGCATAGCCAGCGTTATAATATTTCTGTACTATTAGTATATTCTTGTAATCAATGTAAGTTGGCCTTTCTCAAATGTAAAGTTATGTAAGGTAGCTAGCAGTAAGGGGTTTAAAATAAAGGGTAATCATTATGGTCATGATAAATTGCGAGTAAACGATTTCATTTCCTCATTGAAAATAGGTAACTGTTTACTTTTACTTGGCGTTTCTCAGTTGCCCGCCAAATCCTTACGGAGTCCAAAGCACGGAGTTTCTAGAGAGAGTTATGCCGAACATGTGCCGAACACTAACGGCAACTATTTTCACGTCAACTATAAAATTGAAATAAAAATTTTTTAAACAGTCTAAAATTCATGAAATTTCTATAAACAAGTTTATTTTAATGTTTAAAATAGTTAGAATGTAATTTGTAAGCAGTTTAAGCACTTTTTAATTACTTTTAGAAAACTTTACAACCAAAGTTGCAATATTCATATATCCGCTGATATGATTTTGACTTGAAACACATAAAATTTTTTTAAATTAATATTTTGGCTGACAAACTACATACAATCTGTCAACAACAATAAAAAATCATTTATTAGAGTATTTTCAACTCTTAAAATTAATAAATTAATTTTTTATTGAATAAAAACTGAATTTTCACAATTTATGTATGACGTCATAAACGTTACGGATGATGTATCTACGGAACGTTTATCTTTTAAATGACGTATTTTGTTTTCAAAATTATCCAATTCTCTCTCTGATTGGCTGCAAATATTTGGGCGGCAAAATAATGTTGGTCAGTACTAGTGCGCGGTTGATCAACTAACATTTGACGGTGAAGGAAAACACGTTGAAGGGGTGTTTGCGATGCCGTCACTGTTACGAGGAGTACCGGCTTAAAAGCATCGATGAAAGAATCTAAGTACTGTATAACTAACAAATGGTATGGTGTCATTTATTTTTAGTAAATGTTTTGTATATTTTATTACAATAATGTAAATTATGTAACATAAATGATGTACTATATCGCTGGCTGTGGATATTGGGAACTGGTATTGTATGTAATGTATGTATTACAGGCTGGTAAAATATACGATTCACGTACTGTACTTCAAATAGTCGTGAGTTTCATCGAATGACTATGTCGAAACTATAGTGTTTAACAAAAGTCAAAAGTAATGTTACGTAACATAATTTAACTCAATTGAGGCACTTTTTACTTAACAATTTGATTTGACTATTATTGAAAACAATGGTATACTGTATTACGGTAAAATTATGATACTGTACTTTCATCCTAAGTAATGGTGAACTTGCGGATCGTTACGTTTAATTAGACTAGGCTAGGTTAGTTACGATTTGCAAGTAATTCTTCGGTACGAATTGTCTGAAGCAAGTTCCTATAGGGCGAAAGAATTCAGGAGAAGAATTGTATCACTGTTTCACGATACTGTTATTGAATTGAGATCATCTTACACAGTTATAACAGCTGTAAAAGAGCTTGCCCTATACTATTAGTCTCTCATAGAAAGTGCTGGACTAGTCATCTTATGCGTCAAGTCATACTTCAAGTTGTTGTGAGTTACCGGTACTTCGTATTATTTGACACATGTTTAATTTACATTACAACTTATTAACAATGTAAATTGGACTGGGAAGCATTTTGGAAAGTTTGGATCAAAGAATGATGTGCACCATTTCCCCCAGTTTCTAAAAATTCGAATGAAATGGTTCCAATGAGTAAAGTCTATACTTTAAACCGGTGAGCGGGAATAACTTGCAAGACAGATACAGTAAGTGTTGCGGTCCTTGTGGGCTAAGCCAATGAGCTAATACTGGTTGATTCGTACGGCTAATCTTATGGAATATTATGTTTTAACTTTTATTGTCAATGTTACATGAAAAGTAACCATTTAAAAGATAGGGGTTAGTATTATGATTACTGTAATTCCGACTACCAGTAATCACAAAAATCAACATTAGTTTTTAGAATAGAGTTGCACACGTTCTAAATTGTTAGAAATCGTCCCTCAATTATAGTCTTTGACGATTCCTTATGGGTGCCCTCTTTGAGCCGTTCAATAAATTCACATAGTAAATGTAAATTGACTAAAACGGAAAGAGGGCGCATATAAAGAATATTAGTGACTTGGGAAGGCAGGTTTCTAAAAACTTCGAAAGTATGGAGTCCTTATCTATAATAGAAGTCCATGGTTGAACTTGTTGATATACAGTTAATACAGTATCATCCTTTGCGATTCTGAATTTTTGATTCTACAGTTTTAACATACTTTAGTAAACGATAAACCAGATCATAATAGATTTTTAAAAGTCTGTTATTTTTAAAAGATTTACGGTATAGTAAAAGATCACAGACTACATTACTAATACAAATGTGCAGGTCAGTAGTATCAACTATCATTAGTCGAACTTAGAAGCTCATTAGTGGAAGTCCTTAAGTTATTCTTATTAATAATACGAATCGATATTACTGTACATCAAGTATATAGCCGCAAGTTTATGATTTAAGGAACATGTCAATAGTTTCTGAAATAAAGCAGTGTTTTAATTAATGATAATGTTATGAGCATCATTATTTTATAACTAACTATAATATATACCGGTAATTACAGTACATGTAATAATAATTTCAGAGTTCATTTAATTTTACCGTACATTTAACAAATAAACTGTTATATTGGAAAAAAATGTAGGTTATTTTTTTTTTATTCCAAAACGAAAATGTTAGATTATTTGATGCTATAATAATACAACATTATGTCGTTGATGCAATAGTGTTTATATTTTCTTTTTCGTTTCAGCTATAAAATGTCGTGCATTGTAATAATTTATATTGGATAGGAACAATAAAAGCGAATAAATTCGTAATAATTATAGATTAACCATCAGATTTGAAGGAGGGTAAAAATACTGTTAAAATAGGTCGAATAAGGGTGTAACTATCTCAAGGATAAAAGCTGTAAAGACGATTTTTATTCAGTTGCAGGCAATTATTACATAATTCAGAATAGCTGTGATAGAATTATTTAATGGTAGTATTTTTATCCACTGGTATCGTAAGTTATTTAATGAACTTTTTTAACATCTGTTGCTAGCTTGCTGTTGTTGCTGTATAATGTTCTACAGCTGGTTTTCAGTCAGCTGACTTGCTTAATACGATGAATAATGTGAATAGGCCGGTTTGAAGAAGTAAAAAAAAATTATTTAAACAAGTGACAAATATCCTTGGAATTAAACAATTCCCATTGGCGTCATTGCTTTATGGTGTGTTTTGCAATAACTTTGGGAGATATCCTGTCCCCTTTATTACAAATTTGAGGAATTATTTTTCCTTGTGTATTTTAATGGAATTTTTTAATTTACTGTAACTAATTATAAGTTATAAGTAGTGTGATGTTTTTAATCTTTTAATTAATTGCAGTTTAACTTATAATTATAACCATGTAACCGTTGATCATTTGGTTTTTATTATTTTAGTGGGGTTTTTCAAGTGAAAAAAATGAAAACACTGGTCGTCAATTGGTGATGACGTATTTGAATGACGAAATGAATCACGTTATTGAGGCTGTGTATAAAGAGAACCATTCCGCGTAGGAGAATGAGTACAGCGTTAGAAATCCTTGATGCGACAACAAGATGGCGTTGGCATGCGGAGAACCATTGGAAAATATCAGCACGGTAATATTTGATTTGGACAACACGCTGATTCGTACCAGAAAAGCTGATCAGACTGCGATTAACCAGGTAAAATATTGTCGTATAATCACTCCATATGTAAATCATAAGTGATTATCAGGGGTAAGCGTTTTTATTTTCATTCTGTATTTTTTATTACTGTATTGGTAATATGGGACTAAATGAATGCTTGCCTTTCTTACTGGGGATTGGTGTAGTAAAGTTGCAATGAAAATCAAGGTTATAAAGCTCACATTTATATTTTTAAGTAAAAGCTTGATGCTTTATTTGTGAAGAATTTATTCTTAGATACATGACTGTGTTATAGCAAACATCCATGCCATGTACGTTACGTTGTGATTTTGGCAGGCATATCTGTTGTAGTTTTTGGCTTTTTTATTTTGAATAAAAAAAGACATAATATTGCTGACGATAAAACAATCGTTTACTTGCATAGAAGAGTTAGCTTAAGAATATTTTAGTGGGTTTTTTGTTGGTGGTACAGTGAATGTCATACCCTATTGAAAACTGCTGTTTGGCATTGAAAAATATCAAAAGTGACGTCTAAATATGAGGTGCACTTTTTTACGTACTGGGAATACTGTTGTTGAGTGCTTGCTTGATTCAACCAGCTGATTGCATGGATTTGCCAAAAGAAAGTAACTATTGTCGGCGATTGGATTCGGTTTTGTTCATCGACTAATTACGACTACCGATGATTGATTCAGAGACTTCAGCAAATATGTTTCGCAATTTGACGTTAAATATTTATGCATCGTGTTGTAATGAATTTATCGCGGATAAATGCTTGATAAAGTGACAGTAATATTAAACGTCTATGAACGATATCGGAGTTAACGAATTCCGCGTTAAAAATCTTAACATATTAACATTGATTTGAATTAAATTCTAAAACAAGTCGTTCTTACTGATTAATCATCAGATTGTGTGTAATTTACGCTAAATAAGAACTGGGAGATGTGTTTAAAAGATCAAGCTAGAGTCTCTGTCCTGGCAGCAAAATCCATTAGTCATTTAATTAATAACTGACCTGCCTGAATGATTAGATCAGAAACACAACATAAATTTACGTGATACGAAGAGTTTCTTCCAGCTATCCGAAAAAGACACTAGCAGTAGTAAAAATTGCATTAATTTTACGAGGAATTGCTGGAAATTTTGTGCTTTGAATTAGGTCATGCCCAGCAAGAACTGCTCATCAAATTGTGTTCAACAATAACGAAATATTAGGTGTATCCTTAGCTGTGAATAATATTTACAATTGTGTTAATTCAACTTCATTGCGTGGAATTTCATCATCGTAGGATAGCTCACAACCATTTTTTTATTTTACTGGTTCAACTCTGTTCTACTGAGGTAAGACTATTGAAGATTGTGAAAGCTGGAGGATGTACTTCAGAGAAAAGAAGAGAATGCTTGTATTGTGATCTTTGAATACGAAAAGAAAGTTTTACTCGAAATTGTTGATCAAAGCGTGAGATTATCACAAATTCAGATTTGCGATTCCATCACAAATGCGGTGAGAGCTGTTATAAGAATTCAATTTCTGAATGTTGTTGGTTGACGGTATAAACCAATTGAGACCGATAATTTGTGTGATTTAAATGATAGGTGTTATTAGCACCTGGTTGACTGAATAAACGGTGGCATTGTGAGATGCACTTTTGAATACAGTATTTTTAAAACTATGAGTCGATTAAGAGTCTAAATGATGTGATATGAAGTGCTTGTAATTTTCTCGTTTAAGTATGTGTCATCTTGAAGCGGTAAATGTATTTCGTGATGATTCCATGTTTAGCTGATTTAATTAGTAATGTATGCTCAACAAGTAAAGTTAAAAAATGGTGACGCGTTTAACATTGAGTCAAGAAATTAAAAGTGAGAATAGCGACAAAACCTTAGGTTTGTACTGGAAGGATAACGCTTTAAGTTTTTAACAATTTTTGTTTCACGCACTATGGGTCACACATTTCAAAATAAATTGGGAAGTAAAATATTTTTTTTTATTAATTTACGTTTATTTGTTTTACTTTTTTTTATCAGTAAAGCTCCTTGAAATAAGTGTTGATATTTTTAGCAAATATGCTATAATTTGCGAATCTCGTTTTTTTTAGCTTGAAAGTACAGTAGTGATCATTAATGACCTTATGTGTCAGTGATAAAATTGGCAACTCGCATATGCCGTACTATGGAATTTATTCATAGAGATTAGAGAATGAGGTTAGGGGGTTTTCAGATGTTTCTTGTAGACTATTAATGAACTGTATATGTTAATTTTTGCTTTTTAAATGTTAAAAAGCTATTGCAAGTTAGAAAGTAAATTTAATTGTATTTTGAAATGGTGTTGGTTGCTGATGAACTGATTCCATACAGGTGGTAGGGTGACGAAATGCCCAAATGAGGAAATTATCTAGTGTTAAAGTACTTTCGTAAATTGTTTAGTCGTAAATTTACCATTAATTCTACATGTAATCATTTCAATTGCAATTTAATTTAGAGCTACAGTTATCATTTTTATACACGGTTATTGTTTCCCCAGGAATAAGTTGAGTTTTTTGTTTTAAATTTTCAGGTCAGAAAGATGTTAAATATCATAATAAATTACGATGCCATACATTTTGCTATTTTTACAATAAAACCAGAAACTCGCGTTGACTATGGTTTTTTTTGGTAACCTCATTTTTGAAAGATCGGCGTTTTACTTCAACCCAGCCCTATTTCAAAATTGGAACTTGGCAGTTTTCACTTGCATAATAGCATTTTTATTGACCTTGTGTATGCATAGAAAATATTAGAGCAAGATCAAGTGCTGGTATTACTTTTAACATAGCAAATTGGGAAAAATTAATTGTTGAATTTTGTTGTCGGGTGACAAATGTTAATTACGATAATTATTTTATCTGATACGCTAGTGACGTTAATGATTTTGAAGCTGCGAGTAATTGCATATTACATAGCATATGCTTGAGTGGAAAAATATTGGAACACATGACAAATTTTCCATTCTATTTTTGTTGATGTTTTAAGCTTTGTGTCTGGTTTCTTATAATAACTTTGAATGGAAAATTCCCATTCATTACCCTCGTGTCCTAATTTAATTATGATTTAATTTTATCTCGTTTTACTAAAATAAAATTGGTTGGGAAACTTGTAGTCTGTATTTTGTTAAATTTGACAAAATATGATATCAACTATAATAACAATAACATGCATACTTCCTATTAAACTTTACTCTATTCTGTTTCTAAATATGGTAACTAAATTAAGCTAAAAATATTTCCTATGATGACTATAGAAACAATCTAAAGTTGGAAAATTTTTTATGTTATTGTATGTTTTTTATCATTTGAGAATCTAATTGTGCAATCTTGTGATAGAAACTTAAGTATTATATCATTAAATGACATTGAGAAATATTTCCGGTATCATTTTGGAATGCGTTGGTTGCGACTGGTATAACCCACTTTGGTTTACATTGCTTAACGATTGATGGCATTGCATTATTGGTTTAATAATATATATTGAAAAAAAAATGTACAGTGAGATAATTACTGTTGTTTGTATTGTTTTACAAAGCGACAACACCGAATTTAGTTCATTAACAGATTTTCATTGTCTTTAGTTAAGCCAAGGTGTATTTGAAAATGTATGAATTGCTTGTGGGCAGTATGTTGATTTTAGACTTACTGTATCTTAAATTTAACAGCGAACTGGACAGGTGCATTGCGATTTTCTCATTTGTTAATGGGAAATATAATTAGCTATTTGTTTTTCTCATCTTCCGCACTGGGTTTGTACAATATTGCGTTACAGTGTGCGTTAATTTGACATTGTTATCGTTTAGCAAATTGATTGAGATTTTCCACTGACATTTTACAGGCCTTAATCCACTTGTGCGCATGTGGGGTTTCTAATTTCGACGCTAAAAAGGCGGTGGAAACGTTTTACCAGTGCCTTCGCATCAATCCAGAGGATCCAATTAAAGGGCGATCCGACTTGGACACATGGCGCACTCTACTATGGGTTTTTTCTCTTGGTAATGAACTGGCTCATCTAGCACCTGGTCTTTATCCATTGTGGAAGCAGACCCGCTTTGAAAATATTGACTTTGAACAAGAAACGATGGATTTGTTGATGACTCTTCGCAGCCATTTTAAGCTTGCTCTCATCACAAACGGCCCTTCAAACGCTCAGTGGGAAAAAGTGAACTATCTGGGAGCTAAAGATTTATTTGATGCAATTCTGGTAGGTGGAGATCATCCGGAACAGAAACCTTTTCCGTCGATATTCGAAAAGGTATTTCGTTCTCTGGACGTGGAACCGCATGAGTGTATTATGGTGGGAGACAGTTTAACAACCGACATACTTGGAGGAAGCAACTCAGGTTTAGCAGCTACAGTCTGGATGCCACTGCCTAACGAATTTACCGACAACCCTGTTCCAAAGCCATCTTACACTATTAAAAATCTATCTGAATTATTGCCGATTTTAGGTTTGCCATCCAGCTAACTATAAATGCTGATTATATCAAGAAATACTAGATGCAGAGCATCTTAATTCTAGGAATTGAAAATTCTATACCTATCGATTGGGTTTAACAAATACAGTATATCGTTTTAATAAGCTAATATTCGTTATAAAATTCAGTAAGCCAATTGTCACATTGGTCCAATAATTTAATTGGTGCCTTAATAATTCTCAATCTGCATGTTTAATTAATGCAGTACAAATTAAGTTTCATAATTCTGAAATGATGCTGTACCTGTAGTACAGCAGATTTCACTCGTACATCGTATGAGTTCCTTCATAATTTTTAATATCGTCACGTTTACCGGCTATTTTTAATAGCAAATGTTCACTTTTAATATATAATGCTGTAAATACGCTGTACACGTGCTTTATGCAATACTTTTTTAAAAATCGATTAATACAAGAATTGATTTTTTTTGTGAATGTTTGTAGTTTATATACTGTATAGACTGGACAACCATTTATGGTTTTATTGTTAGTATTTTCATCTCATTGGGAGGTGGAAAATAATAATTGTAATTGGCTATGACCAAAAATTGCAGCGTGAAACAACTTTTCAATATAGCGTGTATTTTACTATCGATGGCTCTGTGATTTTAAAGAAAATATATTTATTAATCTATATGGCAAATAATTCACTTTATATTTGTAAATGCAAAAGATGCTTTATTTTTGTTTTTGTTAAACGATAAATTGGTAGCTCTTTTCACTCCAGTTTGTTTAATTCGTGCCACGGTTTTTATGCCAATGGTTCAAATAGACGAATTATATGATTATTAACTTAAATATTGTTTTCGTAAATTATCGAATTTGCTTACTTTTCATAATTTTAAAGCTGCTTTGAGATTAGATTTATTGTTTTAATGATAAAATTTTATACTGTAGGTGTTTTTTTGTGTGAAATGTGAATCGGATAGTGATCCGATTGAGTATTAAATAACTGTCAACAGTTTTCGTTATCAATAATCATAATCAAACGTTTATTATTGAAATAATTAATGTATGTCAAAATATTATACCTGCTTAGTAAATTAGACTAGTTTTGATTTCTTTCAAGGTTTATTAATATAAACATTACTATAATTTCCGATTAAATAAATTTTTTATAATCAAAATAAGGATGCACGATTATCACACTTTGATTGGAGTATTGGTTAAGGTAAAGTTAAATTATAAATATTAGACCAAAATTTAAAACTGATAAGTGATCACCATGTCATTAAAAAATTGTGTGTGAAATTATAGTCCAATGTTGGCATTTTAACAAATAAGAATGTCGCATTTTTATCATATTCAAATGTTATATCGCATTTGGGTACCTCATCAGGTTTCTCAATGCAAATTGTTTCAGGCTTTATTACAATTCCTGTAATTGATATACTTTCCACGGTTAGGTTTACGCCAGGAATGTTATCAGAATCGTTGAAATCACTTGACCACCAAATTGCGGTGCCATTCGCTGTAATGTTTACATTTATATTGGGACTAGCATGAATGCCATCATCAATATATAATTGACCAAAAGCACTTAATGGTGAATTTGCTTTTTCAGGATTAAGTGTTGCCCAAACAGAATAAGGATTAAGTCGCGTAGCAGTTGTTGTTGTATCTGGTAACTGTGAAACGATAACCGAGCCTGATCTTACGTAAATATTTGGAAAATGCTGTGAGGCCAATAAGTTGTAAATGGTGCCATTTTCACTTGTAATTTGTTTTAACGTCTGAAATTCGTACCAAGTTCCTTGTGGGAAATATGCGTATAGCCCTGGTCGGTTGCTGAGTGAAGGCGATACTAGCAGAGACGAACCTAACATAAACTGTGCAGCATTATTCCAAGTGCGATTGTCGTGAGGAAACTCGAAAAATAAAGGTCTCACTACTGGAACGCCTGTTTCTGAAGCTTGCTTGAATGCCGTGTAAATATATGGTAGTAGCGAATACCTTAGTTGCAAGACATCTTTAGACATGGTCTGAAATGCCTCATCAAAAAATGTTGGTTCTCGTGGCTGTTCATTTGACCCATAATAAGTAAACGACAATGGAAACAATGAACTCAGTAGCATCCATTTCCAACAAAGATCTTCATCGTCAACATCACCACGGAAGCCACAAATGGAACTGCCAGTTAAAGGAATTCCGTAAAGGCCATACTCTAAAACTTGAATTAGAGACTGGTTTAATGATGTCCATGTGGACTCGAAGTCGCCTCCCCAATGTCCTCCGTATTGTCCACTACCGGCAAACGTCGATAGACTAGCTAACATCATCCTTTCGTCGCTTTCAGCAATTAAACCTGTGTTTTTTACGCTTGTGATGACTGAATGCATATGGTCATGGCCGTATGTATTGTGCCAGATGTAGTGACCGGTATTATTAACTGGTTCAACAGCCGTAAGACATATCGTGTCATTATCCAACTCGTAATATTCCATTATAGCCTCTGAAATCGGTGGAAGGTCAATTTTAGACGGGCATAAATTGGTATCTTTAGGTAATTGATCTAATGGAGTATTGTCCACTAGAAATATTCCATCATATTGAATGTCAGCAGAATCTGATAAATTCTTTAACGTAGAGTACTGAACATTAAGCCAATTTATAGTATTTTCATTGTGATAGTCTGGATAGGCTACACTTTTGTTATTCACTATTCCAATGTATGGCGCTGTCTGATTCATAATAAAAATGTTGTCCGACACTCCTTGAGAAAAAGCAGAGTCTTGGTTGGTTATCGAGTCGTTGTTTGCTGTCGGTGCTTGAAATAGCAAAAGTTTGCGATTGGTACTGTGGAGTAAGTTGCTTATAGCTGAAAAATCTTGATATGATTTTGATTTTTTGTCTAATATACTAAGCGATTGCATTACAAGTGCATCACCGCAGTCAGACTCGTGTGGAATGCTGCTATTTTCCATTTCGTTAATTACTTGCGTTGCGATTGACGTGTTTCCGTTTGAACGGCATGTGTGGTATCCTAATCCCCAATAAGGTGGAAGAGTTGGCCGGCCAATAACTTTAGTATACTGATTCATCACATCATGTGGCGTTGGTCCAGCAAACACATGCAATTCAATAATTTCGCCGGATGTCTTAATTGAAATTGTACGCCCTGGCTGCAATGAAACAATTGCAGGTTGACTAAGTCCTAGTAAGACTCCATGAACGTTGCCACTACTTTCAATGCACATGTAAAATGGTTGAACGCCGTAATAGTGCCTTCCCTCACTTGAACTTAGTTGAGATCGGCTAAATAAATACCACTGTTCAAAATTCATGCTGTGCTTTAGAGTTTTATGATTTGATTCTCCCAATCCGTAAATGTTAGTTGAAGGAACATAGATCGTGTATTCGTTGTAATTGTCGGTGAAAATAAGTGGTCCACCGTTAAATGTGACCAAACTGGTGTTGTCAGAGTGGCGAAAGATTGACAGAAAGAAACGGTCACCAGCAAGTGAATTTGCAACGCCATAAAGCATTTCATCTTCAGTTTTGCTTTCTACGGGAACATCTGGCCAAATGGGTGTCAGTTGATTATTCCCTTTTCGAACAGCTCGAATTCTGGCATAACTGGAACTCACACGATCTACGTTAAAATCGATATCCACTGATGTTTCATTGAAAGATTTTAAATTACGGTTCCAAGGTGTCATTCGGAAGGTTAAGTTGGGTGTTGTGGATAGGCTATCAATTATGTAATCTAACTGTGAGGGGAAAGAGTGGTAACATTTCGGAGCGGTTGAGCCGGAGACGGTGACTACTTTACCATCCCAACAACAGCCAGCACTTTCACATTGTGCTTGGGATACATTCAGTCCACCATTGGTGCAGGGAATTCTAGTAATTACGAAAGTAAATTTCAGATTTACTAATTTTAAAAAAGTAATTAAAATCGACATTTACCGATTTATCGCGTCTATTGTACAGCTGTATTGAATGGGTATAACTTTTGTTTCAACAGTTCTTGACAAAATCAATGGAAGTACCGTGGCAATTAATAAAGCCACAACTAAAGCGATCATTACAATTCGGTACTTTACAAAAAATTGTGCGATAGAGTAGTCTGATTTTTCTGAAACAGAAATAAATTAGATAGTCGTACATACTGTATTATTATTGTAATTTTCCAAATTAAAAATGGCTTACTTTCATTTTTATCAAATAAAATATTAACGTCATCTGCACTTCCTTTAGATGATGTGTTGCTTACTTTTTTTTCATAACGATATTCTCTTGAGAAATAATAAATTCCACTAACACTGTTCCCCATGTTTAGACAGTAATTCTACTAACTAACATATTGGGGAAAAAATAATATAGTTAATAGAAATGTTAAAAATAAAGTATTGCGTAGCATTTGTGAAATAGTTTGACAAACCTTATAAAGTCGATTTCATGCAAAGCGGCTTATCTTCTCACCAGGAGTCAATAGAAAAATAATCTCAAACCGCATCTAAAATGGACATGAAAATGCCATTAGATTTACTCCGTGTTTTTTTAGATGCCTTAATAATACTCGTATAATCGTCTTTGAAGTTTAATAGATACAGTATACAAAAGTTATCAAACATTTATGATGTGTGAATGAAATGACGAATTATACTTTATAACATTTTTATTATTGTCACAGCGATTTTTAAACATAATACAATTATTATGAAGCAAGACTTAAGTGATCTAAGACGGAGACTTGCATAATTCGATTTAGACATTATATAAACAACAATATATTAAAATATTTACCTGCATAAGAATAGACGTTTGATGATTAAATATTTAAGCTATATGATTGAAGTTGGTAGTTGGGTTTTTCAGGAGCACCTACTGCATTCTTGTTTAACTAAAGTTTGTCATACCTACAATTGTTTATCTGTACTTAGTATCAAAACAAGATTACATTTTATGCTTGCGAATCACCATAACGCTTATCAGGGAATCGTTTATTTAATAGATAATCGAGATTTCATCATTTTTTTTTATCATTTAATCATTTCTGTTAAAATAACTAACTAATGTTTCCTATTAAACGTTACTAAAGCAAGGTTAAGCAATACATCGCAATTTTATCGCATTGATTGGTTTACAGTAAATCGGCTTGATTAAAACATTCAAGAACGAACCATGATGTAAACATATTTAAAACAATCTTTATTTTGTGTCCACGTTTTGTTGACATAATCCAATATATTTAACAACAAATAATAAGTAATAACATTTGTTATGTTTTAGAAAAGTTATTTATAATTGTATTCATATGCAATCACATTGCAATTTCGTTGTTAGGACAAATAGTTTTTTTTGTTATCTTTGGTGTAAATTGGGGAGGGAATAGTTTAAATTGTTAATTTTCCTAAATAAGGGTTCCATGGTGAACCGAGGTAAAGTGCATTTTCATGGGGCGTAACTTGACTAATATACGAAATAGTTCCTTTTGGTGAATGCAGACTTCTGATGATTTCGCCTTTATCATTAACCTCCAATATTAACCCGTAAGAAGATTCCATTGAAACATAGGTTAATGTGTGAGCCAGCTAATAAGTTAATATTTAATTTTATGATATTTATTTATACGGGTTCATTGTGTAACTTACTTTATAAATGGCTATTTTGGTGTAGTGTGTTGGAATGATTTCATCAACAATCTCGACTAATGAACGAACCACATAGATAAGACGAGCTAAAATTTTTCTTATTGTTACATGAGGTCCAAGTTTCTGCAGTGGTCCCGGCTTGGTGGGTTTAGAAGGTACACAAATTGGAATCCAATAACCGCCTTTACCATTACTACGTATATTATCTGGTCCTCCAGGTAAATTATCCATAAAAACCTCTAATTGTCCTGCTTTTTCACCTTTTAAATTGTACCTGGAATCAAAATAATAGTCGTAAAGTATAAATGTAACAAAGGTAAAGCAGAACTGTCAAGCTTACTTCAGAACTCTATTGCGATTGGTTTCACTGACTATCAAATAGTCTTCTTTAGGGGACAATTGCACACCATTAGCAAAAGCGATCCCATCGTATATCACACTGGTTGAGTTTGTTTTGGCATCATATTTTAATAACCTATTATATTTTCGTTATTTAGCCATTATCTTTAAATTTAGCCAATATAAGAATAGGTTCGCACCTGCCATTTGGTGCTCCTTCTAAAAATTCATATATGCCATCTTTTAATAACCATTTAGCACTTGAGTCGGAAAAATAAATATCGCCGTTAGAGCTAATGTCAAAATCGTTTGGTATCTTGGCTCTTTTGCCATTAATTGGCACCGAGATGTCAAACAATGTCTCGTACTTGCCTAAATAGCTCGTATTTGTTATTATTTAACTTATAATTGGATGCAATAATAAGTTTTATAAATAAAAACTTACCTGTGGTAATGTTTAGTTTGTAAAGTCCATGATAACAATCGACTACATACAAAATTCCATGTTTATCAAACCGCAGTCCTAGTGGTCGACCACATCGGTCTTCTTCCCAACTTTCTGTTATTGAATATTTAATTATAGATTAGAATTATCGAATATAGATTTTTTTATATGACCGCATTTTGGATCGCCCAAAGTAGCAACTTGTTCAATCTTTTTGTCATCTTTAATTCTGACAATCCAACCATTGTGTAGTCCAGTGTATAATTTACCTTCATTCAAAATTATTTAAATTTTATCTTTTGAATAACAAGCCCGTCTTTCATAGCACAGTTTTACCTCACCATTATATATTGCAATTGATTCCGGACCAACAACAAGATTATTTAACAGTTTTTCAGTTTTTTCTAAATAATCATTTGGTGCTAAAGGTCCAGTGAATGGTCTGGGTGGTGGTAAACTAATAACATTGCATATATATTTACTTATCACTTGTATAGCACATAAATAATTTATTCTCATTTTTAATCTTTTCAATGCATACTTACTCGATGTATGACGGGCTTATATCCAAAAGTCCAGGTGAATATGCCAAAAACACAAAGAATAATACTGTAGCTACGGTTATTTTTAACAACGTTTTGACAATCATTCTGAGCTAATTTAACCTAAGAAAAGAGACATTATGCTAATCAGTCAATTGCATTAAGTATTAATTGTAAGACTAGTTTTATTCTATAGTTGAAGCGGATAAGAGTTTTTTTGCTTGATGAAAGTAATCTTGCAACTATACTGTAATTATTGTATTAGTAATAATCATTTACGTGTGTTTAATTTTAATTTTTTTGTATATTTTGTAAAGTTAACATTTGGAATGACCATAGTCATAAATCAAAGCAATCGGCAGTTATAATAAGACCTTAGTGGTAAATTAATCATAAAAAAGTTAATAAAAGTTATTAATAGGTTATCGTTTGCAAGAAAAATCCGGATTACCTTGTGAGATAGAAAAAAAAAATTAGGTTCAGATACATTTGTAAATTTTAGTCATGTCGATTTTAAAATCTCAACGTAGAAATGTAGATTAATACGAGTAATTAATTATGGAAACCATGCATAAAACTTCTGAAGGTTATAATTATCATTCGATATTTAAATTTATTGTAGTTAGTTGCAATATATATCTGACAAAAAATGATATCTTAATGTAAATTGGTTGGTATTTCAATGCTATACACATTAATGATTAACGTACGATTTTAGATTTAAATCAAATTCTAGTTGTAGTTATTTTACTTAAGGAAGTTTACTGCGAATTTAAAACCAAGTTCATTTATGTAATTAGTCCATAAAACATTAAATAGTACCGGTAATTACTAATTTAATTTATTTGTAACTTTTTTAATTGATTAAAATCGATAAAAGCTGTTTTGACACAACATTGGACACACTGTGAAATATTAAGTAAAAGTTAGGATTAGTTTTATATAACGATAGATTAATAATATTTATTATTAACTTATATTGTGCAATATTTTTAACAGTTTGTTATCATCCAGACTTTGTTCAATTTATATCAATATAAATATCCGATTACATGGAGATATAAAGTTAATAATTTATCATTACATGTGTTATTATTGCATTGGAAATGTAAGTTATGAAAAGCAGACATTGTTTTACCAGTTAAAGTTTAACATTTCGTAAAATCTGGATGTTTTATAGTACATTTAATGATAAAATTAATACGATAACCCGAAAAACAAGTTTGTTTTGTACGAGTAATAACCAACATTCGTACATCAACATTTTGCAATTATAGTAAACTGCAACGAATGAATATTACCGTAGGTTATTGACACTAAAATCACAGCCCGTGGAGTCCGTATAAATTTGAGGCCATTACAGTATATACTCTAAATAGCTTTATCATTTGTTTGACTTTGACATTAAAAAATTTCTGAAATCTACACCAAATTCAAGATACTCGTGTGTGTATAAAAATATTGGCTCAATTTTAAAGTTTACTAAGCTTTAAGTTAATTTATTAACTTTTTTTTCATACATTATTTATAAACATGGTTAGATTTCTCAATTCTTAATTAGAATTTCAAGGTTTATTTTTGAGTAAACTGATACATTTTAAATAAATAAGCAATTTAAATTTACATCAATTTTATTTTACAGAAATTATTTTCTGAAGAAAAATTCTCTTACGATTAACTTAATATTAAAACCAAATAAATTTTGAAAACTTACTATTCTTATTTAAAATGAATCGCGTGAATCCCATCTGCACTGCAGTTTGCTGTTGAAAATCGATGCTCAGTAATGTGGCATTAAAATGTAGTTATCCACCGAGAAATGTTTGTTGAAAATAACAAAGCAAGGTCAAATCCGGCAAAACAATTTGTAATTAACAACACACCCTTCTCACATCTGAGATGAACTTGATGTAACTGCAGTACTACAGTGACTTAAATCTCGTGTGTGTTTCATAAGGTTAACGTGTCATCATTGAAACCAGCTGTTTGTTATGCAGTTGTACTCTGATAAAATAATCTTAACTTACCCAATATAAACATCTTTCGATATGGACTCGTCGAGTAGTCAGCCAACCACAGAATGATAAAAAAATACTTTATTGATAAATATTAAATTTATTATTGTTCATAAATGCTCAGCATCATTGTTACAGACATCTAAAATAAAATTCAAAATGCGTTGAAAATTACATTAGTGACTTCACTAACCAATACCGGTAAATCTTATAAAATCTTAGAAACCAACAGCTTATAAAATAGCAATACATTTAAACGTTCGCAAGTTTTATCATAAACTTTCAAACTAATTTTTTTAAACAAGAGAATCCAGTCTCCAAATTAAAGTAGAAATGGCAGGGTAGCAAATAAACATTTTGTTAAAATTTGCTTGATTTAAATAAATATTTGTTTTCAATTTTGTAAGCTGGAAGTACAAGTACACCAATTGATTAGTATTGCTTAGATGATGCTGAGTTTGGGACATCATTGCTTTGAGTGTTCAAGCCAAAATTTGGCAAATATTGAACTACTCTTTCCCAGGAAAATGGGCATTTTCCAAATTCAATTTCGCAGGACCCTTCGTTTTTACCAAAATTGGCGGCATCCATTAATCGGTTACGACCAAGTGTTGAGTCCAAATATCCGCTACTGTAAATTTAAACGAGTAATTTTAGTAACGAGTTTCTATTGTAAATAACGCTGTACCGAAATGTTACCTTAAAAGTAAATTAAGAGCGGAATCGACGTAGGAAGCTTGACCACTTCGACCAGCAACTGCGGATTTTCGGGCAGCACTGCAAGCGAATCTTTGCATACACATTGTGGCGTCAATGTTGTAAGTTTTCAAAAATTCATCAATGGAATTGTAAATGTTTACGGCCATTGCATTATTGTCTCCATTTTTACCAGCTATTTTGTCCATAAATATTGATTACGTTTGGAATTTTTATCAACTTGAAAATATACTTACAAATGCTTAATGATCGTCCTAAGGCACCTAATGAGCCGCCCAAACCGAATAAGCTAAGAAGTGCTGGGGCAATGAGCAATGCTGTTCCAGCCAGCAGACTTAAAATCACTATGTTGCCAATGTTAAAAGACAAAACACTGCTCAAAGCGGATGCTCCTCCATTGAATAATGTCTAAATTCAAATAAACATAGATAAATTATAAATTGTGATTACAAAATAATAAAATTACATACATTTTCAATGCATGAGTTATGATTTAGTTTAAGGTCAAAAATGTAAGTTCATGGGCAATTGCGGTAATAATTGAAATAAAAAAATGGTGCTTAAGTTATAATAACAGCGCGTGTAGACTAAATTGTCTTGAAAATAATTGAAAAGGAAGTATTCCTTGTACCGGTACATCATGTGTAACGGTTTTGTAGTGTTTAAGTCGATTCAGTGTAAAAGTTTACTATGAAACTGAGCATGGCGTGCAAATTAGTTTAATTTAAGCATGCGATACAATTTATAGTAGGATTGTTGTGTGATTTTTTTCAAGTGGCTAAATAAAATTTAAGGTCGCCAAAATATACAGTAGCAGTGCATGCGTAATTAAGTTATAACAAAAAAGTCATGCACACGAAATCCCAACCGAATAAACAATGTTTGTGATAATTATTTAGAAATTAGTTTAACAGCGATGCAAACACTATAATTTTATAATTTAGTTTTTCTTAAATTTCATTGTAATAGTAAAAACTAAACTTGTTAGCGCTATACTCTAGTTAACGCTTTTAATGATCAAGGAATCTATTAAAGGCTATTGTCTATACACCGTTTGTAGAATTTTAAAAAAAGTTTTTTTTTAGTATACTAACATTGCATTTACATTATTATAAACTAATTAAAAAGTGGCCGTGAATGATGGCCATTTGCAGCCCTTTATAATGTGTTGAGTTTCGACTCAAGATGCCTTAAAAATAAAATAGTAAATTAATCTTACCTTGAACTGTGCAATACTGGTGGGGTTTACAAGTCGGGCAATTGTCATGAGATCTGCTTTTCCTTGTCTATTGCCCGATACTGTTGTTGGTTCTTGTGTTGTTGAGTTAAATTCAAAATTACTTTGAGGGAATGCGGATGATAAGCTGATGATCACACACAATACCAATACAGCATATTGATTTAAACTCGCCATTTTAAAACGAATCTAAAAAATGAATTTTCAAAAATTAGTAAAATATTATATGAAATTCATTTAGATTAGCTTTTTCTTCGAAACTCATTTCAACATACTTATTTTTAAGTAAAAAATCCAAGAATTATTCGGTGAGACTGAAGATGGAAGTTCTCCTGAGCAGAAGATACAATGTTATGGTCAAGGCTGCTAAAATCTGTCCATTTTATACGGCGGTCATGACCTAGATTTGCACGTTTCATACCCACCTTCTTTTTCTCCAGTTAAAAAACAGAAACAAAAAAAACCTTAAAAAAGTGCAAATTTTAAAGAGGGATTTTCACCATTGACCAATGACAGAGATCTTTGATATTCTACCCCTCCTCAAGCACAAACATATATGCCAGTGCAAACACACACCTTTTTTTCTTACTTTTGTCAAAGCAAATATAATAAAAAACAAGAAATGACTAACTTATTTTACTTTTGTAATTTAGTGTATCAGAAAGCAGGAAATTCACAATTATATATTATATTTCATATGAAATGCAAACGAACACCGTTACACGCAACAAAAAACATTTTTTTTACATTCACAGTTACAACTTATGAATGAGCACTTCCCATAATTTATTCATAATTTCATCAACTGTGTGATGCTGTTATGTACAGTACTGTAAGATGAAATGGGAATTTCCAACTGGGTCAGTAACATAATGTCAAGCAAAACTTTTATGTTGGCCAGTTCCGTATTGGGTTATTGAACCTTCAGGCAAGAAACGGTTTTTCTAAGTTGCCCTTTTCAGTTGTCCATTTATAGATGGCCCTTTTATCGCATTCAATAGGATACCGCATCCTGTTTCCACATACTCGTTAAAAATACCATATTTAAGTTGTAAAAAGTTGACTTTTTGTCAAAGGCTTTGTATAATCCCAATTGATTGATGAGTCAAATTTAGGAAGTTTCGCCAAAATATGCTGTATCGGTACCGGACCTAAAAGTTTTTTATTTATTAAATTTTTTTTAAGACTAAAAGTAATTTTTTTTGTAATTGATGAAGTAATGGCTGAATAAGATAATTCGTGCGGAAATCAACAGTTATGACTAATAAAATGAACATTTATGGTTCTAATTGTAATCGTACTTGTCCCTTTCACCTTATAATTTCTGAAAAATCGCATCTAGTCCTCTGTATTTGAAAAAAAAAAACAATCATTTATTTTAGCATTTAGAATAATTTAATCATGGTAAAAATTGATCTAAAAGTGCTTCCCATTATTTAATTTACTCTCATGAATGAGAAAAGCTCTACTTCTCGAAGAAAATCCATTCAGGAAGCTAGCAATGGATTAAGATGACTACGGGTCACTGGAACAATTTGATCAGAATTACCAAGAAAAAGTAGGCAATTATTTAAAAAAAATTGTTTTGATGCAGTTTTATTTATGGATCAATTGTTTTAATTACGCTCATTTAATTCAAGCGTTGCATAACGTAAAATAACTTAATTGTCTCTCAGTGTGGTGCAAATTAAAAAAAAATAATTAGCATTATACAGTAGAAGTTTTCTGTAAACTATTTCCAAAATGCTTTTAAACTAAACAAATAAAAACAATAGAAGTCGTTACTAAGATTTAATAAAAAAATAATCGTAGAGCTACGTTTTCCCAGTCAACCATGTTTTCAATGTCGTGTAAACAAAAACATCAGAACTTTGCGATATTTCTTTAGAAATTAGGCTAACATGGTTTTATAACATTATTATGACATATGCAGATGTAGAACGGACGACTAACCTATATTTTAAGTTTTTTTATTACTTGTTTATACAATAGGCGATGTTGTACGATTGCCTGTAGAAGAGCACCTGCTCGATAATTTACATGAAATATTATTAAACAAGATTATAATATCAAATTTACTTCACAGGTTAAAGTGTACAATCATATTAGCCTAATTTAATATCTTATGTGGAAAAAGTACAGTAACTAAGTTAAATAATTTTTAATTAGTTATTGATTATCGTGACAATCATTTATTTATGCAAAAATGTTAGTCTGGCAAGTTTTCCTAATAATTTATTGTTTTGAATTAATGGTTAATATTGCAATTACAGTACATGCTATTCTATCGGTATTTAAAATGCTGCAAATGCAAACCGCATGGTGCGAAATTTATTGTAGCAATGTAGCTAACCATCATTTAACTGTTAGAATGCGGAAATACTGTACTGATTTTTTCAGGTAATTGAATAGGTTTTTATATCGCAGTAAGATAGTTTGAATGATGCATTATTATAATTAACGCCTGCTGTTCCTTTCTTGTCGCCTTTACAGCAGTTTGAAGGCCAGAAAAAAAAACACTTTTCGTCTGACTCCTTCCATCAATTTGGACAACCGTTTCTAAATTTTTTTTTTTAACTTTGTTGACGTCAACAGATGTTGGGGTTATGTGATCGTTCTTTATAATCATAGGTTAATCCTCATCTTTTCTGACAAAGCTACTTCAGCTACTTACACTGAGGATCATAACAACTGTAAATAAAATGTGTCAAGTATTTTTAATGCATGACCGATCAAATTATATTACATGACGAATTAATTTCAATTAATGTTTTCATTTTCTCTTTTTTTCTATTCAAAGAAACATCATGATTAGAGGTCAACTTACTGCATTTAACTATTATATTATGTAACGCTTTATAGATGATTTCTTATGAAATAAAACTATGAATTATTTGGTGCTTTTAAGAGATTTATAATCTGCAATATACAAATGTCTACAATATGCAAATGTTTTTTTGCATATAAGCACTGTACCATATGAGCAAAGTAACTTAGTCCATGTTAAAAATTCAAAAAGAATGGTTTGTTCACTAATCTAATACACGTACTGTACAGCACTTTTTTAGTGGATAGGCAAATTCTTTCATCCACATACATGTTTTTCTAAGAAAAATTGGAAATACTGTACTCTTCATTACTCTTGGGAATTCTCTTCATTACTGTACATGGAATGTGCTCTATTTACATTGTACTGTACAGTATTTTCCATTGTTAATACAGTAACCAATTATCCACTTACCCTAAATAATTGTCACGTACAATAAAGGGTTTTTAATTTTTTGTTTGAACGATGGTGTTCGATAATTACAATAAATTCTGTTGAATTTAAGCAATTACAGTAGAAATCGATTTTACGGCAATTGCTTGTACTGTAATTGATGAGTGCTGTATTGAAATATGTAAATTTATTATAAGCTATGAGGATCATATTGATTTTGAGTTCTTAGGGACAAAACAAGTAACTTCGAAGTTATTAGTCATATCGACTATTTCTTAACTTTATTACTGTATATACTTCTATTTTTAAGTCAATACTCTTTTGACTGGTTTTTTCCATAATGCAATTTTAATTTTCTATCTGTTTAAAAAACGGTTATATGGCACACATCTACAGTAAATGCAATACTGTACATGCCTATTTTTTACTGATTTTTAGGGACAGTAATCTGTTGTATCCTGGAATAGTCTTTTCATTCTCGTTGTCCTGAAAAAGTCTTTTAATCGTCGCAAATGTTGAAGCATTGTTGAACATTGAATTTGTTTGAACAGATATACGGGATTATACTGTAGATAATTACAGCGATTAGTTGAATTGTATTGCAACTGTTTTTTTTTTCTTAACTTATCGTTAAGTGTATCTAGAAAATCTGTGTTGAAAAATATGTGTAGAAAAAAAAGTGGAACACATTTAATCCCAAACTTTGAAACGTATTTGACAGAAAATGACAAAAACCGCATTTAAACAACTTTTCCAGTCAGCCTTAATATATCATAATGTCATTCATAAAATATACAGTAATAGTTTCATGCAAATACAGCATGTCAAAAAGTCATTCATAAAATTTTAATAACAGCCTGGATCATTAATTGGAAATTTTAATTTAATGGCATTATTTTAAAAAAGTATTTATGCAATACTGTACTATTTTATAACTTTTTTTGGCATTTTTTTAAATTTAATTTTGCAATCTTAATTATAATATGTTGTACAGTGAAAGGCAGTCGCATAATATATCAATGAAACGATCAATAAAGATTCTTGGACGATTATGATTTCTTGTTTACTACATCGTATAATGGGTTATAGTTATGATTAAAACCACATTTTATTATTGAACAATTTCTTCAGCCATCCCTAATAATGTTATAAACTGGTAATAATCTATTAATCTTGCCATGTTCATATTATTCTTCATTTTCTATCGGTAGAAACCGTTTGAAGGCTTTATTTTACTGTATTTTTAACATCTGGTATATCTGTGATCACTTTAAAAAGTACCGATTTTTAAAAATATTTAAGGGCAACGTTAAATCCAGTGTAAATTTATTACCATAAAAGGATTTACTCGGCAAGGTAGGTAATTAACACATACAAGAACAGACAGAAAGATGATGATTACCGCTAAACATTGATTGCAGTAGGCACCGGTATTTAGAAATTTCCAGGCGACTGCGGCGCAGTCAACCCGGATAAACAAGTCTCAGGTAATTCAGATCATGACGAAAAGATATTGACCTTGAACTTGTCCAGTCTACCTATTTTGCTTTTTCGTTACTGAGAATTTTCTCTTCTATTAACTTCATAATATACTTCCACATCCTAGTGGTCAGCTTCATAAGTTGATAAATGTAGGTCAGGTCAAATGGGATGGCCAAATAAAAAAAACACAACAGTAGGTGGGAAAAACACTATTGCACACCGCATTGTTGTAATCAATTTTTATTTCGAAAGAAAATAGAAAATGGCTTACCATTACTTCTTTATGTTCGCTATAAACCGAATAATTACTAAATACTGTAAGTAGTTAAAGAGCATCTTACATTTTTAGAATGCAAACCTATTCACAGATTAAAATCAAGTCAAAGATTGAAAAACAAATACAGTACTACAATAAGCTTAATAACTTATATACAGCAGATTAAAGTTATCAATTTCATCGGTTACCGGTACTAAAAACTTTTTATTTTCAATTATTAACTACACAAATTATGGTTTTAAACAATCGCCAAGCCACAAACGACTGCAACAGAAACAGTAATTTATCTCTTTTTCCTACAAACGAGAAAAATAAATTAACATTGATGCAAATATGAAAAACACACATTTTGCCAACATAATTATCTGAATCTGAACTAACCATGTTGCTTTTGCACGGGCTCCTGGCTGTCCAATCTTTTTTCGTTCTCTTCGTCTTACGTCTCGAGTTAGTAAACCAGCTATCAAAAAACATTGGTTGAACATTGATTGAGTTGGTAGAACAGTCACCTATGGTATATCTACAAAAAATACTGACCTAATCGCATTTTTTCAACCATATCGTGAGGAACAAAGCTGGCCAAAGCTGTAGAAAGTCCCAGCCGAATTGCTCCGGCATGCGTAGAATGGCCCACTCCTTTTATTATCCTAGCTTCAAAATCGACCTTATCGACCATATTGGTAAAGTCCAGTGGAAATAAAACTTGCTCTCTATAATAAAACTTGTACTCTTGAGTCTTGCTAATCTCTAGTTGATAACTTAGCCTAGTTCACCTGTCTTGTATTGAATCAAAAAATGTTATATCACGATCTTCTATATTAATTTTTCCACTTCCATTTCCTCTAACAATAACCGATACAGTAGCCCTCTTACGATAACCTACACATAATCAAAAAATTCTTAAAAAACAAGGAAATTAACAAAGTCATTTAAAACTTTTACCTAGAGCAGTTACGAACGGACGATCGTTTTCATCATATTGTATCTAAAGATATTTAGTATATGTACTTAGCTCAAGTCATGTAATGATAATTTTATTTTTTAATTGATACTTACTGGAAGAAGTGTCATCGCTTGTGATACCGCAATTAATTTAACGCAAAACTTTTCTATAAAGCTTTTCTCTCGTGCTGAGTAAGGATGTTCGGCCAATCTAGCGATGCAATGAATAAACTGCTCATACTGTAAACAATACTTTTTAGTTTAAACAAATCTAGTAAAATAACTAAATTTTAATCTTCCATACTTCTCTATCAGTTAGCTTCTCAATGCATATTTTTTCAAGTTCATTTTTGTTTACCCATCGAGTTCCGCTCAAGATGCTATTAATGGTGATTTGTAATTAAGATTTACAAAGCTAAGATAATTAATATTTTAAAATATTTATTATTAAGCATACACTTTTTCCGTTTCTTGTGGATGAAAAACTCCAGTTGCTAGCATCTTGTCCTCGTATTGATTAAGACTTAATGTTTTTTCTGTCATATCCTGTTATAATCGAAACTTAATAACTTCAGCAGAATGGCAACAATAAAATATCGACTTACGTGTAAAGTACTATAAAAGTTTGGAGTAGCGGTGTAAAACAAGTAATGAAACGGACGCCCAGAATTATCAAATTCAGCATCTGAAAATATTTACTGGCGTTCATAACTAACGCTTTGAAAAAATGCAACCGTCATGTACCTTTTCGTTTGGGGAACAACTTTAAAGGATGCTAAATTAATAGAAACATGACTATGGATTAATAAGACTGAATTAATATTTAATTTTAAATTCCAAGCATACGTCAAAGATTGGCCTAGCTTTTTTTTCAAATAATCCTGAAGGCATTAGATATTCAACAGCTTTCTAAAATGTTAGATTTATCAGTCAAACGATATTTTAAGGAATACTGCGTTAATCAGCTAATTACATTTATGTCCTCTTGAGTAAACGTCTCCGGATCTACTCCCATCATATTAGCCAAATGTCTTCGACCAATTTCATATTCATCGATTTGGACCTTCATAAACTTGTCTGGAATACAAGATTTAATTTATAATACCATGCCAATGCGAAGAGTTTCTGCATTCGATAAACTATACCATATAACTGCGATCTTTCCATGTAAGCCTTCATTGCTTTACTCATTTTCACTTCTTTTACAGGTTTTTGGGTAGAGTTGATTGGTGAAGTATTAGTTGTAGATGAAAATACACATATCATTGACTAAAAAAAAATATTATTACATTAATGGTAAAACAAAATTGTTATAACATTCTCCGTCAAAGATGTTTATTGCTACAGTATTTATAATATGCTTACCTTAAATGCTGAACGGTTAAGATCTTTCATAAAAATCGATGGCAAGGTTGATAATCTTATAGCTGACATTGCCATTTTTAATGTTGTTTATTTTTAAAAAAATATTATAATAATAATGTATACAGTAGATATTAGGAACGCAATGATCTTAATTTTTAATCCACATGGCAAAATCTGCAAATCCAGTAGTTTACAAAAACCAGCAAATTTAGTATGGGATATTTAAACTGCTCTTCCCAAACGGGTTCCCATCCTATTCCCATGGTTTCCATTTCAACTTCCCAGTGCAATTTCGTTTTCCCATCATTCTATGTCAGGATTTCATTTGCAGCTCTTACTATACTGTTTTTGTTGATTATCATTTATGATAAATAATAATAACACATTACATTTTTAACCACAAATAACTGTTAAAGAATGCCTAATGCTGATGTACGAAATGAACATTTGACTGCGGATCAAGTGAAAAACATGCAACCAGAAGATTTTAAGACGCTTATATTGAATAATACTATCAAATCAAATGTAGGTGTGTATAACATTCAAGAAACTGTAAATGTATTAAATAATAAAATAACTGATGAACAAAGACGTAACGAGGAAAGATTTCTGAGTTTACAGCAAACGATGCAAACTTTAACATCAGTAGTTGTTGATCTTACAAAAGAAGTGACAGCTCTTAGCAAAAGTAGAGCATCAACATCTTCATCTGATAAATCAACTTCTCTGTTGGATGTTGTGTACAAACTTCTAAAGCTTAAATGTGAATATAATTTAGATTTAGATTCAGTTTTATCAGACCTAGAAGTCCAAAGAAGAAACAACGATATTAATTCATCTCAGCTACATATTAGAAACATTGCATCCGTTACAAATGAGTATTTTTATGATGAGGGGTCTGCTGGACCAAACAGTTTTATTGAAAGTAGTGATTCTGTGCCTCATTCAGCATCTTTAGAAGAAGACATTCATTCACAGTCAGCATCATCTGGAAATGAAAACGAGCAAGTAGATTCGGAAATAACTGAGGAATTTGAATGTAAACCTTTTATTCCAGTGTTGGGAAATGTTTCTGAAATGGAAGATCCACCATTAAACGTGGAATTTACACCCCATCAACAACAATTCCTTAGTACTAATGAACATAATATGAACGATGATGTAAAGTCTTTCACACAATTCAGTCGGCAGCATTGTGTCGCTCCATCACAACATCAAACGCCACATTTGCATACACCAAAAAAGAACGTATATGGGAGAGTATTGACGCAAGGGAGTGTTGTGACGCAAATGGACCACAAAACTCAATCACAAAAAGTTACTGTAACTAGGTTGCCTCGGAATGTTCTGCAGTTGATGTCCGCTGGTGAATTACATGAATATAAGAGACAATTAAAACGTGTGAGAAATCTACGTTATCGGTATAAAATTACCGGGAAAGAACCAGACTTCAGTGTGGATCGATCATGGATTAGTAATTTATTACCAATGATTGATGATCAACCAGCTGAAAATAGAAATGATACCGATCATTTAAAACCTGAATTAAAGGTATGTACAGTATTCTATTAAAATTAAAATACTGTAACTATAACATAATTTCTTACAGTCTTAAAGACTAAAGTAGAGTTTATTAGTGAATTGGAAATTACAGTGCTTATTCGATGGTAGCAGATATAACCATAAACTTACACGGCCAGTTTATGATGATTTTGAATGAACATCTTTCGTAATGTCTGAACTTCTTTTACTAGAATTTAATATTACTGTATATGAATATATAATAAAATAACTGAAGCATCAATTTTAACACATTAATGAAAAACATCGTTCTGCAAAATACTCTTGAACAATTTTTCACAAAATTATGATGATAATCGGTTACTAGTATTTAAATTTTTATTAAAGTACTTTAAACTGGTTTAATGATTATATCTTTAAGTTTATGTACAGTAGGTTTTACACAACCGGCATTGTATAATAATAAATTGTCAATAATGTAGTCAGGTGAAACAAAACGCAAGATTCATTCAATTTATCAGTTTCTTTGTTGGCAAATATAATGATGTTGTTTTGTGCATTGACCACCATTCCACCAATAATTCCATTTGATCCACATTTGAAGGCAGTATTCATCGTTGTTCCAGTTTCGTGGTTTATCTTTTGCCCATGCCGTAAATTTAATTAGATGTTTATTATGAACCCATGTCCACTTACACCCATTCTGTTCCTTATTTCCGCCAAGATACCAGTTGTCATCTGTTTAAATTAATTTACATATTAAAAAAAGGTGTTACAGAAAAGCTCAAACACACAATCTGTACCAGTGTATTTATAATTGGTTTTTAAATAATTCCGTAGATAATTATTTTCTTTGGCATTTAGTGGATAAGCTAAATCAGCTGTTTTATTCCTGCAAACTTCAGCAGCTTCATGCCATGTTAAACGATCAGAACTGAAGAAATAGCATTGTCTTCCGAGCTTAGTAAAACTAGAACGGCATGGCCGTACATTTGAATGTGTCTGTAGCAATGGCAGTGTTGGAATATTTGTTTTTTTGGTAGTAAGAAAAGTGTACAATAGTGGAGGATCGTTGTAACTTTGAGTAGTTGATGAAATATTAAAATATGAATACTGGGGCGTTGTTAACGATTTAAATAATGGTAATCTATTTAAATAAGTTATAAGTTTTAGTAGATAACTTTCTAAATTAATCGGAGTTAAGTAAATAGGTGGTGAAAGTAGATCTAAAGATGGATTAAGCAAATAGAGTAATTGGTAAACATGCACAAGAAATTTTTTTAATTTTATCAAGTCGGTTGTAGATACTGTAAAAAAGATAGTCATCAATAAATTGTATTTGGTTACTAATCAATATTGAAATATTAAACGTTTAATCTTACGTTTTCGTAATTTAAATTTACGATTGGAAGGTCTTTGTTTTTTAGAATTCAACGCAACATAATCTATATCGAAATCCAGTTATTAATTACTGTAAGAAAAAATAGTACAATTTATTTTAGAGCTTTTCTTTCTTTACCTTTGTGTTTCTCAATACAGTCGTCGCTCTCAGCCGTTTTTGTATTAATGGTACCGATGATAGTGAATAATGTTAGTGCTATTATTACTGAACTAATTACAATTTTCATTATACCTATTACAGTACTGTATTATAAACTCCAAATTGTTGAAAAGATATCGATAATGACTGGGTATCTTTGTTCTAATAAAATGTCAAACTTACTGCCATTCTATACTACACGAAGTATATAATATTAGGTGTTTTATTTAAGCTTAATTGCTCATCGTGGTACCTGATACCGACTACAATAATATTTATTACATTTTAGCATATCAAGTTCATTTCTTGGCAAATAATCAAAGTAAAAGTAGTAAAAAGCGGTTGATTTTGTACTCTTTACAGTATTTACAAACAAGTCTTATGTTTAAAATGATTAGTTACTTTAAGATTATTTGAAATAAAAATGTGGCTTTTATAACTGGGTATATTTGATTATTTCAAGATAACTTTCTCAAATACAGTACTGTACCAGTATTATATTTCATCAGTTTTGTTGTTGACATATATAATGATGTCGCTTTGAGCATTTGACATCATTCCACAAATAATCTTGTTTCTTCCACATTTGAAGACAGTTTTCGTTGTTATTTCGGTTATTTGGCTGATTTTTTGCCCAGGCCGTGAATACAATGAGATTTTTATTATGAACCCAAGTCCATCTGTTTTCTTTCTGTTTATCACTTCCACCAATATACCAGCTATCTTCTGTACAAATGAATATAAGTATATCAGTTTTTCTTAAACTTTCAAATGTTTAAGTAAATTATGGTAACCTTTACCAACATAAATGTATTTTGTTTTCAAATGATTCCTAAGAGCATCGATTTCTTCTGTGTTTAGCGGATACGCTAAGTCAGCTGTTTTATTTTGACAAGATTTCATAGCTTTACGCCATGTTCTTAAGTCAGAACTGAAGAAATAGCATTGTCTTCCAAGCATAGTAAAGCCAGATCGACATGGAGGTAGTGTTGGCAGTGCTTGTTGAAGATGTATACTTAGAGAAGTACCGGCAGTACTTACAGGCTGATTCAATTTTTTGATGGTTGTAAAAGATGACGTCGACAGTGGCTTGTCATAAGTTTTTGACATTAGCAAAAGATTTGCATGCTGAAGAAATGTTGCTGAGGCGGTTTTATATATCGTTAGACTATATAAATAAGTTAAAATTCTTTGTAAATAGTTTTTTAGAATTAACGAAGATAAGTCAGTTGGCGGTGGATTAAGGTCTATAGCTGGATTAAGTGAAGTAAGCAATTCATATATTCGTGTAAGATAATTGTGTAACCGTAGAAGTTCGATTTTTGATACTGCAAAATTATGAATAATTAAATTAATATGTGCTCAGTACTAAAATTAATAGATTTTAATTTCTTACGCTTTTCTACTTGATATATATCAATTGGACATCTTTTATCTCTAACGATGATCACATCCAAATCTGTTGTTACAGCTTTACTTAAAGGGAAAAACCGAAACGAATTAAATGCCAGTGTTTGCAAGTACAGTAATAAAAACTATTTTTTTTTTGACTTTGTGCAACGTAACTTACATACCGTTATTTTTGTTATTGCTGTTGTTGATTTTTATAGTAACACCGTCGATGATCATTAATGCTAATATGATTATTAAATAACTATTTAGCATTTTTGAATTTTTATTGTCCGGTAACTATTGTATTACTATTTGATATTTGTAAGTTTAGATAAAAGTTAGTCAAATTAGAAAAAAACAAACATTTTTTACGGTTATTTAAAATACCGGCATTTATCTCGTAGTTGTCATATAATATACTGTACATTATTATTTGAGAATGTGTTGCTAAACAATTAATAGCGTGGCTTTTAATTAAATGCTATTAACATATCATATTATGATATGTGAGCCATTAATAACGACTTTCTTATATGAAATTATTGTTTAATTGTTTTTAAGAAAGTTTACGGGATTTTAGTTGTTTTAAGAAGACATTATTTGTTTACCGTAAAAATGGTTAAATTGTACTGTGGTCAATTGTTAATTGCGCACTGACAAACTTGTAAAAATATTTATATTTTTACTTTTAAATTGTAGAAAGTTTTGCTGACCAAAGGATTCAATGTTAAGATATTTGAAGCCAAACTCATGGTCATCAAGCAACAAAAAGATTTCTCAAAGGCAATTAGAGAATTGATGACAACTCTCTTTACCACTGAAGAAATGCTAGGCGCAACGGTCATTGGAAGAAATATAGGCAGTAAGGTTTTGGATACCAACAAAAGAGATGCGATAATAGGTAAATAACTTAATTTATATTTTAAAGCACCAACAGTGTTACTTTCAAGTTTTAGTTGAATATTTTACTAACAAATTCATGCTTAATTGTTGTACCAAACACTAAGATATACTCGGGTAGTTTTCTAGTATATCACCATATTATAAGTCTTAAGTTATTGAAACATGAAAATTAAGGACCTCTATTCCTGCTGAAACTAATTAATCTTAACATTGTTTATAATCTTCAAGATAAAATCATATGCGGTCATTTTGCACGGTTAGCAATCGTATATGAAATCGAACTACAACTAAATACTGTATATTTTATCAAAATTGCCGTATTTTAATATCACGATTTGATAGATTCAGTTTGTATAATTCTATTATTTACCAGTTTCTACATTCAATAATTGGTATTTTGTACAGTATTTAGCATTGAAAGTAATTTTTTCCTCAAATTTGGAATCAAGTTTGATTTTGTTATTAATTTATTACCCTTGTTTATAGCTTATGTAACTGAAAACTATGGCGTTTCCCGAAGTGCCATTACTCAAGTTATGAGTTACAAACTCCGAGACTACAAGTTTGGTTTGAGTCCTTCAAACATTACTGGTAAAGAACATCCAACTACTTTTTCAATACAAGATGAAACAGCGTAGCAAGTGTAATTCTTATAGCTTTGTAATTACCGTATAATAATAATCGACTTGAGGGTTGTTAACTATTATTTTTAGTTTAAATATTCCAATAGTTCAATTAATTATTTTGTGTTTACTAAAACAATAATGTTTTTATTTATTACGTATAACTAAGACATACCATATCAGTTTTGAGATTTATTAAAATCTTAGTTCCTTAAAATGTTTTATTTATCATACTATCACAGCTACAGTATATAATTATCGTGCCAATGGAATTTTATTCTTGAAATTCCTCTATTTTTATCAATTAACTATCATGTTATTTATTAATAAGCTTTCATTTTGTAATTCTACCAAACATATAAAGTTTGGTTTTTGCGATAATGTATTTTATATTCATAAATTGTATCGATCGTGTAAGCGCTAAATTTATTGTTGTCAAACTATTGAGATGAAAAAATGGTAAACATTATACATGGATACGGCATATGCTTTTAAGAATGAGATTTGAACATTTTTATTGTATTGTAGCGTTTGTATGGACATTACTACATGCCAGAAATGACAAAATGAATTAAATTAAAAAAATAACGTTCCAGTGTACTGTAAATTGAATCTCTTTCCATAAAATATCATTTTATTTTGAAAGTACGAGTAATTAAAATGATTGATTTACTGTACTGGATTTTCATGATTAACTTAAGCATTTTTATTTAAACAATTTTGTGAGCGCTGCAAAATTCAAGTATTCGTAAACGATTTGTTTTGGTTATTTGCGATTTATCAAACAAAACGTCAGTAAAATAATGCACTGAGATTAATCCTAGTTACAACTGTTATTTTTTTAGTCTATTTAATCGGTATTCATTGATAATTTGTTTAAGTTTTAATATTATACAGTGCACTGTGTCTCGTATTTATTTACTATAAACTTAGTTGCAGTTGTCAGTTAAGATTAACGAGTTTGTTGTGACTTGTAAGAAACCAAATGTTTCTACTGTATAAGCAAAACTATTTTTTTAGCATTTTGTTTCTTGATTAACATTGCCGTAAATGTTATGGCAATATTTTAAGTACTACTAATCTAGTATGCTAAGTTATTAAAAAAATACTAATTCTTGTAAAAGCATTCTTCAAGATGATAGTTATTGTAATTCTACTGTATTTGCCGCACAATAAAATTAAAATTATACTTTCACAGTACATCAAAGTTTAATGCGCTAAATAAATTAACTGTTGTGCAAATACATATTTACAATGCTGTTTTGTATGTTATTTAGATTTGATTGACATACATTACATAAAACATTTGACAATTTATCATTTCTATGTGCATTTATGAAAAGATGTTTCGTTAATGCTAACCTAATTCTGTCTCTTATGTAACATTTATAAAACATTTAAATATTTTAAAATTTTAATTAGTATAATTTACTAATTTAACTTTAATTTTCATATATTTTTTTTTAAATATACTGGTAGCATTATGGTCCTTTTTATGGGAGTATCGAACTTTTTACACAATTTCTATTGGTGTCACATTATGATTTAGTGGGTTAAAATTATTTTAAATGAACGTTTTCAACAGTAATAATTATTTCCAGGATATTGCGTTTTTTTATTTAATCTGAAAGCGAGGTTAAACATGCAGTTTTGCACTTTTGATTGAAAAAAATGTTTTTCTTAATGGCAATTTGTTGGGGTGTAAAACCAGTGAGGGTGTTTGATTTTATGATTGCTTCATGCTTTCGTAGTTTTATAACAAAAATTAAGAAAAATAATTTTGTTTTTGGGAGGATAGTAAAAAATGTCATGCAATGGTGCTGCGCATGCATTGACCTCTACTAACTACCTTGTAATCGATATAGGATGGGCCTATAACTTTTCATATCGGTTTATTTCTTTTGGAAAGTAAACAAGCAGCATCTTTTTCTTTTTTGTGTCCGTTAGAATTTTTGAAATTAGTTAATTATGAGACGTAAGACTTGTTTTGCATGGATCTTTTTTACTTTTTTAATTTCTTTATCATCATCATTGGTTTTTGATGACATCTTTAATTTTCTGGAGTTATGGGGAATTAAACCAGGAAGAAGTGTCGCATCAAATCTTATTTTACCTGAAGCACGGTTGAACACGGTAAGCAAATTTATTTCAAACTTTTTAATGCTACAATAGATACTATTAATGAATGGACATATTGGTATTAATTAGATAGAAATTATTTTACTTTATGGATTTCCGGTTGAAAATCATACAGTAATGACTTCCGATGGATATATTTTGGAGCTACATAGAATACCTAACAATTCTAGCGTAGGATTGCGACGAGGACCTATAATTCTTCAGCATGGCGTTCAGTGCTCTTCTGGTGCATGGGTTATCAACGGGGCAGAAGATAGTTTAGGTTCATTTAAATAAGCTACTATAAATTATTGTTAACATATATAATAGTCATGATTATATTAGCTTTTGTGTTGGCCAGAAATGGATTTGATGTTTGGTTGTCCAATATACGTGGAAACAGATACGGACGAAATCATGCTACCATTTCGCCGGAAAGTAACAAATTTTGGAATTTTAAGTATGTACTAATCAATTATAATGTGACACTTTAAAGTAAACAAATTCCTATCATTTTAGCATTGACAATTTTGCTCTGATCGATCTTCCAACTGTCATTGATTATGTTTTACTTGTCACTGGTCATCAAAGCGTGAATTATATTGGTCATTCAATGGGGTCAACGATGGTGCTAGCACTTCTATCAGAAAAACCAGAGTATAATCGAAAAGTATTTTTTTGAATACCAGCTATGATTGTGGTCTAATATTACTAAGATAATTGTATATAATTAGATTAATTTAGCTATATTAGAAGCGCCTGTATTTTTCGAGAGATTTGTCAGAAGTCCTTTACGGCTGCTTTATGTCTATATGGATGAAGTACAGGTATTTTGTTTGAATTTTTATTAGTTATTTATTTTAATCGTTCTATTTCGAATTTAACTTTAAAGAGTCTGTGGAGACAATTGAAAAAAACGGACGAATTACTCCGATCTTCAACTTGGCAAAGAAAGTTTATTCACAAATGGTGCGGTTCTTATCCTACGGTTATATTGTGTGAAATATTTTTTTTTGTGGTTTTCGGTTACAATGAAGAACTGTCAAATCGAGTATGTAAATTGAGAATTTGACAGAATTTTAGTTGAAAAACTAATTGTCTTATTGTTTGATATTTGTTTTAGAAACGAATGCATGTATATTTGTCTCATTGCCCATCTGGAACATCTTTTCAGGTTTTTATGCATTTTGCTCAGGTAAATAGTTTACTAATCTACGGTACATAAAACTTTTTATCACTTTAACGAGTGTTCTTAATAATTAGATGTTTCGCGCTGGCATGTTTAAGCACTTTGATCATGGTCCAAAAATAAATTTGCTCAAGTACAACCAAGTAATTCATTAGGTGATTATATGATTAGTAATCATTCGTAATAATGTATATCTATTGAAACAGAAACGACCTCTGGATTACAATCTTGCGAATGTAATAGCTCCAACTGGCATTTTTTGGGGATATATGGATACCTTAACGGATCGCCAAGATGTATATGATTTAGCAAAGCGATTGCCTAATCTTCAGTTTATAGAAAAAGTTCCATATGATATATTTGCTCATCAAGATTTTCAGTTTGGAATAAATGCAACGTTTCATCATTATCAGAGACTCTTAGACATCCTACTAAATCCTCCCAATTATCAACAAGAATTTCAACTTCAGAATCATGTGGATATTTGTGGACTACGTGATTGGCCAATGTCAAGTAATGAAGTATATTCCTAACATGGTAAATTTTTAAACGTTAGTTAGATTAGACAAAATTTCTTAATTCCATTACCAACAAGTAGTCTACTAAATATACAACATTACAAAATCATGCAGAACAATAAATAATTTTATTTGGAAACTGTTTTACATTTCCATTTTCGTTCCGGGTGTTGACAAGGGCAAACGTTAAAACATGCAATTTTCTCATGCATTAATTTGTTGTGTGTTACAACTTCAATGAAAGTAACAGGAGTGATTAAGTATACGGTATGCTAGCTTAAATACAAATAAAAACTGTTTACCACAATTATATATAGCTGATTAACCATTAAAGTAGTTGGGTCAGTAAGTATGTAAAACTGGTTTGACAAAAAATTGTTTATGTTAATAAATTCCTAAAGTAAAACCAATACAGGTATTGATATAAATTAAGAAATGAAATAAAATAGTGCAATTATTTAAAAGGTAAAAGCACTGTATACCGTATAACATGAACTGTAGCATAAAATAGTTTTAGTTTTTATGATATTTTTTTTAAATTAAACCATACGATAATAGTACTGTAATTACTTTGTGGTTTGAAGCATGCATTTGAATAAGTTTGGCCATCAATTCCACATACTGGTTTGTGTTCAGTTGGACATGCATTCGTAGTATGCGAATATAAGGCTATGAAATTCCAAAAATATTTCATATTATGTAATTTTTTAATATTTTTTTAGTTATAATTTACCAATTATTGATAATAAAGCAGTTAAATACATGATGACCAGATGAGACGTTTAAGTCATGTAAAAAAAAGGTTTTTTATGAAAAATATTTATAGTCGATTTAACGGATCAATTCTGATTTATTAAGATAGGCGGAGTTGCATTTATGAAGTAAACGATTCGTGAAATTTGAATGACAATTTCGCTAGTAATTCCGCTAGTATAACCTATTTAAAGTCAATTATTTTGAGCGATGTTACCGCTAAAGGAAGTAGAGAGACCATCGTTTATGATATTTTTCTAGCAAATTTCAATTTGGTTTATAGATGTTATTACAAATTTAAAATTTCCTATCGGTTATACTCATAAAACACGAAACTAAACATAAAAATATACAGCATTTATTAGTGAATAAACATTATTAGTTTATTATTGGAAATTGACTCAAAAGTTAAAAGTAAATAAGCAGACCACTCACTATTGTACTCAAAGGTTCGGGTTTATTTAGTAGAGCTAGCCACCACTCACCCGAGAATAATAAGAACATGTTAAAGATTATAGCAGACTTTGTGTTGTTAGTTATTAACTTAATACTCAATAATATTTAATTGGGAAGTTTAGTTCCAAGAAATAATTATTCAAATGAATGTCGTTGCTTAAATACTAGTTACAAAACAAGGACAACTACTTGTATTATAATTAAATAGTAACGCACTATACTTAACTTTTTACTTTCAATTTCGATATGATGATGACTCAAAAATGAGCTTTGAAAAGAGATAAAAAACTGGTTTTCAATTGACCAAATCTGGTTTTTAAAATAGTCAGATGGAAGTTTCATAGCTCGCAATACTCGTAAGTTACAGTATATATATTTTCTAACATAAACTTATATTAATTTAATCGAAAATTAATTTTAAAAACGTTTTATTGAAATAACTATATAGATAATATCATGAGTAATATTATATGACATAATAAATAAACACCTTTCTACACTTGAAAATGACAACAATATTTTTATTTTTAATTAAAATGGAGAACTTTATTTGTTAATACAGTTTACAAAAATATTGCTTGTATTTACCAATCACCATTATGCCAATAATTAAGCTTATTACGTTGCACTTAATGCAATATTAAATTGTATTTGTGAAATGCGTATTTTGAGTGTAATCTTCAGCTATTTAGCTAACTTGTCCAGGGCGACATTCAACCGATGTCAATTCTAAAGAAAATTCATTAATTTTTAAAATACTAAAATGAATACAGTAAATCTATTTACTAGGGTTTTTAGATGCTGCACAGCTAAAGTCGCATCCATCAGAATATACAACTCCATCTGAACCGCAAATAATTGCTTGAGTACCAACACAATCCTGTGGACATTGGGTGTTAATCGACGCCGATAAAACTCCAGTTAATAAACAACCTTTAAACAATTATTTTAAACCAAATGATTAAAATTAATTAAAAAACAAAATCGTTACCTGAACTAAATAGAAAAATGGCAATGATCACTGCGGATTTCATTTTTTTCTAAAAAAGTTGAAACTTGAAAACTGATGAGGGACACTGTAACGCTAAACGATCTTGTGATTCAAATGAGAGCTTGCGCTTAAATACTTGCTATAAAACTAGAAGTATTGCTTATAAAAAAAACATACTACAATAGTATAATTATGATAGCGAGGTTATTTCTAATACTATAGTACGAAAACGCTTAGTCAGGAGTGTGGCCGTTTCTTGAAATTATCGTCCTATGCTGGTAATCAGTGACGTCAGTAGAAAATTAGCTTTATCTGGGAAATTTTCCATCAAACATTTTGGTTAAGTCAAAAACACATTGGCTAATTTGGTTGCTTAATAATATTTTTACTGAAATGCATTGAGAGGCATGCTTACATGTTTTAACATCAATAATGTTTGCGAATACTGTACTCTTATTTCAAAATCGAAGTAAATATTGTAGCATTGCGCATTAATAAAAAAACCCGACAAGTTTTTACAAATTAAAAGTTTGTATACAACATAATAATATCAATAATAAATTGACAGGATTGCTGTTAGCCTATACATAACTTAATATAATACAGAAGTTGTGTTGTTGATGAAACATAAAAATGGCTGTATTTACTCGCAAGTTATGAAAAGCAAATTAATTAGGAAAAAAAGACATTATTGGACGATTAACGATTAATTTGCTACTGTAATTTAAAATAATTATTAAATGAGTAATTTGCAAGAATAAATTATAAGATTGCTTGGGTTTACGGATTAGTTAGAAATTGCTCTTGTATGAAACCATTGTTTTAACATACTTGATTCATTACAAACGAATGTGGAGTATATTTCGTTTGTAAAATACAATTTTATTAACTTTTGTTGTATTTTATGTTATTCTGACGGTCATTTGTCATATTTTGTGTTAAAGGCATTGATCTCATTCGCGGAATTTCTTTGTAAAGTTTGGTGCAATTGTCTGAGTGGATTCCCGTGTGTTTCATGTAGATTGTCACACTCGGATTATTCATTGCTGATGTATCGCATAGTGTTTTCTGCTCTATAAGCGGAATTCCACCAAAGAATTTGTGTATTTGTATAATAAAGGCAGGTGGAAGTTAACCGACGACATTGGATTGTTTATACACTCCATATCTTTTTCTATTCTGCGTCAGATGTTTTAATGATTGTTCATTCAAGCAGGTGATATCTTTTTGTTTTGCTATTGCATTTGTTTCAAAATAATAGTTGTATTTTTAAGCATTTCCAGTCTTCATGCAAAAATCAGACGCATATGAATATACAAATACTGTACTATACTCACGGAAACATACCTAAGTTACTTTTCCTATTAAATGCATAAACTCATATTTATGGCAATATGAAATTTCAAAAAAAGTTTGTACTTTCAAAAGCTCTAAATGGGGATTTATATAGTGAATCAAAAGTTTCGTCATCCTCTAACAGTGAATTCATTTCATTTATGTTGAATGCTTTACCGACCTTCATTCATTTCATTTGCTTTTCATTTTATCATGAATGACTTCCGTTGATTGAAGCATAAAATTATTTTCTTATCAGCCCACTTTTCCATTAATTCGATTTAACGGTTGGTAAACCGATTTGATATTTATTCATCATGAACGAGCTTATCTATTTAAAAAAATACGTCTGTTTAACATTAATTAAAAACTAAAAGTTACACTTGCGAAAAGCTTTTATTATTTTTAATTGATTAGCTTCTTTCAAAGTTAACTTAACCTTGGTGAAACGTAATGGACATTTATTTTATAAATTTAAAAATAATTATTATTTTAGCTATCAACTTTACAGAACGGCTTGTATGTCATTTTTTACAAGTTTTTGGTTATCAGGTACATCTAGAAAAAGGGACCCAAGAGAAAAGCACCTGTCCAAATATTTTCCATTCATCTTAAATAGCAATATCGACATTAAAATGACATTTAAAAAAAAGCATCAACCAACATGATAAAATTTTAAAATTGGTTACACCAAATTTGGAAGTTGTAAAACTCCATGTATAGTTTTTAAAATTAATGATCCATATTAAAAGATTAAGTTTCTAATGATCAATACAACACTTTTACTTTATTAGTACCGTATTATAATAAGTGATGCGTAATTAAAATTGCCTGTGCCAATGCTTATCGTAACTTCAAGAACTGCAAAATCAATTTTAATTAAATAAAAATCTATTTAAAACTCATTTAATGTTAATTAGATGACGTTATTAAGTCATTATGTAATTAAAAAAAGCATAATTCATCACGTTATAAATTTATAATACTTGTCTTGTATATTTATGAACGTCCCTCGGTTCAGTCTATCTTCTTTTAGGGAAAGTGAGCGCCAGATGGTGAAAGTGTCGGGAGAACAGGTGATGATCGTCGAGGTAAATTTTCCCTTTGGTTTGCCTACATTTGGATTTGCTTTATGTTCTCGGGTTTTTATGATTTTCTTCCCCGGATGTGTATGAATCGAGCCTGCTTTGTTAAAACCGTTTGACGGTAGACTCCGCGCGTAATTTTGACGTGAACTTTCTACGGTGTGTTGTATTTGACGGCGTATTTTTACAGCATCATTTTGGAAAAATCTAAGTTGTTATTTCATTCATACGACCAAAATGTGGTGGTGGCCACTATTGAAGCTTTTGTTGATTATCGTCCAGTTAACGGCGGCAGGTATGAAAAAATATTGGTAACGGACGAATGAATCACTCGATGACAGTTACTTGACAGCGTGATTTCATGCTGTCCTTCATTTGCGTTTTACATATTTATGAATGAATATTTTATCATTTTATGATTCTTAAGACTCTATCTCTTGACTGAACGTAATCTTTTTTTTAATTACTATTTAAATTTAGCTACAATGTTTTTTTCTTTAAGCTGAAAATCATGGAAAGTCAAATGTCAGTGATGTTGCCAGTCCAAGTCTACACTTTATATCCGAACTGCCCTCTAAATTGTCATTCGCGAACGGTACTGGGAAAACAATTGAATGCGAAGCTAAAGGACCAACATCGGTGAATGTAACTTGGGTTTTTATTGATGGAACTAAAGTGGAAGATGTTCCTGGTTTGAGGAAAGTCAGTGGTGGTAGACTCGAGTTCTATCCATTCACTGCAGACAAATTTAGACCAGATATTCATTCAACTGTTTATCGTTGTCTGGCTTCTAGTACAGCTGGTGTTATTCGTAGTGTTGATGTATTACTTAATGGAGGTATTCATATGATTCATTTTAATGTAAATACAGTTGTACTATTTTATTATTATACAGTTATTGCCCAAAATTATGATGCCCAAGTCTACGACGTGTATGCGATTGAAGGAAACATTGCTGTAATGAAATGTCACGTTCCGTCTGTCATTGGAGATTATGTTAAAACTGTTGCTTGGATTAAGAATAACAATCTTTTAATTGAGCCTTCATCAGGTAATTAAGGACATTTTAAATTTATTTACGTTATATTTATTCATTCACATCAATTACATTTTTAGATTTGAACGAGAAATATGCTATTATTGATCCTGGTTTTCTTCATATCCGAAACACCAATATTAGTGAAACTGGATCCAACTATAAATGCAAGACTGTTAACATATTAAATGGAGAGATAAAAATTAGTCCTGCCGGAGGACACTTATTTGTGACTGGTAAAAATCTTAATGCTTGTTTTTTGTATATCACTTGTTAAATGTTTAACATTTATCTTAGAATCTCAAGCAAACATTCTTCCGAAAATTACATCGACTCAATCTTCATTCCAAGTAACAAGTGGAGATAGACTTGTTATGCCATGTGTCGGTCAAGGAAAACCTGCACCTAACCTAAAGTAATTTATTTAAAATATTTATTAAGTATTTTATTTTAAATTAATTTAATTTTAGGTGGTATAAAAGGAACCGTAATGGACAACTTGACGAGATCATAGCAAGCCAAAATGTTCGTGCAACTCAGAGTTCTTTGATCATTGAAAAATCGGCTGTTTCGGATACTGGTGTTTACGTGTGTGAGCTGTATAATGCAAATGGGCGAAGTCAACACGATTTTACTTTAAGCGTTTATGGTAACTAAAATGTTGATGCATTTTTATAAAAAAATATTAATTGCTATTGTTAATCAGAAAAATTAAGTATTAACATCACCCCGAAAGTTCACGTAGCAAAAGTGGATGAAACGGTTACTTTTAAGTGTGTCATTAAAGGAAATTACGATTCTGCTATTGCTTGGTTTTCCAATGGAAATCTGGTGAAAAAATCATTAGAAGATAGTTTAACAGTTTCTGCAACGGTTGCTGCGCTTGGATTCTATCAATGTTTTGTTAAGCATGATAACTTGATGATTCAAGCTACAGCTGAATTAATATTGTCGGGTAATATTTCATACTAATTATTCAAGTTTTAAAGGTTTGTACTAATTTTATTAATATAGAAATTTCTCCTTACTTTGATGATGTGTTTGAGCAAGTTCACGTGAAACCTAATGATACGATAAATATAACGTGTGTGGCATCAGGTGTTCCATTACCTGATATTTTATGGATGCAAGAGGAATCGGTTCTCAAAAATAACGAGAAAGTTAAAATTGGATCTTATAAAAGTGAAGACGGCAAAATTGTTAGTTGGTTGAAGTTATCGAAGGTAACTGTTGAAGATAGTGGATTATATAGTTGTGTCGCTTCAAACATCGCCGGAGAATCTCGCCATTTTGCTAGAGTTGGAGTTGAAGGTTTATAATATCTTATTCATACTTATCATACGGCATCTTTATTAAATGTTTTTTAATTAATAATCTAGGACCGTTGTTAGCGAAGCCTTCAATTAAAATCATGGCGATCGCTGGTAAAAGTGCATACTTAAATTGTCCAGTGTATGGTTTTCCTATTGAAGAAACAACATGGACTGATGGTAATTATTTACATTGTTTTATTCGAATTGGAAATAAGAATATATTTATAAAATTTGGTAAATCTTATTACTGTTTTGTTGTTTATTATGTATTATAGTCGACAACCGTTCTTTGGCGTTTAAATCGCAATACCAAATGTATCCGAATGGCACTTTGTGGATTAGTGATTTACATCGACCAACAAACAACGGAAGATATTTTTGCACTGTAAAAAATTCATTCAATCAAGAAGCAACAAGTTCAGTTGAAGTTGACATTGTTGGTAAGTTACAAATTATTTTAACAATCTGTTGTAACATTGACTTTCTTTATCTGATTTTAAAAATAATTATGGCTATATGAGGGACCTTACAATGACTATTCTAAAGATTGGTTTTGAAATGATGTATTTTAAAAAAAACTTTGCCTTCCAGTTCCTCCTAAAGTAGTTCCTTTTGAGTTTCAAGATGATTTATTACGTGAGGGAATGAGAGCCAGACTTCAGTGTGTTGTTGGTGAAGGAGATAGTCCTATAAATATTACCTGGTTGAAAGATGGAAAATCAATCACCAATGATTTGGAGATAATTGTACGAGTTCTAGATGAATTCTCAAGCATATTAACTATTAACAATATATTACCCAAACATAATGGAAAATATACATGCGTTGCAACTAATCGGGTTGCTGTAGCAACCCATTCTGCTGTTTTATCAGTTAATGGTAAAAATTTTTACATTTTTTGTCAATTTTAATTTTTTCAGTTCCCCCTAAAATATTCCCATTTGGATTTCTTGATGACCAATTTTATAAGGGAATGCGTGCGCATGTAACTTGTGCTGTCAGTCAAGGAGATTTGCCTTTAACATTTAAATGGCTTAAAAATGGTGCATCAATTCCTTCAAATTTGGGAATTGTCACCAGAAAGTTTGATGAGAAAACTGAGTCTTTGAGCATTGAAAACGTGGGCTCAGTTCACTCTGGCACTTATACATGTGTTGTGACTAACAGAGCAGGAACTGCGAGTCAGGCAGCAGAACTGTTGGTTCGCGGTAATTCTTTTTCTGTTCTGTTCATTTTTTAAATGTGTTTTTTAGTGTCCCCCAAAATTGTACCATTTCGCTTTGGTAACCTTCTTTACGAAGGATCTTCTACCAGAGTTGTGTGTGGCTTGCAAGAAGGCGATCTACCAATCCATTTCCAATGGCTATACAATGGTTATCCAGTCTCGGAAACTGACAGTGTTTCTATACATGAATTAGATGGACTTTCAAGCATATTTTCAGTTGGAAAACTGACTGTTAAACATTCTGGAATATACACTTGTGTAGCTAAAAATGGAGCTGGTGTAGCTGAACTCAATGCAGTATTACATGTTAACGGTAATTTAATGTTAGTGTATTTCTGTTTAGTAGCACCAAAGATTGTGCCGTTTGCATTCCAAAGCGATTATGTGTTTGAAGGTGCTTTGGTGCGGTTGACTTGCGTGGTGTATCAAGGTGACCTACCTCTATCCATCACGTGGACAAAGAATTCAAATCCAATTCCCGAAGATTTTGGCATTTCAATTAGAAATGTCGATACGTACACTAGCATACTAACTATTGATAAAGCCGAATCGAGACACGGGGGAAATTATACTTGCATTGCGCAGAATGCAGCCGCTATAGCAAGCCACACTGCTTCACTGGTGGTTAATGGTAGGCTAAACTCTTGATATGTCTGCTTGTTTCAGTTCCACCAAAGATTGTGCCGTTTGCATTTCAAGAAGAACAGTTAATTGAGGGCATGCTGACCCGAGTTCCTTGCATTGTCAGTCGTGGAGATTTACCTTTAAAAATTTATTGGGAAAAAGATGGAATGAATGCAAATTTACAAGAAATGGGGATATCTGTAAATTTACTTGACGATTATTCAAGCATTCTTTCGATTGCTAATTTATCAACTAAATATAATGGCAACTACACTTGTTACGTACAAAATGCTGCAGGGAATGCAAGTTTTGCTGCATCATTGTTTGTGCAGGGTAATCGCTAGTTTGTATTTAAATGCATGTGAGAAAGAATTGGATTAATTATTGCATGCAAGTTTTATGCATGAGCTTACTGCATTTTATTTTTTAGGAGCTATAATGATGCGGAAATTCTAATAAATTAATTACACATTTTTTGTAAATACAGGGTATGTGGCTGCTACTTGCACGTTGTAAATATTTGCTTTGAACGCATTATCGCAATTATCTGTAATTTGATATTGCGATTTGTTTCTATATGGCTTCTTGTTTATGTTAATTTGTACGATTGAATGTTTGTATAAACAGAGATTGGTAATTTATGTGCATGACACTAATTAAGTCACAATTATGCACTATTTTATAATATTATTGTAAATTAAAGTTTTGATTTGAATAATTCGTTATTCTTTTAAAGTTCCTCCGCGTTGGGTCGCACAACCAAAAGAGACAATTTTAACTACTGCTGGTGCCAGAGTTATTATTGACTGCTTTGCTGAAGGATATCCTAAACCAATAGTGGAATGGACATTTCTGAAAGGTTAATTCTTTACACTTTATTACAACTGTTTGAGGAAGAGTTGAATATGACAATGACAGTCATAGATGGCATTTTGAATTTTAATATCATAAATCAAGTTCATTTTTTTTTGATAGATAAAGAAGTGATTAGAAATGAAATAACTGACAATTATAGTATGCAAATCAGTAGCAACGGCTCGCTCATTATATATAGTGTTACAAATGAAAATGTAGGACATTACATATGCAAAGCAACTAACGGAGTTGGTCGACCTATAGAGGCTGTAGCACAGATTAAAATTAATGGTAAAGTTACAGTGTATAAAAATTGAGTTCAAGTTTTAATTGGTGATTGTCATTTTAGCACCTCCTTATTTTTCACCAAATCTGCAAGATCTGAAAGTTGTAGTTGGTAAAAATATTCAGTGGCAGTGTAATGTCCAAGGCAATAAACCCATTGACATCAAATGGCTGCACTACGGCAAACCAATAAATTATTTGTTAAACGACAGGTGCTTTTTATTTACCCAGGTTTTGAAATTGTATTTATTTAATTTAAATTGCTCAGAATAAGTGTTCAGATGTTAAATCACACATTCCATGCTGAATCTACATTGACAATACATAAAGTTAGTCGTGATGACAGTGGAAGTTATCAGTGTGTTGCAAACAATAGTTATGGATCAAACGTTTCCACTTCTTTATTAACCGTTTTGGGTATTTATCGTTAATTTGTTTGTTATTGTCGTATTTGCTATATATGAATGTTTTGTCAGAGCCACCTGAAAGTCCAGTAGATTTGAAAGTTTTGTCCCAAACTAGCACCAGCGTTGAACTGGAATGGAAAATGAAATTTGACGGCAACGATGCTATTAAGAAGTTTATTATCCAATATAAAAACGACTCAAGTATATCAACACATTTCATGGAAATGATTTGTTAATTAATTTACTAATTTTAGTTTCATGGAATGACGCTATTAACATGGAGACCATTAACGGAGAGCCTACTAACAGTATTATAGCTCATCTTCGTCCGGCAACAGTTTATAATTTCCGGATTTATGCTGAAAATTCTATAGGACGAAGTAGTTCTAGCCAAACTCTTACAACCACGACTGATGAAGATGGTAAAACCTAATTTAGACAACTTGTTAAGTTTATTAATTGATAAAATTTATAGCCCCTTCTGCTGCTCCTCTCGATGTTCAGATTATTCCACTGGATCCAGAAACGTTTAAAATTGAATGGCTCGTAAGTTCTTTTTAAAATAAATATTGCTTCGTATTTTACAAAACGGTTTAGACTAATAATGTAACTTTTGTTATTGTAATAGGCTCCTGCAGAAGAACTATGGAATGGAAAAGTATTGGGATTTAGTGTCGGTTTTAAAGATGCAGACTTAGATGAACCATTTTCATTTAAAACACTTTTAACTCCCAATCCACAAGCGAAACCTTTGTCAGTTATTTTGTCAGGGCTTAAGCAGTTTACTAAATACTCCGTAGTTGTTCAAGCTTACACAAGTAAAGGCAAAGGTCCAATGTCAGATCCTGTGATTGCAATGACTTCTGAAGGAGGTAAATAGTTCGCAAATATAATTGATGAATTACAGGATAAAAATAAAAGTTTTTCTGTTACAGCGCCGACATCACCTCCAACTGATGTTCGATGTACTGTTTTATCATCACAAGTCATCTATGTGACTTGGGATTCTCCTCCACTTTCAACAATTAATGGCATTTTGTACGGCTATAAAGTGTTTTACAAATCGATTGTGGATGATTCGATTGGTAAGAATGGTTTTGTAGTGTTATTCGGATTATGTATTAATGTTTATTAAAATTATCAGATGACTATGAGGAGCTTCACAACAAAACATTATCAAACTATTTTACTTTGAATAAATTAGAGAAATTTACGAATTATAGCATTCAAGTTTTAGCTATGACAAGATCAGCTGAAGGACCAAAAAGTAACCCTATTTACTGTGTAACTATGGATGATGGTAACTTTAACTACTGATAATTTTAAGTATAATAAGTTAATTGCTGTAAATAATGTGTTTAGTTCCAGACGCGATCGCTGAAGTAAAAGCTGCTGCATCGTCAGATTCTTCAGTCATTGTAAGCTGGAAATCACCAGAGAAAAGTAATGGCGTTATTCGATTTTATAAAGTTTACTGTGCAGAACCAGGAAATACAGAAGTAATCTAAATGGTTGATTCTTAATTAGTTATTATAAAATATGAAATGTTTGCTAGCCACAACATGCATCAGTGCGAACGGTGGGTTCAGATAGCTACTTTTACGAGTTTACCATGCTGAAAAATGCAACCTTTTACGAGTTTTGGGTGACGTCGTCTACTGCAGTAGGTGAAAGTCCTCCATCTCAAGTATTGAAGCAGAATGCTATGGGACCTGCCAGTAATTATAATTTTAAAACTTTGGTTGCTGGTAACCTGGAAGTTTGCAGATAATTCTACCGACTCGCGAGGTGCATGGAATGCTTTAACCTATTATGAGATTGTTTGAATGATAGTTGATATGCATGACAAAATGTTCTTCTATATTTTTCATATTAGTTTTGCGTGGGAACTAATTAATACTGAAAATATGCGTGTGGACTTTTTAACTGCTTCTGATGAACGTAATCGAGGTGAATGTTTCTAATGTAGTATTATACTAATTTGTTGCATGATAATTTTTTTGATCTAAACTTTTTGTTCAACATTTATTACCACATTACTAGTTATCGTGTTGCTTACATATATCAATTTATTGATAATAGTTCCAGCCAGAATAATATCTTTTGGTAAATCAATTGCAATTGGATGGAAACGTGATAGTATATTGGATTGCATTGCTGTTGGATCTCCTGTTATTTCTCGAAACTGGACAGTGAAGTAAAAGATTGGACAATTTTATCACAGTTTAAACACTATATTTACATTATTTGGTGATATTTTAGTGGGAAAATAATTGAAAATAACAACAAATTTTCTATTACTTCTGAGGGAAATTTAGAAATTAAAAATATTGACGAATTTGATAATGGGAATTACAAGTGCAATGTAATGAATAGTAATGGAAAAGATTCAATTGCTTATTCGGTTACAGTTTTAGGTACGTACGCATCATAACTTTAATTTTTTTTTGCTATATTCGTAAATTTCATTTTTTAGCTCCTCCAGTTTCATTGGTTGTGGATGTAACTGCTGTTTCCTCCAGTTCCATCGACATTTTTTGGAAAAATCCATCAACAAAGCGATCAAAAGTTAGAGGTAAGCTATTATTTCAAACTTGAGTACACATAGTTGCTAATGAAGCATTTGATTGTTAAAGGATACATTATTCAGTGGAGAAAAGAAAATACTGACTGGAAAGAAATTACTGTGGAGCCTGAACTTAACAATTATAAATTTGAAGGACTAGAATGTGGAAGTAGATACGAAATAATGATGGCAGCATTTAATCGTATAGGAACTGGTATCCCATCAGAAGTTCTATATGTATCAACCAATGGCTCAGGTTTTAATATGCATTAAATGTTGTGTATGTTGCATCATGTTATTCATTACTATGTTTTATTTAGTTCCAGCGCCTCCTGTTAAATCAGATTTAATTGAAGAATCAACTAACTCCATATCTTTGTATCTTAATACTTGGAAAAGTAATGGGTGTCCCATTCAGCATTTTACTGTGGAATATGCGCCAAGGTCTTCTAATGAATGGACAGTTATATCCGAAGATGTTAAACCAATACAAAGACGTTTAGTGGTGCCAAATCTTAAATCTGGTACTTGGTATGGATTGCGGATGAAAGCTTTTAATAGTGCAGGATCTTACGTAGCAGAATACAATTTTGCTACACTTACAAATATCGGAGGTTTGTTATCAGAAAAAGTATTCAATATTATTTTACTTTTGCTAAACATATATTTTGATTAAATCTTAGTTTATTTCTACAATTGTTTTTAATATTTTAACTACTATAAAGAATTGATCAATTAATTTACTTATTTTTTAAACATTATTATTTGGAGAAAAAAAAACTAAGATGATATTTTCACATCGGATATACATTTAATACACCAATATGTTACTTTAAAATTTAGCCACCATCTCGCCAGAGTATCAGTCTGATTCCGCCAGCGAAGAAATGGACAGTTTGATGTCTTATCTCAATTTTTATTTGATTGTGCCGGTCATTTGTACAATAATTGTGCTGTTAGCTATTTTGGGCGCCGCTTGTTTTTACATCAAAATGAAAAAGAGAGAACTTAATCGGGCTCGAGGTATTATTAACAATATAATATTAATGCCAAATAAATAGGAAAATTTTGTATTTTACAATAGTTTTGGATAATCAAATGTCCGTGGCAGGAACACTTCGTCCTGGAGCTCGATCTGGAAGCTTCTCGTATATTCAGCGTCGCAACATTGGTACTACTGAACGTAATCATACGACAGCTGCAGGTGTGTTATTTAATTGCAAAAAATCGTTTTTGATCTTTTACAAGTAACCCTATACATTTATTACTTTTATTAAGAAGACGAATTGGCGCCATATGCAACTTTTCAATTGAGTAATAATCTTATGGATGCTACCATTGGTCGTCGTGTCAAAACCGGTATGTATACACTTATCGTAAAGGAAATTTCTGGTTATTTAATGAAATATGAATACTAGTCATTCCTCCTACACCACCACCAAGATTTGAGGGCTTTCCAGGAAGTGGCGTTCAAGAATTGCCACCAACTACAAGGTAACATTAAATGCGTGACAATGTCTGCGTTGTAAATTAAAAAGTGAAAGTCTAATAATTGGTTAAAAACAGTGGCATCATGCCGCACTTGTGTAATACACTTAAGCGAACTTTACACAATTATTATTGATTACTAATCGAATAATTGTTACAGTGCTAGTCAAAATGTTGGTCCCATTGAAACAACGTTCTTTTTTTCACATTTACAATCGGATGATCTACAACCGTCTTCAGGGCTGCATCATTCTCATCCTGCCAATTATCCTGCTCAGGTAAGACATTGTAAATTTAATCGCCCAATCATGCTTATAATAATTTTTCGTCATTTAAAATTTCAGAATAACAATTTGCTAATCAATTAAATGGTATTGTTACGTAAGGATTATGCCGAAATACGTTACGTATTATTTAAATGTTTATCAACTATTGTGATTGTTTTTAGAAGACGTACTCATTTAGTAATATAATAATTAACAAGAATGTTTAATTCATGTAAGCATATGAAAACTGTAATTAATTAGTTGATTTATTATATAGTATGTACTCGTTCATATTATTTCATTTGTTATATTGACAAAATCTGGTCAGAAGATGTCTGCATTAATTTACAATAATTAATACAAGTTTCGTTTTGTGTTCTGTAGATATTTTGTGTAATTATGTCATAACCGAGCAAAATGCTGTATATAATGTATATTAATTTATTACCACATTTGGTAAATTAGTGATGAATTATATGATATGTCATTGTGGAATTTTTCCAATTTTGCTCAATTTTCATATTCAACTTTATTAATAATTGTGAATGGGAATTATTCGCTTTTAATTTTTTATAATGTGTGTAATTTGGTTATTAATAAAGTAGTTTTTACTGTGCATTAATAATTTATTAACTCGAAGTTTAATCGTTTTCCATTTACGAAACATCACCGTCGATGTAAACTTTAAGTTGGCTGATAAAATTATTTAATATATTTATTGACGCGCACCTTCTTCGATTACCAGTGCCATGAATTGACGTATTTTTGAAGGTGAAAAGGGTACATGTTTTCACGTCATAATTATGAAATATTTATTACAAATAGGACTTTGAATACACAGGATACGGTTACAAATGTGTCTCCAAGAATTGTAACAGGTGTAACTAGTGGTTATCAATATACAGTGGACCAGACAACTCATTAGATTAAATATCGGATTATGAATATTGGATTAAAAGTAAATATAATTGAGCTTAAACGAGATTTTCCAGAAAAGGTGAATGGCAATTGTTGATCACTATGATTGTTGTTTACTTTATTATTTTTTCAATTATATTTTAAATGCCAGTATCATGTGCACTTATAATAGAGAAGATTGGATAAATTTGTCAAAAATGTGTAAGTTTTATTAATAATCAATGACTGTATTAATATATACTGTAATTATCGTATAACATTATCTGTTGTAGAATACAGGTGCAGATGCTCTTGAACTCAATTTGTCATGAGATTATCATGTGGTCAAGTAAGTAAGTGTCATTATGTTGTTTAAAAATAATTTAGGATACAGTGCACGTTGAAAATTCAGTGGAAAGTGCGTTGGAAAGGGCAGTGGATACAGTATTTCAGTTTTTATTAAGTTAACACCTAATGTTACCGACATCACAGTTTTAGCACGAGCTGCACTTGAAGGTTTGAGTTTAATTAAATGATTGATATCTAATTGTAATTATTTTATCATTGCCGTTTTCTTAGCTAAAAAGGAAAGCTCCTCATATAAATCTGAATAAGGTATGTTAAAACAAAATTAGAAACTTTAATAAAGGATCATTTAATACGATAACTATGATTGTAGATTCCATACTTTGGCCCATTTAAAAAGTTAAGAGAAAGTGAGCACAAAACGTAATCCTTTGGAGCAGGGTGGTGACTCGTTAATGATGCAAGTATTTAAATTGCTTTAAGTGTTGTATACTAAAACATCATTTTATTTTTAATTAGGATATGTGTATTAATTGTGCTACATGACTTGCAATGATTCTGTATATTAGGCAATTTACTTTGATCCAAAAACTCATCTTTCACTTAGAATATATAAAGATGGAAGAGGAAGAACTAAACTACCTAATCGAGAGTTAAATTTAGGTGGAGATGTTAATGGAGGTTTATCCAACTACAACCATCCAATTTTGATGTCACAGCCAACTCTTTAACTGGCGAATGAATGAATACGTTTATTTTGCGGAATTATGTCTTGTCGCACGTATTTAATGTACTTTAAATTTTACGCTAATAACTTTATATTTTGCCGAATTATGTCTTGTCGCACGTATTTAATGAACTATAAATTTTACGCTAATAACTTTATATTTTGCGGAATTATGTCTTGTCGCACGTATTTAATGTACTTTGCTAATAACTTTATGATGTTGCTTAATGAATGTTAATATAATACGGTATAATTCCTATCGTTTAATTTGAATGAAAATGTTCCAATTAAACATCAATTTATTTATTGTCGATTTATTTATATATATGTCAACATACAGTCGATTTGAACATAATTTTATTTGAAACTTTAAAATGTTATGAAAATGCGAATATTTTTTAAAATTAAACACTCAATGTTTACAAAACAATTTTTTTAAATGTTAAATAAAAATATTAAAATTAAATTTGTTTGCTGGTATCAATTTTATTGCGCTTAATAATTATTTAGCGAGATAAGACGCATGAAAACGTAAATATAAGTAACAAAGTGGCCCGTCTTTAAAGAAAAGTGGCCCGTTTTTAGGAAAAAAAGAGAGACCTGGAGGGCATAAATTTGATGTAAAACTTTTATTTTGGTTTCCATTTAAAAGTTATACACGATGCTGCTGCCATCTAGTGGTAAATAAAAGTAACAAAGTGGCCCGTCTTTAAATAAAAGTGGCCCGTTTTTAGGAAAAAAAGAGAGACCCGGAGGGCATAAATTTGATGTATAACTTTTATTTGCGTTCTTGTTTAAAAGTTATACATGAAATTTATGCCCTCCAGGTCTCCCATTTTTTCTCACAGACGGGCCACTTTCTGAGTAAAAAATGACTACAAATGTCAAAAAATGACTACAAATTAACGACTAACAAAAGGAAGATTTGTAATTATAATAATAACAACAAAAGAAATGTCTATCACATTGGAAAATATAAAATTTAGCTAAAACCGGAATTAAAATACCTATATTTGACTTTAATTATAAGAAAAAGCATGTTTTTATCAAATATTATACAGGGTGTACAAAAAGTCTGTACACCTTTTAAATTAAAAAAAATATGAAAAAACGGTTAACGGGACATTTTCTCCACCCTGTAAAAAAAAAAAACAAACGATTATTGTATTATCTTATTGGTTGATTAACATGTTTTCAATATACAGCATGTCAAATATACGATTTTTATTGGCTAATAAAACGTTTTCATTGTTTAAAGTGCATTTCCGATAGTTAATTCGCATTATGTATTATTTTAATCCCGTATGTGAGCAAGGTATGCCGAAAATTTAATCGCAGGACATGCGTAGTAATAATTGCTATGAAACAACTATCATCAGAAATTTTTTCGAAGCACGGTAGTTTGATTTGTCTTGCAGTATATTGTGTTACTGCTTTCGGAGTTTAATGACAAATTTATATTGACCATGGATTTTGGAAACAATAGATGTTTATAATGCAGTACAGTACATTTTATTTTAATTTCAATTTATTTTTTAGCTGTTAAGTTGTATTTAATTAGCAGTAATTTTGTTATAATTTCATTGTACATACAAATATTATTTGGCTTTGGGTAGAGAAAAGTCCAATATTGGCGGACAATAATTGTACAGTATGTCAATTTTTAAGAAATTACTGTACAGTAAGTCGACTGGTTTACTATTGTTAACGGAAAATATTAACGGCAATAATGATTTCTCACAATTGCATTATCACAAGAAATTAATCTAAAATCACCGTTAGATTCTACGATAACTTTTCTACAATTCGATCAAAGTTTCGTTATTTGATTAGTGCTGTACTAATATTTGCAAATACGTCTAATTAAATTACAACAATTAGCGATATGCAATCAAAGTACAGTTAATTACTGTAATTATACGGATGCAAATTGATTTACTGAATACCGTTTTGTATATATTGTATACATTTCATACCCCTGTTAATGCCAGAGAATCGGTTATTTTAAGGTCAATTGCTGTACATTAAACTCAAATTCAAATGTATTTATTTGCACCGTTTGGTCGTCAATTGCAACAAATCTGACGTTCAATCTGTATTTATTACAGTATTTTTTTACAATAGAGAAGAATTTATAATACATTTTTCATAAATATTTAATTTTTGGGTAATTTTACAGTATGTAATTGCCGCTATTTTATAAGAAAGTTGTTTGTTCAATATAAAAAATCAAATATTTATATCAGGGAATGGGTGGGACATCCGTAGATCGGCCGTGACGTCAGATTAGTAATTTAGTAAAAATCTTAATTTACAGTAAACTTTAGCGATGGTTCCATGGGTACGCGCAAATTTTTTCCTTCTTCCAAATGTTTTCTACTTTGTTTTATTATTCCAATTTAATTTTTTTTAAATATTTATGGATGCATTGTGATTATGGAAACAAATTTAATAATTTGGATGAAGCCGCAATTGATTAAGCTACAGTGCAATTAAACGAAATTTTGAAGTTTGTGTACACAGAACAATGTGTATGTATTGTAGTACTGACAATACTAAGCACTGTAAACATGACAATTTATTTTTAAAAAGTCTTCATCGCTAATTTGAAACTTTAAATTAATAATTATAATTCGATTTCATGATTTTGCCACAAAGGAAAATTGCAAATGGATCGTCGATACATCGAGAAAATTTGCAAAATTGGTCAAGGATCAACTACCAATTCCTGGTGAGTAAAAATATTTTAGTTTTTGTAATGCTTATATTTGAATTATTTTTTATTTTATCCGTTAAAAAATTTTCTTTTTTTATTTTGCCGTCAAGTTTCACAATGCCTAAATGTCACTAAAAAGTTGTCAAAATATCCAATGTTAGTATATTTAATTAAAAATTACACAAGAACTTCAAATATTAAGCAATAAACCAGATGCGGCACCGCCATGTTCAAAGTACCATTGCATAATGATTTAATTTTCTTTAA